>JZKD02S2052614.1:343199-362427 GCA_000966675.3 Picea glauca | reverse complement strand
CATCTATGGTTGTAAGCAATGTTTTGTCCTCATTAATATAATTTGCTTGGCCTGTTTCTTTCTAATTCATGTTCAATCTCACATGAATTTGTCTCTTTAGTATATAGACCTATTTTGGACTAATATTGATCTAGAGTGGGAAGTAGTCATACTTGGTTTGTCTACAGGGCTCATCGAGGAGCGAAAGATTGGAGCTCAACTCGGAGCGTGTAGGGACAAACGCCGGTAAAAGGTACTTCTTTTTTCCTTCCTCCTTACACACTAGTCCACATATATCTAAAAGGAATTCAGTGACCATGATAAGCACTTTCTGTCTTAGAGTTAAGAGTCTATCTCTTTCAGGAGATCTACCTGTCCGCAGGGAGATTTTCCTTCAACAAAAATTGGCGACTCCACTGGGGAGAATCGGATCGAAACTTTTGGTTTTGATTTTTCCTCATAATAAATTGTCTTAACCTTTGATTTTTCTTAGGCCTTGTTCACCCCTTCATATCTTATTGCACTTTCTGATTGACTCTTCACCCGATCACACTTAGCTTGCCTATCAAAATTTGATCAAAATTTTGGGTTTTTTTACATTTTTATGGGTTTTTTGAGCCTGGCGCCCCCCTGCCCATGTTAGAAGAGCGCCAAAACTCCCTGGAAGTGTTAGATAGAGCTTTATAATTCTCTGGTGGCCCTTATACCAGAGCACTAGCCCTTTTGGCCCAAAATTTCTTCAAAAATTTACAATTTTTGGAGGTCCAAACCCTATTTCTTACCTGCTGAGCTGCTTTGTGATTCAATGATTCTTACTTTGACCTTTGACATGCTTCCTCCTGAGAATTAAACACCTTATTGTTCAGATTTTTTGCCCTTCTCTCTTATTTTTTTGAGTTTTTTCTATTGAGAGCTCGAAATCAACCCATTGTTTTTTCTCTCCTATCCAATTGAGCGGGAACTCTAGTGAAGGACATCTGAAGTCTATGACTCTTTTCACTTGGTTTTTTGAGGTCATTGCTTTTAGAATGCCTCATTTTTGTGTGAATTGTTCAATTTTTCTTTGTTATTTTTTGTTCTCTGTTTGCTTCTTGTTTCAATCACAGCAAGAGGGTGTGTATTGTGTGTGCGAAATCTTATCATACTTCTCTGAATCTCCTTGATCTGAAAAGGTAGTTGATAGGAGAAGTTTTTGCATTGAATTAGTTATCACTGGCATACAAATGAAAAGACACATATTAGTGCTATTAGTGCTTGAATTGCATATTAGAAAGCATTTTTGAAAATGTTTTAGCATTGCATTGGATTCGATTAAGAACCAATTGTTTGAGGATTTTTCATATTGGTGTTTGAAAGTGAAAACGACTCCTTCTCTTTCCCTTAGATAGGCGTTCATTGAAAAGAAACGACTGCTTATCATATTTCATGCATCTTTTTGGGAATTGAGTCCTCATTCCATCATTTTCACTTTCACGCACCCTTTGAGTAAAGAACAGCTATAAAACAAATGCTAATTAAAAATTATCTAGAACATTTTTGTTTTTAGGATATTCCACCAATAGTAGACTAGGGTTAGCACTTTGGATTAGGCTATGAGTACAACTCTCCAAAGTTTTCAAAACAAACATTAGCATCCTGAGTTAGGGAGAGTCAAATCCAATTGTCGTATTGTTTTTCTAGGATCCCCCTCTCACACAAGGGTTATGCACGAGGTCGCATTCGGGTGAGTTACGGAGATTATCCCTCCGTGGTTCAATTGTTTGTAGTGGTTGGATCGTATATTGGGGGTAACTTGAAGGTATACCCACGATTATGTGTGGGAGCCTTTAGGTTCGATTTTGAACTTGTTATCCTACCCATACGTTCCAGATCGGACTGTCGATTGTACACGCCCAGGGACTCACTGCGAATTGGTATCCTTAGTTGCCATAATCTTTAGGTAATTACACAAGGTGACGATGAAGGGAATTCTCACTGTACCTGGAACAGACATTGGTCAAACTCACTCGAGCTCCTTGGAGGGTAAATCCACAATTACTGCGTGGAAGCTTGCACCAAGGCGTAAGTTCATTAAGCAGGTCGCCATTGTAACTGTTCCACCATATCCTAGCCCCTTCTCGACTTGATCACAGGACACTGGATTTCATCACCAACTAGTACGATCATCGAGAGAAGTTTTGTCTGCTTGGTTGATTCCTAGATTGTATTAGCGCATGTTGTTTCTTTTTGTTAGTTGGCCCTAGATTTTCAGTGTGTTCTATTATTCTCCACAATTGAGCCCGTAGATGATAAAGGTCTTTGTCGATCACGTAGGATGCAAGGGATGCCTCCGAAAGGCTATCAACCCTTACCTTCTAACCCTCTAGAAGACAACTACCGTAAAGAGGTAGAAAATCCATCTGACACCAGAAGTGTTATTGCTCCCCCATTAGATAACCCAGAAGACGCTTTGGGCACGGTTGAAAATCCCACCACACCTATGTCGATAACTCCTCTCGAACCACTTTTGGTTCATTTAGACTCCCTTGGGAACGTCATAGACGAATAAGTCCCACGATTACAAGAGAGGATCTTTACCGAAACATATATGGGATTCACGAAACCACTCTTTGGTGACGAGTATAGGACTCTTGTTCGTCCTAGCACCATAGTAACAACCAATCCCACACCTGCTCCTTTTGTATGGAGGACTTCATCGGGACGCGATCTCTATGAGCATTTTGAATCTATTCGATAACACTTTCCTCCTCATGACCCTCCTAGTGAATCAGGACCATTCGGTCAAACCACGAATCACCCAGTCAATCAGGTTATTCACCCTACTGCTACACCAACACAAGTCCATCCTAATGTTGGACTCATCACCTCTACTCATCCCCAAAGAACTTTAATCTTTACCTCTATTTCTACAAGTTTTTACTCTACAGCGCCGCATGTTCCACATGATCCTACTGGGACATCTTCTCACCTGAGAATGTAGACCCCTGCTGGCCAAACACAACCGACTGGAGGGAAACCACCATCCAACATGCCTTTCCCTCCTAGAGGACTACCTTTCCATGGAAGGCTTGCCCCTCCTGGGGGACAATCCCCTGTTCATGCTCCTCCTGGAGGGAAACCTCCGTTTTCCAGTAAAACTGCTGTCATATATTCACCACTGGCAGGGGGAAAGCCTCGTTTGCTAGAAACCCTTCACAATATTGGGGAGTATCTTTAGGAAGCACTTTTAATCAACCCCATGTTGGGGGGCACTTTTATAATAACCCACTAGGAGGAGTATCCAATCTTGTCCCTTCTGGAACATCTTACAGGCAATCTTATCCGGGCGGTATCCAAAACACCACCTGGAGTTCTCCGGGACCACAATATTATCCTCCTTATGGGCCTCATGTGTATCCACCTCCAGGATCTACTCCTTACCATTTTCAAGGTCAAAATGTTTATCCTCCTCATGGGAAAATAAATCACCCGACCTATAATGTTCATAACACACCGGGTTATGCCCATGTTTCTCATGCACTATTGAATCCTTCTTACCCTGGCTAGCAACAACCGTACGTAGGAGGACCTACTGGTTACAACTATCCACCTAACCTAGTCTATGGTCCTACTGGTGTTCCTATGCCACACCAGTATCATTCGCACATTAATCGACAGCTACCTTTCCTTGCGACTCTGGATCTCCCAGACTTGTCTTGGTTAACTAATGATCCTATTTCTCATTCACTGGTTTGGCCAGTCATTCCAGCTAAGATTCCTTCTGATATTCCAAAATTTGATGAAAACCCTTGCGAAGATCCGAAAAACCATGTGATGACTTTCCATTTGTGGTGTTCATCAAACTCCCTCATGGATGATTCTATACGTTTTCATGTTTTCCAGCGAACGCTTACTAGTTCAGCAGCAAAGTGGTACATTGAACTACCACGTGCTTCTTTTCATGATTTCAATTCCCTTGCCATGTCTTTCCTCACACACTTTCAACTACCTATTCGCTACGAGACAAGTATTTAACTCTTGACTTCCCTTCATCAAACCAACTCCGTGCATATCTCTGACCATATTCATGAGTGGAGGTGATGATGAAGGATGATCAAGGTAGTCATTCCTGACATTCTCTTGGTGGAATGGTTTACTAAATTACTGTTACCCTCGATCTCTCGCGATGTCGCTATGGGTGGTGCAGTCACAGAGGAACAAGACATTGCTCAGGCTCAGTACTTAGACTTGGTTTATTCCCAATCTGGTACTTTGTATGATTTACTTCTGAATGTTGCTCGAGCTAATACCGATCCTTCTAAGACATCATCCTCATCTCATGTGGATGGTGTTATCAGTTCCATCAAATCCAAATCAACTACATGCTCCTCTACCTCCCCCCGAACTCAAATCTCTGAGGTGAATGCAATTCAATATGCCCCTTCACAACAATCTGGAGGTAAGAAGAAGACAAAGAATAAATCAAAAAATAATAATGAACAACCCAAGAATCAAACACGTACTACCAAAAAGAAACCACAACGGAAATTGAAATTCCTGTGTATCATTTGTGGTGACGATCACTACACTCGAGATTGTCCACTTCGCAATGAAGTGGCCAAAATGTTCCAAGGGAAGTCACAACCCGTTGTGCTTACTCATCCTTTTCCACAACAACAATCCATGGTTGCTCAAACCCCCTCTCTTGGGGGCAGTTCTAGCAATCCTAATGATGAGGCCTCGTTGAGTGCACATATTTATATGTTTAATGGGATCAATTTGACCACTCGCTCTAAGACCTACGACACACCAGGTAACCCTAACAAAGGAAAAGACACTAACAGTGCCGACACTTTACCAGATCCATTATCATCCTATGTTAGTCTTCCATCGGTTAATCCTCTGTCTGGACCACTTCAGATTGAGAAACCCACATTTGAATCTATATTACGTCCTCCTAAGAGCACTATCCACAAATCTACCTTTAATCCTAGTTCACGTGCTTCCCAAAACTACAACATTGTTGAAGATTTGGCTCAAGCACCGTGTGTTATGTCTGCGTTAGAAGTTCTACAACACTGCCCTAGTCAACGTAGAATTCTCTTGACCACTCTTGGTTCTATTGATCCTGATTCGTCCAATCAGATCATGTTTAACCTGGATAATTATGCGTCTCGACTCTCCCACCAATTTGCTTTCCAAGTTGATGTTGTTGTTCACAATCAACAAATCCATCGAACTATTCTGGATGAGGGAGCCTCAACTTGTGTCATGTCTTTAGCGTGTTGGAAAGGTTTAAAATCACCAGCACTCAACAAATCCCCAATGATGTTATGTGCCTTCGATGGGCGAGGTTTTCATCCCCATGGGATTTTACAGTCCCTGCCCATCCAATTGGGTGGAAAAACTGTTATTATTGATGTCGAGGTGGTTGATGCTCCCCTCGATTACAACTTGTTACTTGGAAGAAGTTGGTTTTATTCTATGACTGTTGTTTCCTCATCGGTCTTTTGATGTGTACAATTTCCTCATCAGGGAAAAATTGTCACTGTTGATCAGTTGGATTTCTGCACGACCGATGCTCGCATTCCTGCTACCAACAATATTTCGTTCTTGGGAGACCACAAGATCATGTATGAAAGCATTAGTGTTGTCTTACTAAAAGATTCTAGCCTCATGGGTACCTTCCCTACACCACTTCCACCAACTACACATCACATTGCCACCGTTGATATGATTTCGACCACGGCTTATCAATCTCTGGAATCATCTGAACCTTGGATTGTACCTTTTCCTTTGGAATTCGATGCACTAAGTGACACCGTGCCACTTAGTCCAGCCAAAATGTCATATGTTTCTACCCAATCCGTTTCTCCCTCGTCAAATGACCAACATCTATTGGCACCTGACGTTCCCTCGATGCAATCACGATTGTGTTTCTTATCGTCTGTGATCAATCACATTTCCCCGACTTTTCCTTTGGATGCATCTATTCTAGAAATGTTTCACATTGCCAAGTTACCTCGGGATAATAACTATCACCAATCCTCTTTTCTTCCCCCTCGTGATAAAATTTGGGCAGATATACCATCTATCTCCCCTCCTAGTGTTGATTTTTCATCATCTCCCATGCTTTCAACTTTCGACGATTTGGATCCGGTAGTGGACATGGTGATTTCTTTGGTAGGCTTATTGGAGCCTGATCTCCTTACTCCTATCGAGGCCCTCGACATGTGTTCCTTCTCGAGTGATTATCTTCCATCCAACGAAGATCTCCTAGAGGCCATGACCACATTTTATCCATTGACATGGTACCCTTCCAGAGCATTATCCTCTCGGAAGCCATGATCTAGATGAAACCACGAGCATAGTTTCTCTTCTCTGTGGCAAGCTCATTAAAAAATGAAACAGAGGCCCTGAGCATAGTTATTTTCCTGTGTCAAGCTCATTAAAAAATGAAACAGTCACCTCTCTTGAACCTTCTTTTCATCCACCCTTCTCCTTTTTCTCCTCTCCTATAGAAATTGGTGACGACCTTAGAGTCGGTGAATGAATTGAAGCTTGGAGGGCATGTCTCCAACCTTTGTCAATCATTATGGAGCTAAGTCGCCAGCTTTTAAGCTGGGGGCATACTAAGCTTAGTCTTTGTTCTTTCTCGTGCTCATAAATACATGAGAATGCATCTGGGTAGACTTTTATCTCTTTTTCGGACCTATATGGATATACGAAAAAGGAACCCCCTGGAGTCTCCTTTAAGCTCTTTTCAGACTCTCTAAACAAAAAAATATTGCCGAGTGATATTGCTTCCTTTCCCACTCATTAAAAGGTTGGAAAGGGCATCTTTTGAGTGATAATTTATCTCTTTTTCAGCCTCGTGAGACTAACATTATGAAAAAGGACAACATTGGAGTCATCTTTAAGTTCTTTTCAGACTCTCTAAAGATAAAAAGATTACCGAGTGACCTTGTTCTTTTCATGCTCATTAAAGTATTTGAAGAAAACATCTGTTGAGCGATAGTTTATCTCTTTTTCGGTCTCATCAGACTACTTTACGAAAAAGGAACTGAGAGAGTTCTCTTTTAAGTGTTTTTCCAGACTCTATAATCATGAAAAAGCTTTGAGTTTTCTGTCTTTGGACTCGCTAAACAAAACATCGACAGGCCCATATGAGATCAAACCCTTACTTCTTCCAGTTCATTAAACAAAGGAAGAGGAACTTACCGAAGGTGAGTTTTATCGAGCACGTGTTATCCTCCTCGAGCTCATTAAATTAAAAAGAGGTACTCGTCTATCTCGATGGGGGAAAATTTGAAAGAAGCAAGCCAAGAAGTGTCTTGAGAACATTACCAAGTAATTCTTAGAGTCGCCATTGAACACGACACTTTGTCTTTTGCACGCATTATAATCCGCTAAACCTCTGCACTGAGCCAATCCTTTGAGTTCTTTCACTCCTCTGGGTCACCCGATGTAAGTCACAGCATCCACTGCATCATCAATTTTTGGTCCATGTCATGTTTCTACTATTGTGCCTCAGTGTTCAAGGGAAGTATCCGCCTCGATATTCATCCATCACAAATATCTTGTCTCAATACCCATGTTAGTCCATGTTCATTTGATCTACCAATTACATCTCTGTGTCTGTTTTGTGTCGTTGATGGGGGATACATCAAGGCCCTCCTTTGATGAGTCTATTCATGTCGACTTCAACACATTATCCAAGAACTAGGATTAGAAACCAGTTAGTACTTTGGGACCTGCATGCCTCAATGGCAGGCCTCCTCACGTCCGACAGTGGGTTTACATCATTGACCTCTGATCGGATGATTCCACGAATGTTTGACTTTATCTCATCCATTCACATTCATTGGAATGTACTAGGGTACATTGGGAATCATTGACATTAATGGTGATCTCCCTCACGCTTGTTAATAGTTTACATCATTGACCAGTAATCAAGTGGTTTCTGTCATGTTCGACATTAGGACATCTATTCACATGGTTAGATTCGCACTACATCGAGATCGGTAAGAAGACCCTGGGTTGAGTGATCACTTTGATATGTACTTTGCCCAGGTTGTGATGGAGTTTATTTTGAACAATGACACATATACTGTTACATAGATCCACTTTGTATTGGTCGTGGCTATGTCTTGTCATCTCATAGATCCACTGTGTATTCTTCGTGGCTACGATCAATTCAGGTCATGGGAGTATAGATCCACAATGTATTTTCAGTGGCTATACCTTTTTATCAGTACAATTATGGATCCGTAGTGTATTTTATGGCAGCCATATCTTGCAAGTCTTGATCACCCAAGCATAGGTATGCCTGCCTTGGGTTTGTAACATGTCATAATATTTGTCGGATGTTTGTGTGCAGCTTTTGTCAGGTTCTCTGAGTCTATACCCTTTCTTGAAAGTATACAAAGATTTTCAGTTATCAGTTCCTGTCTTCTAACTTCATACTTTGGGGGGAAATCTATTACACATAAAAAATACTCACTTTGATAGTGTCGCAAGTGTCATCATTACAAAGGTCACAAGTGTCACATTTTGCTCACAAGTGTCGCAAGTGTCAAAGAAAGCATACTGCCATGATGCCTATGTCGTTCCTATAAATGACATCAAGAGGACATTTGACACATGTCAAAAACTTTATTTGTAATAGGAGGAAAGGTTAATTGGGCTCATGAACCTTTTTCCATCTGAAAACACTCAAAAAACTAAGTTTTTGGAGGGGAGCACTCCCCTATACCTCTTATGGGAGTGTTGGCACTCCCCCTTACACTGTTTGGGAGCATTATAAATCTCCTTTGGCCCTTCTGAGGGAGAGTTGGTGTCTTTAGGAGTGTTGGCACTCCCCTAAACACTAATAGGGAGTGATACAGTGCTTTGATGGCCCTTTTAAGGGAGCGCTACCTATTTTAGGCAGCAGTTGAGTTGTTGAGATGAATGGGGGAAGGATATTTTCATTCTTAGAAGGAAGTTGAGCTCGAATCCCTAGTCCATCCATGTTCTTAGGGAAGATCCTCAACTGAAGGAGGCAAATCTTCAACTTCCCCAAGGATATCTCAAGTGGTTAAAGCCTCTCCAAGGCTATATAAGCAAGCTTTCTCATGGTGAAAGAGAAGAGAAAAGGGAGAATCACACCAAACTTATGATCTTATAAGTGGTGCTGGAACAGAGATATTTTGGAGGAAAGATACCTATGATCTCATAGGAGGAAATCAGTGAATCTTTCATCATTCATATCATGGATCTTTTGAGCAAGGGGCAGACAAGGAGGACTTGACGAAACTGTTGCAATTCATCTATGGTTGTAAGCAATGTTTTGTGCTAATTAATATAATTTTCTTGGCCTGTTTCTTTCTAATTCATGTTCAATCTCACATGAATTTGTCTCTTTAGTAGATAGACCTATTTTGGACTAATCTTGATAGAGTAGGAAGTAGTCATACTTTGTTTGTCTACAGGGCTCATCGAGGAGCGAAATATTGGAGCTCAACTCGGAGCATGCAGGGACAAACGCCGATAAAACGTACTTCTTTTATCCTTCCTCCTCAGACACTAGTCCACCTAGATATAAAAGGAATTCAGTGACCATGATAAGCACTTTCTGTCTTAGAGTTAAGAGTCTATCTCTTTGAGGAGATCTACCTATCTGCAGGGAGATTTTCCTTCAACAATAAGTACCAGAATAGTTGACACCAACAGAGCTCAAAACCGACTGCATACAACAAGCATCCAATGATTAGATTGTGGATACACAGATCAAGGGAACTTGACAACAAAGGATCCATCTTTATCAAGTCGTCAAAGAAGGGAAACTCCTGCACTAAGACAAGTGGCTCACCCGGGACCAAATTCAGCAGAAATTTCCTCATCTGATGGGGGACCTCAACACAATGGAGACCATTTAAGCAGGGAGGATTGATCCAGGTGGACATCGGTGGCCACCCACCTTTTCCAACTGTCTCAAAACAGTTTTCTATCAATTTTGGTAATTTACTATTTTTAGCAGTTTTCACTTTCAGAGCCGTTTGGAGGCCCTAAACGATGTTTTTTGGGAAAACAGGTTTGCAATATGGAAGTTTCTTCCATATTGCACTTAAAATGAATTCCTTCGATGATGCCTTTCCATTGGGCTATCATACACCTAAAACAAAGATCATATGCAAAAGTTACGACCCCGAGAAGTTGATGTACTAACTTACCCAAATGGGGCCCACATGACTTTTAATGCTTCATATCCTAGGGTTAGGTTTTTGGATGTCTAGGGTTTTTGGAATTCCTACTTATTGTAGAAATGCCTTGAGAGCCTCATTGTAATCATTTTCTTGTGAATGAGCACAACTGTCACATCTCTTCTGAGAGATAAGACGCCACCATTCCAACAAACTTGTTTCTGCTGCATTTTACAGTTTCAACTTATTTCATTATTGAATAGAAAACCAATTTTACTGTATCTCTGTTATTTTGTGTTAAGAACCTATTAATAATCTATATTCATTTTTTTATTCTCATAAAATCTATATCAGGAAGTCACCAATTGTATCTTTTTTATTTCTTGTCCTCCATCAATATCATAAGCGACATATTTAAATCTTTGCAAGGCAGACTCCTTCCTCCCCAATTCATACTCATGGATTACATGGATGCACATGCCCAGTAAATTCGTTCCACCACACCTGGGGCATGTTCCATCTAAGAAATATTTTTGATAAAATGTACAACCCTCTAGCCTTGTACACAAGATGTTGTGAATAAAGTCTTTAGATGATGATGACAATAATATAACTGAGAATTCCTACAAAAGGGTGTTATGAAAAACATGAAATATATGTGTGTGTGTGATAAAAAATAACCATACTCAATGTGATATCTACAACAACATGTGTTAAAAATTGTGTTTATTTAAATATACCAAGGCTTAGATTTATGGAAAGTTCTTTGGTCCAAGTTAAGTGCACTATGTATTGTCATGAATCTCTCATACAGTTCAATCTGTGTAATGTCAAGAAAGCGTTTAATGGGGTTCACGGCCCCTAGATCCCATTCTCAATTTTAGTACATTTTTTTGGTTGGAAGAATACCTAGTGTTCTCATGCAAGAAATAATGTACTAGTCCCTAAACTACTCCAATCAACTTCATGTCAGAATAACGTAGACTACCAATGAAGGCCCACAAATTTTTTGGGCCACCTATGTCAAGGCTATATCATCTATAAGAATACTTTCTAAGGGTTTTGAAATTTCATTTTATGAGATGAGAGGTTTGTTGTAGAAAACGATGTTTTCTTGTGATCTTTCTAAAAATATATTGTGACAAGACACATCGGGTTACATTGCAGTTACCTTCAAGTGATTCTTGACCACTTTCATCAACATTAATGTGTTTAAGATTTCTTCACCGCACACTGCTCAATCTAGGTAGGTACAATGAACCCTTATTCTGGAACTCTTGACCTCCCTATTGTGGACTTAACAATGTTGCAATTATTTTCCCTTCAATCATTAGTAGATAAAATCTAGGAGGAGAGTAGACATGGGATTGACTAGTTTTTGGAACGTCTGACTATCCACCAAGAGGTTGCACCACAAGAACTTCTTCACCAAATTGTTGTGAACTAGTTGCCTCTGTAATTTCAGTCATTGTATAATCGACGCCAAGAAAATTATCCATCATATGGTCATCCACAACACATTTTATTGATGAGATACTGCATGGATTGATCTCTATTGAAATACTATGCTTGCTTGTGGTGATCGATGAGAAACAACAACAACATCTATTCCACCATAAATTGGATTTCCCTCTTCTGAAAGCCTATGCTTTGACATATGTAACTTTTCCTTTTCTCTTTCTTCTTCTACCATTTCGATCAGTTTCTCTTTCCCTGAGGACTTTATTTCTTGAATTCATTAGTTCCCTATGTTTAAAGAGAAAAATTGGCTTCCAAGCACCCCACCACAAATTTGTCTTGGTATTGCACAACAAGGCACAACTAACAATTCCAACTCCAAGTGAAAAAATTTGTCTTCATATCACAAAAGAAGACACAACTAATAATTCCAATTCCAATTGGACAAATTTTTCTTGGTATTACACAATAAAACAAAACTAACAATTCCAATTCCAATTGGATAAATTTGTCTTGGTATTACACAACAAGCAATTCCAATTCCAATTGGATAAATTTGTCTTGGTATTACAAAACTAACAATTCCAATTGGACAAATTTGTCTTCCAATTCAAACAAGACAACCAACAATTCCAATTCCTCTTCGAAACATTTGTCTTCCAATTCTTCCCACAATTGTCTTGCAATAGCACAAAATTGTCTATGAATTAAAAAACAAGACTAAAATAACAATAATCTATCTGTGCGCTCAATTTTTGTGTGCATATGTTGGATGTGATTTGTCAGGCTTGAGATAGATGAGGCAGAGAAGTGTGCTTCGCAAAAAAAAATTCTCAACAAGAATGCTCATGCGTTTTTGTAGGTAATGGATGAGTAAAAATCACAAGGCTTTCCAAGTCATAAGAGAACGTGTGTGCTCTTAATGGAACATATATAAATGTTGGGCTCATGATTTCGTTAAATTAATGATGCTAATTAAATCCTTTTTGACTGGTATTATATGTGTATTTAACTATTTCGAAGAAGTTTTGAAGAATATTTATATAAAATCATCATAGCTTATACCAGGTATGTATAATTGATCTTTTGTGATAGTTTTAAGTTTAATTCAACATGATTTAATTATTAAAATAAGATAATGAGCAATCTGTGTGTCACGGAGAAAAATTGCATGGAATCTTTCCATCCAGTAGCTCGTCCGGTACTCCATCTGGCACTGCATCCAACACTAAAAACGTGGACGAGTTGGCGGTTGTTATATCGACAACTTGTGTTGGTTGAATCGACGACATGGGTTTTGTTCACCCTCGTGGCATCCAACTAATGAGCTCTTGACATCTTGGATTAAGCTATTATGCTAAGAGTTGGGTGGCTCGTTTGGTTTCTAGAAGACACAGGCAGTTATAGCATATTTAATGGAATTTGTTGTTTTTAGAGGAGGTTGACCCTTCCAGTGGTCAACCTCTCGAATTTTAACTATTATAAATACCACATTAGTGGTCAGACAAGATAGTTTAAGAATTGTGTTGTTGTGTAATTCAAGACATTTCTATAAACTTGTGTAAGACTGCGTTTTTAATTTAAATGCCAGAATCATGTTGATTTAGCTCATGATTCATTGTTTAGGAGTAGCCAGGACCTGTTGGGCAAGCCACCAGTGGTCTGGGTGAATATTTAGATAGTTATCTTGTGTATTTGAGTTGTGCAATTGTCATTTCTTTCATTTTCTATTATATGTGTTTTTATAATTTTACATGTTGTGTGTTTGATGTTCATATCTTAATTGTTTTCATTTCCTTTTTCCAGGTTGCTTGTAAAGGATAGTTGTTAATATGTTGTGTCTTTTTAATTAATTAGTAAATAGCTTGCAATCTTAGCTACTAACCTTATTGTATGATTAAATGCTAGTTTGAATTTCTGCGGGTTGAAATAGAGTAGTTAAAACAAAGTATTGATTTAAAACATAGTATTGAGTTAATATAGAGTATATAGCTTCTTTGGCAAAGTTTCAATGGATGAATAGTTGCTAGCTTTAATTTTAATTCTTTGTTTGCTTATATAGTTTTCTTATTTAAGTTTGCTTATCATTTTTATGTGCATTTTAACTTGCAATTTGAATTGTTAATAATAGAATTAGCTTAGTTTATTTTACAAAATTTCCATTCTAGAATTAAATTGTAATTCTAAATAGAAGTTTGATTTTGACTTAAGTTTTTAGTTATAAGTCTCTAATGGTGTGAATTTTCTTACATTATCATAAGAGTGCATTTGAATTAAGTAGAATAACGTTTTCTTATCATTCATGATTAATGCATAAATTGAGAAATCACATGGATTTTCAGGATAATTGATAGTTCTTTTATGATGGCTAAGCTCTTGTTAAATTGCTTGATTCATACCTTTCATTTCTCCATAGAATTTAATATTGATATTGTTCCTCTTGATCTCTCACTAATTGTTAGAAGCCATCGTGATGCCATAAGACACCGAAGACATAATCATCATCATTATATTTGAAGTTTCTTGTCATTGTAGATTAAGAGTAATTGTTGATTAATCTTTGAATTCTATCATAATGCTTTTAATTTAATAGGTTAAGATTTCCCTTTGTAGATTAGAAGTGATTATGAGTTTCATCTTAAGAATAGATTTCACATTCTTAATAGTTTGATTAGTTACCTGTTGAGTAGTTTTGATTAGCTTACTTACTGAAGAATCTTTCATAGGTTAGTTATTTGATTGCTTCTTTGCTTACTTGTTGATGCTCATTAATTTCAATAGATTGATTAGATTAGTTTGTTGTTTTTATTGTTCATTAAGTTGAATAGATTAAATAGATGGCTTTCTTTTTCTCATTACATTGATTAAGTTAACTTGTTCAAAGTAGGGTTTTGCATTTTATTATTTAGGACAATCCGTCGATCCATTGTTTAAAAGTTACTTAAGGTAAATAGTTTAAGTTCCTTGATAGGGTTTTCTCATTGATAGTCTTTGATTAAGTAGGTTAGCCCTCAAATAGACCATATCCTTAGTTATACTATACTACCTCTAGCTTTTCTACCTTGGCATATATAGTTCTACAACTCTAAGTTTACTTACCCCGTGTTGACAATTTAATTGATGGATTTAGTGCATATATAACACCATCAATAACATTTATTATATACCAAACATCTTTATGAATAAATATGTATAGAGATTTCAGGAAAACTAGGACCTAAGGGATTAGGATTGAAAGTGTTTTGAAGCATAGAACAATGGTTAGAGAATGCAATATTCCTAATACAATGTATTATGAAGAACAAAAAATATCTAACAAGAAATCATAGAATAATAATGATATATCTAGAAATATATCAGAAGAACACCAGAATAACAACATAATAATCACCAAGAAGAGAAAATTTATTATGATAACAATTTTCACTTGCCTCTTTGAGGGGGAAACCTCCAACAGAGAAGAGATATATTACAATAATCTCCAAGACAAAATATTCAATGCCTCCTACTCTTATTTATACTAATTCTACCTTCTAAGGAAAATTCTAGAGGAATTTCTTTATAGAAGTGGAAGATTTGATTAGGTATTCTTACATTCACTTATTATTCTTCAATTATTAGGAATTATTAACTAATGTCAGACTTTATTAAATATAAAACATATCATTCTAACTAATGACCCATGGAGAGGGTTTAAGATTAGATCCTAACATGCCCTCCCCCTTCAAAATCATCTTTGTCCTCAAGGTTGTAGGTGTGGAAACTACTGAAGTATGGTCGTGGGTTCCCAAGTTGCATCCTATGGTGTTCTATCCTTCCACTTGATCAACACTTCATTGATAGTGCGACCATGCAACTGATGTTCATGGTTATTGAGGATTGCTTCTAGTTGGAGCCATAGGGAACCTTCTTCATGTAATTCTTGCAGGGTGGTTTGGACTCTACAATTCTGTCCCACTACTTTCTTCAGACAGGAAACATGGAACACTAGATGGATTTTGGAAGTAGGAGGAAGGGATAATTTGCAAGCCACAAAACCAATACGCTTAATGATCTGATAGGGTCCATAAAAATTAGGTGCCAATTTTTTATGTCCCTAATCTTCAAGAGATTTTTACTTGTAAGGTTGGAGCCTGAGAAACACTTGATCACCTTCCTTAAAAACCCTTTCAGAACGAGGTTGGTCTGCTTGTTGCTTCATGTAATTGGTCTACTTGTTGCTTCAGAGCTGCTAGAGTGGTTGGATGACCTTGCAAAATTGTATCAATAGATTGGACCTTGTTCCAGAAAGATAGGTAGTGATTTCCAGTGGCCTTTGGCCATACACAACTTCATATGGGATCATTTTAGTGGTTTTATGATAGGAAGTATTGTACCACCATTCTTCAAAGGGAAGCCACTACACCCACTGGTGTTTTTTCTCTGAATAAAAACAATGCACGTAGGTTTCCAAACATTTGTTGACTAATTTCAATAGGATGTCAGACTAGGGGTGATAAGTTGTGCTCATTGTCAGTTGGATTCCCTACAATTTAAATAGCTCTTCTCAATATATGCTGGTTAAAGTTGGGTCACAATCAGAGACAATAGAGGTTGGCATGCCATGTAGCTTGAAGATTTGATCAAGGAATACTTGTGCTATGAGTGTCAGTGTGAAAGGCTAAGGTAAGGGGAAAAAATGAGAATACTTGGAGAGGCGATCAATGACCACCATGATGACATACATTTTCCTAGATTTAGAAAGGCCCACAATAAAATCCATGGATATTTTTGTCCACAAAGAAGTTAGAATGGGTAATGGTTGTAGGAAACTTGGAGACTTGATCGTTTCACCTTTATTACATTGGCACACCTCACATTATGTGACAAATTGAAGTATATCCTTCTTCAAGCCTGTGCAAAAAAAAGAACGACAAGCAAAAACATGTCTTTTGGAAGCTTGAATGACCTGCTATAGCTGAGGAGTGAAACTGATTTAAGATCCTGGGCTTAAGTGTTGAGGAGGGTGAGAGAACCAAGAGATCCTAATATCATAGAATATTATCCTTCCAAGTGTATCCACTGGGAGTATTAGGGTCCTCCTGAAGACACTGAATTAATTTGGAGGTAGTCTAGTGCGTTAGCCACTCGTGGCCCACTTAATGAATCCAATCAGGGACTGGTAAGGATAAAGCAAAGAGGGAGTTGTCCCCCTCATATTGTCTTGACAATGCATATGTTACTATATGATCTTTTCCCTTTTTGTAGATGATTTCATAATTACAACCCAACATTTTTGTCAGCCACTTATTTTTTTCTCGAGATGATAGTCGTTGCTCCAAAAAATATTTCAAGCTATGGTGATTTATTTTAACCAGAAAATGGCATCCCAAGAGATATGGTCACTAGGTGTGTAGTGCATGGAGAATAGCCATCAGTTCTTTTTCATACGAAGATTGGCCCATATTGTGACCACTCTATACTTGGCTAGTAAATGCCAAGGGTCAACCATCTTGGGTGAGCACTGTACCTATACCCGTCTCGAAAGCATTGGATTGCACCACAAAGGTTTTGTTGAAGTTAGGAGTTGCTAGGACATGGGTAGTGCACATGTTCCTCTTTAACTTTGTGAAGACATGCTTAGCATCAAGTGTCCAATGAAATGCATTCTTCTTAAGGAGGTCAGTCAAGGGCTTAGCAAATTTTTCATAATGGTTAACCAATTTCCTATAATAGCCGGTGAGACCAAGAAAACCCCTTAGGTTGTTTAAGTCCATTAGGAATGGCCATTATTACATAGCTTGTATATTTTTGGGGTACAATTTTACCCCATATCCGCTGAAAATATGCCCCAAGTATTCCACTCTATTGGCGCCAAATGAACATTTGGTATTTTTGACAAACAATTGGTTTTCCTGCAACAAGTGAAGGACTTTGTCCACATGTAGAAGATGGCTATCCCAAGTATGGCTATAAATGAGGATGTCGTCAAAGAAAACCAAGAGAAACTTTTGAAGGTAAGGTTTCAATAGATTATTCATGAGATTTTGGAAGGTGAATGGAGCATTGTAAAGGCCAAAAGGCATGAAAATGAATTCATAATGTCCCTCATGAGTTATGAAAGAAGTCTTCAAAATATATTCCTCCTTCATATGGATTTGGTGATAATCAGAGTGAAGGTCTAATTTGGTGAATACACAGGCACCTTGTAGTTCATCCAAATAATCATCAATGACAGGAATGGGAATTTATCTTTGATGGTCAATTTATTCAGGGCATGAAAATCAGGGCACATGTACAAAGTACCTTCTTTCTTCAAAACCATCACCACTGGTGAAGAATATGGGCTAGTACTAGGGAAAATTACCCCTGCCTCCAATAATACATGTACCATATTTTATATTTCATTTTTCTGAGAAAAGGGATATATGTAGGTGTTGGAAGATTGGTTGTTGCCATTGATGTCAACCCTAGCCATGGGTTTTGGACTGCAATATTGATGAAGGTATTTGGACATGAAGGAAAATGCACATGTAGATACAAGACCCATGGATGGATTGTATACATCATGTTGTTTCCTGTGGTATGTGGCACGTCACATGGATCCTCGTGGTTGAGGAGAAATGAATTTTTGAAGATGACAAAGTGAATTGAAGAAGGAAGTACATGTAGGCCCTGAAGATAATTAAAGAAAAGAATTACAAAATAAGAAAGTGTCAGGTCAACCCTAATGATAAAATGAAGTGACATAAATGGTATAAATAAACATCATTAAACATTCATTTTAATACAAGTCGAGTTTCAGAGGAAATAAGAAGCAAAGAAGATTGGATTTCAAGGGAGGATGAAGTCTTTTGGTGATGTGTTCTTAGGTATGTTATTTTCAAGTCATCTTACCATTTTTCCTATAAAAAAATTTCTATAACGATTCAGATGGTGAAATCTCTATGGTATTGAGAAGACATATCAAGGTACCTCTGGTAAAAATTGCAGCTCTTGATTCACTATAATTATGGAGATACATTCTGTGGAATATAGGGTTTGTGACCAGTCCTCAAGCTAGTCAATAAATAGGTGTTCTGGGTAAAATAGTCATAACTTCTTCATAGAGAATCCAAATTATGTGGAAAAAAATTCATTGGAAATAGTACGGACTTTAGTGTCTTGTGCGTGATTTTCAAAATCGGATGTTAAATATTGAGCTCGGGGCATTCTGTAAAAGTTCGGTCTCCTGAATAGACCAGAATTGAATAAAGTCTACCATTCTTTCTATAACTTCTTTTTGGGGAGGATTCAAGGAGTGAAACTTGGAGGAGTTTCAGAGAATACATTGAGTAATATTATATAAAGGATCATATTACTCCATGAATTGAAGAATTGCAGAAATTGAAGAAGTCTCGGGAAGCATTATCAGGTTCTATGTGATGATTGGTTGATGGTGATGATTTAATTTAAAGTTTTATTATCTCTCATATATTCTTGGGTAGAAGGAAGGGGCAAGGATGGAGAGTTCAAATATCTCTTGATATTGGATGATTGTATCTTCCTCTTGGAATTTTATCCCTCCCTTTACATTTGGAAGTTGTAGCTACCTTTGGAAGTCATTACTTCCCTTGAACAATAACTATTGATTATTTCTCATATATTGT
>JZKD02S2052614.1:330149-341005 GCA_000966675.3 Picea glauca | reverse complement strand
AAGATTGATGAAGGTATTTGGAGATGAAGGAAAATGCACATGCAGATACAACACCCATGGATGGATAGTATACATCATGTTTTTTCTGTTGGTATGTGCCATGTCACGTGGATCCTCATCATTGAAGAGAAATGAATTTTTGAAGATGAAAAAGTGAATTGACGAAGGAAGTACATGTAGGCCCTGAAGATAATTAAAGAAAAGAATTACAATATTAGAAAGTGTCAGGTCGACCCTAATGTTAAAATGAAGTGACATAAATGGTATAAATAAACATCATTATACATTTATTTTAATACAAGTTGAATTTCATAGGAAATAAGAAGTAAAGAAGGCAGGATTTCAAGGGCGGATGAAGTCTTTTGGTGATGTGTTTTAAGGTATGTTATTTTTAGGTCATCTTAACATTTTTTCTATAATGTTTTTTCTAGAATGATTCAGATGGTGAAATCATTATGGTATTGAGAAGACATATCAAGGTACCTCTGGTAAAAATTTCAGCTCTTGATTCACTATAATTATGGAGATACACTCTGTCGAAGATAGGATTTGTGACCAGTCCTTAAGCTAGTCAATAAACAGGTGTTCCGGGTAAATCTGTCATAACTTATTCATAGAGAATCCAAATAATGTGGGACAAATTCCATTGGAAATAGTATGGACTACGGTTTCATGTGTGTGAGGTTCAGAATCAGATGTTAAATATTGAGCACGGGGCATTCTGTACAAGTTCGGTCTCCTGAATAGACCATAATTGAATAAAGTCTACCATTCTTTCTATAACTTCTTTTATGGGAGGATTAAAGGAGTGACACTTGGAGGAGTTTCAAAGAATACATTGAGTAATATTATATACAGGATCAGAGTACTCCAAGAATTGAATAATTGGAGAAATTGAAGAAGTCTCAAGAAACATTATCAGGTTCTATGTGATTATTGGTTGATTGTGATGATTTAATGTAAAGTTTTATTATCTCTCATATATTCTTGGGTGGAAGGAAGGGACAAGGATGGAGATTTCAAATGTATCTTGATATTGAATGATTGTATCTTCCTCTTGGAGGTTTATTCCTCCCTTTACATTTGGAAGTTGTAGCTACCTTTGGAAGTCATTACTTCCCTTGAACAATAACTATTGATTATTTTTCATATATTCTGCATGGTGTATTGTGGTATATTGGTGTAACTCTTATACTATTGTTCATTTATCATTGGATATAGTTGAGTGATTTAAGTATAAGTTGAAAAAGGTTTTAAATTGTACTTGATATGGATTCACCCCCCTCTTAGTATCAACAGTAGGGACATACATTGGGGGGTTGAATTCAAGGAATGAGAGGGATGTTATGATCATCCTCACCCCTACAAGGACGTAAGGTTGTAGGAATCTTAAATATCTTGGGGTACTTGTCCAATATGAGTTGTATTCTAAGAGGAACTACATGAGAGATATGTAGATGGCATTAAATTGAGCAATCACACCATGGTGGCCTTTCATCAAGAGTTTTTCCATCCTGTGAGAGTTGATGATTTCAGGAGATCCCACTTGGATACCCCTGAGAGTATAGGGGTGAGCCTCTTGGGTGAAGCTCATATATAATTCTTGATAATCCATTGTGATCATCCCTAGAGTGAAAATCCATTCCACACTTAATACAATATAAAAACCACCCATGGAAATAGAGAACATGTGGGTTTTCAAATGGTAATCACCCATTTGGAGTTTGAAATTCTCACAATGTCCCCCACACTTCATAGTACCAACTTTAGCGATGAGGATTTGAAAATTAGAAATAGGTCGGACAAAGAAATGGATCTTATCAACGAGCCTGTGATGAAGAAAATTATGGGTGCTACCACTATAAATAAACACCACAACTGGCCTATGTTTAATGTATCCCTTGATCTTCAATGTTTGTGGGGATGAAATACCAAAGAGTGCATGAAGTGAGATGACCAGGTCCACAGATTCGATCGACGTGAAAAATGGATCTTCGATAGGATTACTTGGATGAGCCACCTCTTGGTATGAAACCTCATCCGATGGGATGTCGACATAGGAAGAGGAAGTTGATGCATCAATATGGAAGGAATTTTATTCTCTACATTTATGCCCTGGTGCACACTTTTCATCACAATAATAGCAAAGGCCTTTCTTGAGATGTTCCTCCATTTCGGCGGGAGAGAAATTTTGGACCTTCAAAGATTAGGTCATAGAAGGTGTAGCCTATGTGAGAGGATGGGTGGTCAATGGATCCTTCAGGGATGGTGCCTAGAGGATGGTCTCTGCTTCCCTGGATAATTGAAATTCCTGCAACCATTTAGTAGGATGATGTATGTTCACATGAGCCTTGATAGATTATTTTAGAACACTAATAAAAATTTAAGGTAAAATTGATCAGATAAGCCCTCGGTACAGATAACCAACTATTCAAATTATGTGATGAAGTCTGTGAGAGATCCAGTTTGGAGAAACTTAGTGATTTGGCCAAAAAATTGTGATTCCCTATCAAAATGGGCACAAACTACTTTGGATAACATGTTCCAATTGAGAGTTCCTGGATAACATTTCTTATGCCAATGCCACCACTACCAGTGTTCTTGATCCAAGTATGAAACCCCTACACGAAGTTTGGTCTCATCATCTCGAATATCATGAAGGGAAAAGTATTGTTCCATTTGTGAAACCCACCCGACTGATTTGGAAGCATCAAATTTATGCATGTCAACTTTGGGCACCTTGTTCCAAGAAGGTGGAGAAACCCAAGGGGAGCGGGAGGACTAAGTATGTTCATAATGAGAAGATTGAGGTTCTTCTAGGTTTGGATCAACATTCTTACCCCTAAAGAGTTGCACATATTTTTTTAATTGTTGGTCAAGGGTTGTGGTGAATTCATTGTGGAGGGAATCCATGTTGTCGTCAATTTGTTGTTCTAGGTGGGACATTCTATCCTCCAAGGTTTCTTAGGACCAATAGCAAGTGGTATGCATGGTGAATCATTATGTAGAAACGAAGGTTTCATGATGGAAAAAATGTTCTTAAAAATGATAGGTACTCAGGTGATCAGGACATAGAGAGGAATCCAATGGGATAGGTCTCAAGAAAGGCGGCCCAGTGGGGGTTGGGTCTGTAGGAAAAAAAAGGCTTAAAATTAAAGGGTACTACTACAATCAAAATGAAGAGAGGAATGAAATGGGCTAGGTGACAAATAAGGGTGATGATAGGAAAAAACATTTTTTGTTTTTTACTCTTGCGGAGTTATAATCCGAACTGAATAATATTGCCCAAATTATAAACAGGACAAAAGATGTAGTAATTTTGCAACCCAAATGCAGGCGGAAAGGTTGCACTACAATAGATATTGTATTTTATTTCTCTTTTCTATTCCAAAGGGTTAGGATTTGTAGGGAATCTATAGTCAAGGATTTTCTCTATGCTATAGCTCTCTTATATACATGTGGGGTCCAACAGTAGTACTAGGCCCAATATCTCAGGGCACCAACTAAGGAGGCTAGACCATACTACCCAACTACCGAGGTACTAGAGAGTCACTTCCTGAGTGTTGTTCTTGGTGACACTAAAGCAGTCAGGTGACCGATCAGTTTATTTATGGAGGGATTCAGGATGCCTAGGCCGATTTGTATACATGTGTTGTCTAATGCACTACCACTCGAAGGGGTACCTAGAGGGGCTACAAGGGTGGAAAACTGATGTGCGCTGAATAACCACTTGTATTTCCTATGTGTATGAATCCTCGACTGTGGGTTTATGCATGTAATGGCATATCTCTATAGCTTAAGGATGCCAGAATACATATCTACCCCAAAACAATTTAGCTCACAAGTCTTTCCCTGGAAAGATATTTGATACCACTTGCAATATTCCTGATACAATATATTATGCAAAATAGAAAATATCTAACAATAAATGATAGAATAATAATGATATATACAGAAAAATATCAGAAGAACACTAGAATAACACCAGAATAATCAAGAGGAAGAAGAACTTTATTATGATAGAAATGTTCACTTGCCTCTTCAAGGGGGAAACCTCCAACAGATCAGATCTTTATTACAATAATCTCCAAGATGAAATATCCAATGCCTCCTACTCTTATTTATACTAATTCTACCTTCTAAGGAAACTTATAGGGGAAGATATTTCTAGAAGAAAAATCTTCTATTAGGTATTCTTACATTGACTTATTCTTCTTTATTTATTAGGCCTTACTAACTAATGTCGTCCTTTATTTAATAGAAAACATATCCTAATAACTAATGAACCATGGGCAGGGGTGAGGATAAGATCCTAACATAGCACCAATATGTGGGTGATATGGGTGATGTGGGTGAAAGGGTTGTGGGGCCTTTAACAAGAGGTATATGGATAGTTCTTTTAGGGATCGAGTGTGGAGGGGATTAAGGGTTGAGTATAGGTTATTCCTAGGCTTATATCGAGCTACGGGGTCTAGTTCATGATCTAGGTCAATATCTAGGTCATGGTCTAGGTCTAGCTCTAGCTATAGATATATGTCATGGTATATGACATGGTCATTGTATAGGTATAGATCATGGTATATGTTGAAATAATGTAACTGCGAAGAGTATTCTTCTTATTATTATTATTATATTCATTGGATTAATCCCCATTGTGGATTAATCATGTCGGTAATTGTATTAGGACCAAATCCCCTTTTGCAGATTGGTCATCGGACAATTAATGTAATAGGCAGAATAAGAAGTCGACCCCAGTAGTTATTATTGAGACCCATAATTAAATTAAAGGTGGGCTTACCCACCCAGAGTGAGAGGTCAACCCTGCCAGTGAAACCCTTTCACACGTACCAGTCTTGTATATATAGGGAGGCTAGTGCCTCACTTTATCACACAACTCACTTGTTCATTCTCTTATGAGGCAAGCTGCGATTACCAGTTGGAGAGAGGAGAATAAGAGCGGTGCATCTCTTGGAGAGGACTATCTATATTGGTTTGAGTTATCTCTTGAACATTGTATTAGCAATTTATGATAAGGAAGTTTTTGCTGGGTTTTCTTCCCCTAGAGGGTTTCCCAAGATAAATGTTGTGTCTCTTGTGAATGTGTATTTCTCAGTGATCTTATTCTTATGATGCTCTTATCTATTGAAATGAAAAGAAATATAATAATAGCATAAACATTAACATGGTATCAGAGCTAACCTGAAGGAAACACAATTTGCAAGAGGAAAAACGTCACTGTTACCGTACCCAAAAATTAGGTTTTTGCAAAAGTGAATATTTTCAGCTCCCTAGCCACCTAGAAAGATGTTCCCTCCCCCAAGGATCAATTTGGCACCTAGAGCACACCTTTTCAGTGGTTGGATCTTCTGCAAAGTGAAACCCTAGTTTCATAAAAGTACCAAAAGTACTAGAAAACCAGTACCAGAAGTACCAGAAGTACCAAAAGCACTAGTCCAAAAATCCACAGATCATATTTGACAGGGTAAAAATAGGATTTTCTCAGATCTAAGGACAGCAGGCTACTCGTCTCAGCCAAGCGCACCTCCTGGTAAGGTCAAAATTTGATTTTAAGCATTTTCAATTTTTGGTCATTTTTGTAGCCTCAAGTACAAGATGTCTGCAAGCACAAAGCTTGTTGAGAAACTAGAAGGCATAGACATCTTCCATTCCTAGAAGTATAGGATCGGTCTGATCCTCGCAAAGAATGAACTAGCAAAATTTATCAAAGAAGAAGTGGAGGAACTTGAAGATGTCGTAGAGAAAGCAAAGCATCAGAAGGACTCAATCAGGGCTCAAAGAATCATTGCAGATTCAATCAAAGACCACTTGATCCTGTATGTATCATCCAAGAAAACTCCGAAGGAGATGTTTGACGCTGTAAGCAAACTATATGAAGTAAAGAACATCAATTGAAAGATGAATCTAACATCTCAATTGAAGAATACCAAGATGCAGAAAGGAGAAATGATTCAAGAATATTTCTCCCGAATCTCATAAATAAAAGAATAATTAAAAGCAATTGGAGACACCATCGAGGAAGATGAATTCATAATAACAACCCTAAATGGTCTCGCAAGACCTTGGGATTCTTTCATCCATTCAGTATGTAGCAGAAAGGAGAAACTACAATTTGAGAGCCTATGGGAAGAATGCACCCAAGAAGAGACAAGGGTAGCCAACTATGAAGCACTACTAGCAAGAGATGATGATCAAGCCCTAGCTACTCATACAAAAGGAGGAAGGAAGAAACCCTACTTCAAAAGGGAATCTCATAGAGAACCGCAACCATCAAACAAATTCAACAACCAAGAATCTCATTCAAGAAATTTTCAGAAGAAAGGACAACGCAAGGGACGAGATATCTCATCTATACAATGATATCATTGTGATAAGATGGGACACAAGGCGAATAATTGTCCAGTCAAAAGAGAAGAGTACAAGAGGAAGCACAAAAGGCAACATGATCACATAGCCGAAGATGAAGAACCACCTATGAAGATGATTAAGGACCATGTCTTGATCTCAGATCTCTCAGGATCTGTATCACCTGGAGAGGACAGATGGCTCATTGATAGCGGTGCATCAAAACATATGATGGGTAAGAAAAATACTCTCTCTTGTATTTCAGAAAATAAGTTTTCTCATTAAGTAACTCTTGGAGATGATTATCAATATCCCATCAAGGGAATAGGAGAATCAAACTACAAGCTAGATTCAAAAAACTCAATAACAATGAAGGATGTACTCTATGTACCGGTCTTAAAGAAGAACTTACCCTCCATATCAGCTTTAGACAAGAAAGGCTATAGAGTTTCCTTCATAGATGGAGAAGTTCTTATGTGGACTAAGGGAGAAACCTTAAATGAAGCAATTGTCATCGGAAGTGAAGAAAATGGCTTATACAAGATGAAGGGTCACCCAAAAAACTACCATGACCCATACCATTGAAAACTCATGTGAACTTTGGCATAGAATATTGGCCCACGTCAACTACAAGGCACTACATTACATATGCAAAGCTGTCACAGGTTTACCATAACTCAAGTTCAATCAAGAAGGCATATGCAATGGATGTGCGCAAGGGAAGAACATCAAGAACCCTTTTCCAAAGAGGGACAAAAAAGTAGAAGGAGTATTTGAACTCATTCATTCAGATGTGTGTGGCCCAATGCCATCATCCTCCATTAACGGGTATGTATACTATGTATCATTTATTGATGATTATTTTCATAAGACCTCGATATATTTCTTAAAATCTAAAGATGAAGTATTCAGTAAATTCAAGGAATTCAAATCCTTGATAGATAATCTTTCTGAAAGAAAGATTAAGATACTCAGGTTAGATAATGGAGGAGAATATAGCTCAAAGGAGTTCGTGAACTTCTGCAGAGATGTTGGGATCAAGAGGGAACTCACTACTCCCTATAATCCTCAACAAAACTGTGTAGCTGAAAGGAAGAATAGAACAATTATGGAAGTTGTAAATACCATGATTCACGATCAAGATCTTCCTATGTTCTTATGGGAAGAAGTAGCAATGGCAGTTGTTTATGTGCAAAACAGATTATCCCATAGTGCACTTGGGTTCAAGACCCCAGAATAAATGTTCACTAGAAATAAGCCATAGGTAACCCATCTCAAAATATTTGGTTGTCCAGTGTTTATTCATACACCGAAAGAGAAAAGAAAGAAGCTAGAACCCTCCAGAAAGAAGGGAATATTCGTGGGATACTGTGAGGTATCCAAGGCCTTTAGAATCTACATACCTGGTCACCACCATATTGATATCAGTAGGGACGTGACCTTTGATGAATAAGCAACACTTAACAAATCAAGAATATGCCAGCTTGAATAAATGTATGAAGTGGAACCTATAAATCCCAGGACTACAGAATCCGTGAGGGAAGTTCCCAAAACTGCAGAACCTGTAAGGGAAGTCGTAACTTCCCCTGATGAGGAGACTCCTGAAGATCATGATGTATCATAAGTTCAAGAACCTCTTCATATGGCCTTCCCCCATAAAAGAAATCCTTCTTGGGAAAGAGAGCTTATACAAGATGGAGAGAAGTATGGTGTTCCAGAAGGAACCAAAAGACAGGTGAAAAGACCAAAGCCATTCTCGAGCTACATGGCTTTGATGTGCAATCTACTTGATGAAGAACCTACATTCTTTGAAAAGGACATTCAAAAGAAGGAATGGGTAGATGCCATGACAGAGGAATACCAATCCACAATAAATAATGATGTATGGGAAATAGTTCCCAGACCAAAATGTAAGGATGTGGTATCATCAAAATGGCTCTTCAAAATAAAGCATGCTACTGATGGAAGTATTGAGAAATATAAAGAAATTTTTTTTGCTCATGGATTTTCCTAAAAGGAAGGCATTGACTATGAAAAGACATTCGCTCTTGTGGCTAGATACACTTCGATCAGAACCGTTATAGCTCTTGCTGCCAAGATGAAATGGAAGTTGCACCAGATGGACGTGAAGACAGCTTTTCTGAATGGTGTTATCGAAGAGGAAGTGTATATAGAGAAACCCCAAGGATTTGAGGTTGAAGACAGGAAGTCTCATGTCTGTCAATTGAAGAAAGACTTATACGGATTGAAGCAAGCTCCTAGAGCTTGGTATGGCCATACAGACAGTTTCTTGATGAGATTAGGCTTTACCAAGAGTAAAGCAGATTCAAATCTATACTTCAAAATTATGGATAATGAACCAGTAATATTACTACTGTATGTGGATGACTTATTCTTAATTGGAGAAGAAAAGCTCATCACTGAATGTAAATAGAGACTTTCCACAGAATTTGAAATGAAGGACCTTGGTCTAATGCATTACTATTTAGGCCTTGAGGTATGGCAAAGTCTAGATAGAATATTCCTTAACCAAGGGAAGTACACGGTCGAAATCTTAAAGAGATTTGACATGCTAGAATGCAAGTCCATGAATACTCCCATGGAAGCGAAGTTGAAGTTGTTGGTCGATACTTCATCAGATTTGATAGATGCCACACTGTACAGATAGATTATTGGATCGATGATGTACCTGACGAACATGAAACCAGACATATGTTTTGCAGTGAACACCTTGAGTCAGTTTCTAGTAGAGCCCAGACGTGTTCATCTAGTGGCTACAAAACATGTGATGAGGTACCTTAAAGGTACAATGGATTATGGTCTCAGTTATGATGGAGATCATGACTTCACATTGAGTGGATATACTGATGCAGATTGGATAGGAAGCATTGAAGACAGAAAAAGTACTTCCGGATGTTGTTTCAGTTTGGGATCAGCCATGATCTCATGGCAGAGTAGGAAGCAATCCAGTATTGCTCTCAGCACAATGGAAGTAGAGTACATTGCCGCATGTTCTGCTAGCTTCGAAGCCATATGGATTTAAAAGTTGTTGACTGGCCTATTTGACTTGGAGATGAGAGAAACTGTGATGTTATGTGACAACCAGAGATGCATAAAGATGATAGAGAATCTTGTATTCAATGACAAGTCGAAGCACATAGATATCCTCTATCATTTCATCTGTGACATGGTACAGAGAGGAGCCTTGAAGCTCTAGTACATTAGCATGGATGAAAAGGTTGCTGACGTGTTGACCAAACCTCTATCTCATGTAAATTTTGAACACTTTCGAGATAAGCCTGGTATAGTCCGAAAGGACCCTTCCTGAAAGGGGGAGTATATATATTTTCCTTGCTTCTGACCTCATTGTTAGACATAAAGAAAGATGAGTCATTGTTTATGACCTCGTTGTTAGACGTAAAGCATGACGTTGTGTGTTCCTTGCTTCTGACCTCGTTGTTAGATGTAAAGCAAGATGAGTCATTTCTTTTGACCTCGCTATTAGACGTAAAGCATGACGTTGTGGATTCCTTGCTTCTAACCTAGTTGTTAGACATAAAGCAAGATGATTCCTCACTTATGACCTCGTTGTTAGACGTAAAGTGAGATGTTGATGTGTTCCTTGCTTCTGACCTCGTTGTTAGATGTAAAGCAAGATTATTCCTCGCTTATGACCTAGTTGTTAAACGTAAAGCGAGATGATGATGTGTTCCTTGCTTCTGACCTAGTTGTTAGATGTAAAGCAAGATGATTCCTTCCTTCTGACCTTGTTGTTAGACGTAAAGAAAGATGTGACTGACACTGAGCTACCAGCTTAACCGCTATGACATTGAGCCAGTGTAGTACTGTGATGTGCCAGCCTAGTGTCATGATGAGGTATCATTTTTACTGATACATTTTGATGCAAATGATGATGGCATTCTTTCGAGAATGATAATGTTGTCGATGAAGAAAACTTTTGATGAGTCGTAAATATGCTAGCGAATGTTTCAAGATGATATTGACGATATTGTCCTCCTGATGCCACTAATGATTCAGACCTCTCTCACCTGATTCTATTAAAGAAGACCCTTCTTGTTAAGGGGGAGTGTTGAAATAATGTAACTGCGAAGAGTATTCTTATTATTAGTGTTATTTTATTCATTGGATTAATCTCCATTGTGGATTAATCATGTTGGTAATTGTATTAGGACCAAATCCCCTTTTGTGGATTGGTCATCGAACAATTGTAATAGGTAGAATAAGAAGTCAGCCCCAGTAGTTATTATTGAGACCCAGAATTAAATTAAAGTGGGTTTACCCACCCAGAGTGAGAGGTCATCCCTGCCAGTGAAACCCTTTCACACGTGCCAATCTTGTATATATAGGGAGGCTAGCACCTCACTTTATCACACAACTCACTTGCTCATTCTCTTATGAGGCAAGCTGCAATTATCAGTTGGAGAGAGGAGAAGAAGAGTGGCACATCTCTTGGAGAGGACTATCTGTATTGG
>JZKD02S2052614.1:282198-304532 GCA_000966675.3 Picea glauca | reverse complement strand
CCGGATACTGTAACACCCTCTGTCTCACAGAAAGTAGCTGAAACACAAGAACCAGCTACCCACTCAGTGGCTGAAACACAAGAACCAGCCCTGGCTGAAACACAAGAACCAGCCATGGCTGAAACACAAGAACCAGCCGCTGACATTGAAATTGAGTTGCAGGAATTAGAGGTCCAGACATCATTTACTTTTGAAATAGCTGAAACACAATCAACTATCCATCCAGTGGATGAAACACAAGAACCAGCCACTGACATCGAAGTTGAATTACAGGAATTGGAGACCCCGGATGCCGCAGCAGCTGTAACACAAGAACCAGCCACTGATTTTGAAATTCAGGAAGTCGAGACCCAGGATGCTGTAACACCACCCTCATCAAGCAAAATGGTCGGAAATCCAGTGGCTGTAACACAAGAACCAGTCACTAATGTTGAAGACGAATTTCAGGGATCACAGGATGCTGCAACACCACCTTCATCAAGCAACATGGCTGGAAAACTAGCCACCCATTCAGTGGCTAAAACACAAGAACCACCCACTGATATGGAAATTGACATGCAGGAATCAGAAGTTGAAGGTGCTGAAACACTACTCTCCTTGCACCAAGAAGCTGAAACACAGGCATCAGTTGCCATTCCCGTAGCTGCTCCACAAGAACCAGCTCAGGAAACGATGACTGCAACACAAGAACCAGTCATCTCTCAATCCAAACCAACAATGGCCGATGTCTTGAAAGAAAACGAGTTTTTAAAGTCTCAGTTGGAAGCATATCAGCAGGAATTAGCCAGGGCAAAGGAGGCATACGAAGAAGAATTAAATCAGCTCGCCTTAGAACGAACAACAACCTTGTCAAAAACAACCACTGAGAGCGTGTGTAAAGAATACATGTGTTGCCAATGTGGCGACGTTTACTTTCAGGCAGGGTATAAGATGGTTCAAGTTCCAGTACCAGGAGCAACCCCTCCTCCTTCCCCTTTTGAAGTCAAGACTGAACCTGCTACAACACAAGAACCAGCAGTCCCTTCCAAAGTCAAAACTGCAAGAAAAGTCCCTACTGCTGTCAACAAGGTTGTGCAAACATTGCCCATGGAGGAAGCTACACCTCCCAGTCAAATCACTTACAGGGAACAGTCCACTCAAACCATGCCTAATCCCACTACCTTCCACGCCGAAACTCAGACTTCTCACCTGTGGGACGAACATGCAGAAATACAAAAGTGGAAAAAGGAGTATGCTGAGACACAAGCTCAACAATTGCAAGTACATAGGAAAACCTGGAGGAATCACACTTTCTCGAATTGGGAAGCATTGGACCCGACACGCCAGGAAATTCGAGAAGTTAAGAAAAAGAACAGAGAGTTAAAAGATAGAATGGTCAAGATCTTTGATATGATGCAGCAACTAATGGCCACAAGGAAACCATCCTGTAACTATTCTTTATTTTTCATGGAAAGACTCATGTGGTTTCAGATTAAGTCTATTATAGAAGGAAAGCCCCATGAAGTCATTTCATCAATAGATTTTATTAACACTTTTGTCGCTGCCTCCACCAGAGATCGGCACCTCCTCTATGAGGCATATTTCCTTAATGAGTCTATTCCAGAGAACAGGTCACTGAACATAAATCCTCTTATTGGGGATGTTCAACTTCGAGCATTTACTTCCTTCCTCCTCAATCAAATCACTTGGCAAGGTGATTTTTCAGCTGCCAAGAACAATGAAGATAATCGCAGCCTCTGGGTCAGACCAGAACCCCAAGGGGCAGCTACATTCATCTCACAGTATTATGCATTCTTAAAGAAAACGGGAATGACTGAACATGTTCAACAGTTGCAAGCAGAAGTGATTCAGGATTGTGAACGCATTATCAGTGCTATACAGATTCCTGCCTTACAGGCCAATAACCTGTTCTGACAGCAATCCACAGAAAGAAGGCAACAGTATAATCCTTTTGGTCCTGCCAACTTAGAAGCAGCAATTTCTAGGGTGCCCAGTTATATCCAGTGTATGAGACATTGTGATGAAAAGTGGATTGGGTACCGGTTCAATTTTCCCATTCTCTGGTTGCCTATAGAAAAATATCAAATCAGTTACAAGCTGCCTAAAAAGGCAGAAACAACAACATGGCAAAGATTGCAGGAAGTGTAAGGGTTCAAAACGCCAATAGACAGTACCGCCCAGAGTTACAGCTTGAGCAATTTACACGATCAGAGTCGGTATCAAGACTCTGATTCAGAGTGAGTTGCCTAAGGACATGCAACACCTTGAGCTGGGGGGGATGTTAGGACCACACTATGCACCTTTTTTCCTATACTTTTTGCCATTATTATACCCTTGATCACCTATATTTGAACTGATACTATCACTTTGTCTGATCATCTCAAAGGTATACAACGTCCTTTCTCATTACTATATGCTTAATCTGTTTTGCATGATATTCTACATCACTCTCGTACTTAACTACTGATTAGAAGTGCATAAGTGTCCATAACTGCAGATTAGCATTCAAGGCCTATTGCTGAAACACAGAACCAATGCTGAAACACGGAGTTGTTACATAGTCCGAGGCCGCAGATGCTGAGACACGAAGCTGCTACACAGTCTGAGGTCGCAAGATGCTGAAACACGAGCTATCACACAGTCCAGAGTTGCAGATGCTGAAACACAGAAGAAACTGCCAAGAACCGACGATGCCGAAACACAAGGAAGTTGTCACAGTCAACAGTCAACAGTCAGAGCGTAATCACGTGGCTGAAACATCATTAGCAACGATGAGAAGAAGCTGTTACACCAGCCATAACAGCAATACCTCATTCAGCATTCAGTTGCGTGAAATCAGGACATCCTATGCTGATTTAGAAAGAAGATCCGATTTAGTGTAGGATTCAGATATGCTTTGTAATGATTGTATCGAAGGTATTTCCTCTTTAAATTGAGGGGAAATCACCATTCGAGGAGGGAAGTTTTTAGTACTGAAGAAACTCCAGAGAAGCGGGACGTATTCTATTCTTTCAATTTGTAATGTGATATTTCGACAGATGAATATAAGACTGCTTTGATTATTCATCTCTAAGATTTCCCGTTCCAGAGGAATCTTGTGAGAAGGGAGGGCCCACCTTCATCACAAGATTCACCCATTAGTTAGAAGTGTGTTAGTATAATTTTTGTCCATGCTTTGTTTACTGTCGTGTGATGAAACATTGTTTTATGAATTTCGCTTTGCTGAAACACTACTGACTCTGTCTTAGTTTAATGAATGAAATTTGTGATTCTTTCATCAGCAACCTTGTGTGACGATTTTATGCTAGCAGAGAATTGATTAAGGGTTCCTTCTCAGACAGAAAGGAATTGGAACATCATACCCTCTGTAGGATTTGTTTACTGCTGCAAGTGTGTTAGTCAGAGGTTTGGTTAAAAGGTTCCTACTCAGACAGGAAGGAATCACAACACCCTTCCCTCTGTAGATTTCATTTCCTGCTGTGTGCTAGCCAGAGGTTCAGTTAAGAGGTTCCTGCTCAGATAGGAAGGAATCCAATTGCCTCGATCTCTATAGGTTTCATTTCCTTCAGCAAGTGTGCTAGTCAGAGAATAGGGTTAAGGGTTCCTACTCAGATAGGAAGGAATCACAACAGCCTGTCCTCTGTAGATTTCATTTCCCCCTACAAGTGTGTTAGCCAGGGATAGGGTTAAGGGTCCCTACTCAGAAAGGAAGGAACCAAAACACCCTGTTTTCTGTAGATCTTCATTAATGCTAGCCAGAACTGGGTTAGTAATCCCTACTCAGAAAGGAAGGGATCAGACTGCTCTGTTCTCTGCAAACCTCAACCTCACAAGTGTGCTAACAGAAGTAAGGCTCAAGGCTCCTGCTTAGAAAGAAAGGAACTAAGTGGCTTTGTTTTCTGTCAATTAGAGTTAATTGTTTTCTGCATTGTTATTTTCATGAAAGAGTGTTAATGCTGAAGTCTCTATTGAGAGTAAGGGTCTTGTTCTCTGATTGTAGAATAGTTGTCCTTTCCCATTGCAAGTATTATTTTAAATGTAATCCAGGATTCTTAAATTGATCTTTAAAGGGTTGCAATAGGGAAGTTACTTTCCTGTAATTTAATACAGAACTTCAGTTTATTTGAACAAGCAAGATTAGTATAAGTTTCATTACTACAACACTAAGCTGCTTTTGGAATTGAGCATATATAGTGCGTGGTTATCTTTGAAATAAAAGACTTCCCTCGGTTGATAATTTATGTTTCACTTAGTTGTTTAAAATCAATTAAGCAATTATAGTGACCAACAGGTTGGTTGATCAAAAAAATATTTCAGACCATTGTGGTATGTTCACAATTCAAATCTCCTTTCCATGAGTTAATGTCTCCATTTCCTTAGAGCGTGAATGATTGCTGCCAACTCCAAATCGTGAGTGGCATAATTCTTTTCATGCTCCTTCAGCGTCCTGGACTCATAACAGATTACAAATCCATTCTGGCTGAGAACTCCTGCCAACCCTTCCTTACACGCATTTGTACACACTACAAAATCCACATTTGGATCTGCAATCCTCAAGATTAGAGCACTGGTTAATAGCTGCTTCAATCGTTGGAAACTGTTCTCGCACTCTTCAGTCCACTAAAAAATTTTCTCCTTCCTTTGCAAGGAAGTGATAGGGTGAGCTATCTTTGAGAACCCTACTATAAACCTTCTATAATAGCCTACCAGACCCATAAAGGATCTAACTTCTGCCACATTCCTTGGAGCTGACCATTCCCTGATGGCCTCAACCTTCTCAGGATCCATAGCGATCCCTTCTTCTGAAATAATGTGCCCCAAGTAATGGATCTGCCTTTGATAAAATGAGCATTTGCTCAACTTGGCATATAGTTGGTGTTCTCTCAACACTTGCAGCACCATCCTCAAGTGTTGTTCGTTCTCTTCCTCTGACTTGGAATACACCAAAATGTCATCCAGGAAGACTATGACAAACTTGTCTAGATATTCCCTGAATACACCATTCATCAAGCACATAAAAACAGCAGGTGCGTTCAACAGTCCAAACGACACCATTGTGAACTCGTAATGACCATACCTTGTTCTAAAGGTGGTCTTGTTGATGTCCTCATCCTTTATTCTTACCTGGTGATATTCCGATCAAAGATTTATCTTTGAAAATATTTTTGCACCTTTCAATTGATCAAAAAGATCATCGATCCTTGGTAGAGGATACTTGTTCTTGACAGTTACTTTGTTCAACTGTCTAAAATCAATGCACAGCCTCACCGTTCCATCCTTCTTTTTCATGAACAGGACCGGGGCACCCCAAGGTGACACACTGGGGTGAATGTACCCCTTCTTTAGAAGCTCTTCAAGCTGCAATTGCAACTCTTTCAGCTTTGGTGTACTCGTTCTATAAGGATCTTTCGAAACTGGAGCTGCTCCAAGCATCAAATTTATAGAAAAATGGATGTCTCTCTTCGAAGGTAGTCCAGGTACTTCCTGGAATACATCCTCAAACTCAGTAAGCACCTCATGATCTCCAATCTTTGAGACTTCATCTCTTGATGCTTCCTCCACACAGGCTGCAAATAATTGACAACCTTTCTTGTAGCACTTCTTCAGCTGCATGGATGAGATTTTTCTAACAACCATAGCTCCGAGAATCCCTTGGACTATTTTCCAATTCCCCTCCTCATCCAGGCATGTAAATTTCTTCTTACGACATTCTAGGAGGGCATGGTGTTGGTCCAACCAGTCCATCCCAATTAAGCAGTCATAAGAGCCTAAAGCCAGAATATTCAATTCAGCCTTAGTGCTCAATCCTTTCATGTCCATAGGACATGACTTAATCAACTCAGTGACTTTCCTCTTGGTTCTTGTAGCCAACTTCACTAACCAAGACTTTTCATGTTTTCTTCTTGATAAATGCAAACTTTCCACCACCCTAGGATTTACATAACAATGGCTAGCCCCTGAATCAATTAAAATAATAAATGGTCTTTTGTTAATCACACCTTCCACTTCAATCATGTTCTTTTGAAATTCATCTTGCTTGTTATCTAGGGCTATGTAGATCCTTGGCATTCTACTGCCCATGTCCTCCATGGTTTCAGCTTGTTGAACAGTATGGACAGTTCTTGCTTTGCCATTTTTATGGGGACAATCTTTGTACTTATGGTTCCCTTTACAACCCCAACACTGAATGGTCGTCTGGCTCTATCTTTGTTCCCCCACTTCAGCCATTCTCGGCTCTCTAAATGATGGTTGTCCCTGAAGACTGTTTCTGAAAAAGGGAGGTTTGTTTCCCTCCTACCTCTGTTCCTTCTTAAACTTCTTCTAGTCATCCCAAGCCTTTTGAGAGGTAGGATTTTTGCTTTGTTGTTCATATAAGCATTTAGCCCTTATTATTGTTTCTTCCATAGTCTTAGGATCATCGTACTGAATCTTGTCACCAATGGAAGGTGGCAGTCCACTCAGATACCTCTAAATATTGGCAGCCTCATCTTTGATGAATGGAACATACTTCAGTAGTTCTAAGAAACCTTGTTCGTATTCATCAATGGTCATGCTGCCTAGCTTGAGTTCGAAGAACTCCATCTTTCTATCATAGTATCCTTTAGTCAAGTATTTCTTCTCGAAATACCTCTTGAACTCCTTCCAAGTGATATCTTTCTCCCTAATGTGTTGCACCTGCACAAACTGATCCCACCACATGGATGCTTTTCCTATTAGTTGATACATCACAATTCTTCCTTCTGCATAAGCAGAATAATTCTGCAGTTGGAAATATTTCCTCATGCCAAGAAACCATGTTTTGGCATCTTCCTCCTTCTTATGTTCTCCATCAAATGTAGGAGGCTTAATCTTGTTCATCTCCCCTTTCAATTCATCCACTCTATATCTTCAGTGTTTTTTGGTAGGGGATGGGCTTGAACTATTCTGTGGTTCCCTGGTGGAATGGTTTGGGGAGTGACAGTAATGTCTACTACCACTCCTCAATCTTCTTCTCCTCTCAGGGGTCCTGACACTTCTTGATCTGCTTGTGTCACTCTCTTTTTCCAATTTCCTTTCTATTCTTTCCAAGCTCTTCAACATCTTTAAGTTGAATTCACCCTGCTGATCCCTGACCCTCATGAGATTTCAGCTATGAGCTCGGTGAGCCTAGGCATCTTTCTGTAATCTTTCAATGAGTTTAATCATATGTCCTTCCTTATCCAATTCTCTTCCATGCCCATTGGAGTTCGATCCTTTGACTCCCATGTTGACATCCCTTCCTTCTCTTTCGCTCTCTGAAATGGAGGTAATCCGCACCTCTTCCATTTCTATATTCGGCGTAGATTCATGGTTGTCTTGACACTCATTGAACTCTGCACACATAAGGGGAAATCAAACAAAGTTTTTCAGGCCCTTAAACCTTCAAGAAAACTTACAACATTCATAAACCAACATGAACAAGAAAAACGTTTCGATTCCATTAAGTTTTTTGAGCTCTGTTCAGCTCTCAAATTTCGGGACTTCGGAACATCGAGGTCTCGTTCCATGAAGATCCAATAGTTAAAGCCTCGGTGGTTCCTTTGTCTTCAAAAATTTTTGGACTTCGGCACTTCAGGTTTTCGGGTGAGAGATCCCTCTTTCTCCCTACCCTCGTAACCAATGGCACCTTTCGCAACTCATGATCTCGCGAGTTCATGAGTTGAAGACTCTCGACTCCTCTTCCTCCAAGCGTCGATAACCGAGATGCGATATGGGTATGGATCCCTCCTCGCTAGTGCCTTCTACATATAACCATAGGCTAGGGCTAAGTGCTAACACCTCTCGCAACTCACGACTTCGCGATTTGGAGTGTTGAGCCCTTGTGCTCCTCCTTTGTGAATCCTGAAATCCTAATTTACTTTACCCTCTGGGCCCACATAGCAAAACTATCTCCACATCCATAGTGGCAAGTGGCACCCTCAGGAGGGTCCACGTGACCTTCAATGACATCATCGGGTCCCACCACTCTTGCTTTTCTTTTCAACCCACTAGCATGTGGTACACACCCATGTGTCCATGTCCATACCAAGTGAAATACAATGGTTATACCTCTCTCAGATCTACGACACATATCCTTTCACTATTTCGGGGTTATGATAGGGGGACCCATGAAAAGTCACCCATTCCGGACCCCCCCCCCCCTTATTAAAGGTAGAAAGGTAAAGGGGTCCAGAATCCAATCTCGTTCGTAGCTCCGAGCACCCTAATCTAAATCATTGAAACATGCGTGCTCAATTCCAGACCCAACCCCCCCCTTCTTAAAGGTAAAACATCGATGGGGGTCCAAAATGGAACCCTGGCTGTAGATCTGGGTGCACAAATTCTGGCTGCCCAGATTTTCTCACTGCTTAATACTCCTATGCAACTCCAAAGGGTTTAAACCTTGTGCGCATTATCCAGATCTAATGGTTGTGAGGGTTCTCCTTTACTCCCAAACCGATCCAATGGCTCCAACACTTCATGCATTAAGGTCTCTCTCTCTATGGCCATATACCACAACGACTGTAGTTTTATAATACTGCTACACCTCCTGAGCTTTGTAACACACCCAAGTGACTCCTTGGCTCTCAGAAACATTCGCAAGTCCAAAAATCAGTTCTTCCAAACATGATTCCCACCTAAACTTCGAGTCCAATGACCACTTATCCAACCCATTCAGGCTCAGCGTTGAAAACCATGGCTCTAATACCATACTGTAACATCTCTCCCAAGTGTCGTCCATCCCATTGGTTGGGCAGATGATACTGTGTGGAATAACAATCTCATACTTAATTACAGTCAACAGAGAACTACTACCAGCATTCCATAATTAATGGGAATAAAATGCATTTTAAACAAATGAAACACATTTAAACTCAGGGTCAGCATCACATTACTGCTAACATAATAAATCCATGGTGTTAACATTATTTCATATGCATAGCAGAATACATGATAAATATAAATAAACAGACATGTAAAACATAGTTAAAACATCATCCGGTACTCATCTTGATATTGTGGTAATTCCACCAACCAAGTGCAGGCCTTCCACGAACCTCGCAACCTTAGAACACACTGCTCATCAAGCTCAGTAGTGGGTCACCCTCGAGCTGCGACTAAGCTCCACCCCAAGGCAAGGAATCCTAGGCTAAGCTGACGTTACAGGGAAAACTGCAGAGAATGACTGGAAGGATTCTTCCCAGGATGCCTTCTTATGCCCACTACTCATGGACTCTCATTCCCCACATGCATGTTCTGCCCAGGAGTATACACCTTCACAAGCACAGTCCATCGGTGCTACACCTCCCTCTCTGGGTCTCGACAATAAGCCATTTCAGGAAGTCTCAGAGCCCGAAGCTCGTGCTGGACTCTCTCTAGGAGAAACCACTTCCCAACAACTCTCTCACCTGGAGGGAGTTGATCGCAGGCCTGACAACCTGCCTCTTCCAACAACAATCACCTCCCTCACCTGGAGAGAGGTTACACACAGGCTCAACACAGACTCACACTAGCTAGTAAGCCACACGCAGTCCAGCACTGTGTGGCCACAACAGCCAACTAGGAAAACAGAAACGGGCTTCCCAAACAGGCTCAACAATCATGGGATAGACTCACGCTCTAGTTCTCAGGGACGCGTGACAAGCATTCCACGTAGGGGATGAACACAGACTCCACAATTCAGAACAAAGGGTGTATTGGATTTTTAGAAACAAACACTAGCTTTCCTCGAAATCAACACAGGCTTTTCCCATGGTTTCAGAATTGCACAAGGTATCTTACAGAGGTTAGATAGTATGTACGGTTCAGAAGAGGCAGGAGGGTATTTCTGCAGAGGTCAAACCGGTTCACGCTCAGGCAATCAAGGGTAGAATGGAGGAGGAACCCCCATCACGGCTCATCTCAACCATTTTATTTGCATGCACCTGGGTTGACACTTGTCACCCATGAAACTGCATGCATTCCATCAGCATGCATCCCCTTTGAACATGTTTTCCTGTTGCCAGGAACTTAGGATAAAAACATATTGATGCAGGAGCATCACCAACAACAAGCGAGCATGGGGAAAACACCAATGCATTTTGGCACATGATGAATTGTTTGGAAGTTTTGAAGTTTGATACGCCAAACGTAAATGAAACAATTAATAAAAGGTGTACTTGTATATTGTAATCATACCTTGAGCGTCCCGCTCTCGTCTGAAGGACTAAGAGGCATTTATGCTAGTAAATGTAATTAGGTAGCTTTGAATTCTTAGATTAGATAGTTTTAGGAGCTAGAGGGAAAATGAATATAGACACCCTCACTTGTATCATTGTAACATTAGCAACATAATCAATCAAGAGAGCATAGGAGAGAAAAAGCAGAGAGTTGTGTAGAGTTAACCCATGTACAGAAGTTCTGGATTAATACAAAGATTTTTAGTTCAGACTCATGGTGTCCAATTACTTTCTGTGTTTGTACATGTTGATTGATATATGCTTGTTTACTCTCTGTTATGCATTTTCTTTGATGCGTGACTGTATGATTTCATATTAAATGTCTGAAATATGAAGAGAGGGAGAGTAAGGAATTTGTTTCAATTGTTTCTCTACCTGAGCAAGAGTTTTCTTGCAAGGAGTGCAGCGAAATTGTCTGCAAGGTGTGCATTGACAGAAGTCAGAGTTCATCTCTGCAAGCTCAGGAGAGATAACCTTGTTCTCATTCTCGCAGAAGTGAAAGTTAAGCATAGGAGCCGTGCAAGGTGTGCACAGGCCGAGAAGAGTCTCAGAGTCGCAACTTGAGGAAACTGTTGAAAGACTGTTGTCACAGGGAGTGTGCAGAGTCGAAGAGGTTCAAATATTTGGAAATGTTTGAAGAATTTCCGCAAGGAGTGCATGTAGGAGTCTTCTTGAAGACTCGAGTTGTGGAGAAAGCTTAGGAGGGATAGAGTCTTAGGAGTTGTCGAAGAAAATCTCAAGAGATTTAGTTCCTTGAAGTATTGGAAAAAGGCGCAGCAATGTTGGTTTCCAGGTGGATAAGTTTCATGAAAGAACACTTTGTTCAATTCATAGGAATCGTCAAGGAGGAATTTGACGGTCAGAATCCTCCATGGAGGATTTACGAAGTCCCATAAGTCGTCAAATCATGCAGAGGAGAAGAGGAGTTACAACAAGTATTCTCCAAGTGCAAGCTCGGGAGAAATCGGACCATGGGATCCAAGTCATTAGGGATCGTTGGATCACCCTCGTAAATCTCATTTCGGGGTTTCATGAGTTGAAGGGTCGAAACATTTGCATCAATATTCGCGAGTTCGTGAAAGGAGAAGATGTGAAAACGTGAAAGAATCTGAGCCGTTCGTTGGAAGGAGACATGTGTCATAAGATCACCCTTATCGGGGATTCGAACATCGGAGGTCAGAAAAGGAGGTCCTTCAACTTTGCGAGTGGCAAAGATGTGAAGAGAATCAGGACCATCCATCTGAGAGTGGATAGGTGGCATACTCACCAACACAGAGGTCAGACTTTCATTGACCAAATCGGGGTTTCGTGGGTTGAAGAGCCGAAAGCTCAACATCCGGATTCGTGAAGTCGCAAAGTACGAAACTCCAAAAAATGCGGGAAGTTCCATTGTGGGACCCGCATTAATGACGTGTCATAATTTCATTATTTCATAATATTGGTGGATAGGAAGTCGAGAAATTTGTCCCGACAGTCCCAAAGTCGCGAGTAGCGAAGTCACGAGAGAGTCGCAGCTATCCATCGGAGGAGGACAGGTGGTAGAGATTTAGGGATCTAGCGAAATCGGAGGTTTGCAGGGTGAGAGCCCAAGAGTTGGGTGCTCCAAGTCACAAAGTCATGAAATCAGGAGGAGAAAGGACAACCATAGGATCCTGGTCGCAAGAGGCCTATTGGATCAGACCCCATCACCTATCGTGCATTCGGGGGTTCGGAGGTTGAAAGGAATCGTTCTTGACCTCACGAGTAGCGAAGTGCTGAGATCCGAGGCATGAGTGTAGGTATGTGGAATAACCTCAAGGTGGGGCCCGAGTGAGAGACAGTTGGACACGTGTCACCAGGAGGAAGGGATTCAACACTCCGTTGACTTGTCGGTTCTCGAGAATTCATGAGGTAAGAGCACGAAGGCATGACATTGAGACTCGCGAAGCTACAAGTAGTGAAAGGAGATAGCGTTAATCCTAGATGACGGTCACGCATGGAGGGCACTGACGAAAGAAGAGCTATACCCATTTCACGATCTCGGGTATCGTGAGATTGGAGAGGAAGAGTCAGGAGTCACGACTCACAAACTCGTGATATTGCAAGTTGCGAAAAGGACCCATGGATTGATAAATTGCAGATTCCAGCAGGAATCCGAAAGAGTCAATTCGTCTCAAAGGGGTTAAAGAACGATCCTGTGAGCGGATCTCAGCCCGAGAGATGATAGGTCTACGTCACATATAATTCACATGTCTTTTGGAATAATATTAAAATATTATTCCCAAGGACTTAAGCCCCTAGGCTTAACACTTAGCCCCTCTTCCCACCTTCCAGCCCCTAATCCCATTCCCACTCTATGGAAGCTTAGTCCCCCATCACTCATTCATCGTGGTTGGTCTACACACAGTGGTGTTTATATTTTTATTAATGTTCTGCATAGATACATGTACAAAATTAGGCTCTTGTTCCTTCGACACTTAGGCTCTCTAGCCTAACAATAACATAAGCCTACCAGCTTATATAACTTGGCTCAGCAGCTTATACAACATAATTACAATTCATTTCATCAACATGATTTACACCAGGGCTCGGCCTTGGGGACATTGCAAGTTGATCCTATGAAACATAGGGTTATAATAGTGGCTTTCTTTGGGGATGGTGCTCTCCCTGCGAGGTGCCAAGAACCTGCTTTCTGATGTCTTGAAATATTTTATCCATTGCTTCTTCTGCTACTTGATTTGTTTTATTTTGAAAATTTGGTGGCACTAGTCAGTGGCTTAGGGCCTTCTCTACGCGCTTCAACGATCTGATCAACACCACCCACACGTAACCTGAATGAAAAATAAATGGTTTGTACAGTGTAAATGGATGGCTAGTGTCTTTATTGGGGTGGTAAATAATGCTTCAACATCTTGCCATTTACAAGTCCACCTGGCAGGTCTGTTCCATCACTGTCTTTGAGAAAAACAACATTATTTCCTTTAAATGCTTGAACGATGTAAGGTCCCCTCCACAGATTATATAATTTCCCATGTTTACCCTTGTCTTCATTTCTGTCATCCCACTTCAACACCAAAGTTCCTAACTCAAAATCATCCTCTTTAGTCCTCCGATCATAAACCCTTTTGATATTTTTCTGGATTTCTTGGGTTTTGTTATACACCTACTCTCTAGATTGTTGTAATTGAATCATCTGATTTATTCTCCTTTGGGTATCATTGGGCTCTACTTGTACTTCTTGCAACAATTTCATAACAGTAACTCCCAAAGAGGTAGGGAAAATTGCCTTAGTGCCATATACCAGCTGGTACAGAGACATGCCAATTGATGTTTTGGTGCTCAATCTATCAGCCCAGAGTGAAAAATCTAATTTGTTATGCCATGATTTCTTGTTCTCTTGTAGCGTCTTCTTGATGATATTCACCATACTTTTATTTGAGGATTCAGCTAGCCCATTTCCTTAAGGGTAATAGGAAGTGGAATGACCCAGAGTAATCTGGTATTTGCTGCAAAATTCTACTAGATTTTTGGATCTGAAGGCTACTACATTGTCAGTTATGATCTTCCTAGGACACCCAAAACAAGACAAAATATTATATTTTCCAAAAAATTAATGATGATAGAGTCAGTGGCTTTCCTACATAGAATAGCTTCGATCCACTTCGTGAAGTAGTTTGTAGCCGTGAGGATCCACTTATGTTGACCTGACAAGCATGGATGTATCTCCCCGATAATGTCTAAACCCCATTACTGGAATGGAGCTTCAACTGAAAGGGGTTTTAGAGGTAAGGGAAAAAGTTTCCTCTTACCCTCAAAAACTTGGCACTTGTGGCAGGAAGTGACTTTTTGATGCGCATCGACGAAAAGATGGGCTAGTAAAAACCATCTCTAAGGATCTTGTTAGATTTTTTTTTCCATCATAGATGCCCGCCACAGTCTCCTTCATGGGAATCCTGCAATACCTTGTCAGCTTGTTCTTTCAATAAAATATTAAGCAAAAGACCTCCAAGATCCTTCCAGTATAGGTTTCCATCTAGAATACAAAATTTCAATGCTTTCAGTTTCAAGAATCTATCTTTAGTTTTAGTTAGACCAGGGGGTGCTTGTAAATTTTGTAGTACAAATATGAGGCCTACGTACCATGGAGATTTTAAGAATACCTCTTTTACGTTTGGAGTTTCCTTCTCTCCCTTCTCATCAATTGCAACCAAGAAGTTAATATCCAAAGCATGAAAATTGGACTCCACCATTAATTTGGCCAAGACCCATCCTTTGATTAGTTTAGTAGGTTTAATTTCTCTGTCATATTCCAAAATAATAGCGATCCACTTTCCTCTCTTACCATCTGGATTATCCTGAGCCAGTATATCCTTCACCACTACATTTGGAACATGTGCAATAGTGTGAGAATGGAGAATATAAACTCCAAAATATTTTATGGCCTTTACCAGGGAAAAGGCTTATTTCTCCATTATATTGTAGCTCAGCGCAACATCTCTCAAAGATTTGTTGAAAAAGGATATGGGTTGTTCATACCCTTTGCTATTTTTCTGCAAGAGTACTTTTGTGATTGTGTGTTCAGATGCAAAAGAGAATAGATAGAAGTCTTTGGTGTAATCTGGACTGTTCAAAACTGGGGCTTGTGTGAGTGCATGTTTTACTTGCTCAAATGATTTTTTATATTCAGTATTCCATCTTATTTTGGTGTCCTTTTTTAGCATATTTGTGATGTTTTTGAGGAGTTCAACCAAGTTGGGTATGAATCTTCTCAGGAAATCTTATTTTCCAATGAATGATTGCAATTCTTTAATATTCCTGGGGTGTTCCACTTTCTAGATGGCTTCTATTCTCTTGGGATCTATTTTAATTCCATATTTAGAGATTATATGTCCCAACAACTTGCCTTCCTCTAAACCGAAAAGGGTTTTCTTGGGATTCAATGAAATCCCAAATTTTTTGCACTTCTCAAACACTCGTCTGAGATATTGTAAATGTTCCTTGTCAAATTTGGAGTAGATAGTCACGTCAACCAGATATATAACTGTAAACCTACCAAGCTCGCCTACAAAAGTGATATCTATTTCTCTTTGGAAAGTGGCACCAATGTTCATTAAACCAAAGGGCATTTTCACATACATGAAAGTTCCCCAGGGTGTAGTGAAGGTTGTTTTCTCCTGGTCATCTGGGTGGACAAGGACTTAGTTGTAACCTGAGAAACCGTCTAGTAAGGAGATCCTACTATCCCCAAATACCTTTTGTAATATGTGGTCCATTTTAGGAAAAGGGTAATTGTCTTTGAGGGAAACCTTTTTCAGGTTTCTAAAATCTATGCAAATCCTGATATCGCTAGTTTTCTTTCTGATCCGTCAGGATTTTTCGAATGACTATGGTTGAGTTCTATTCGCATGCATTAATTGATCATTGGGAAACTTTAACGAAAGAGAAAGAAAAGAAATGCATTATACAGCCATTAACATAATTTCAGATCTGAAATACAATGAAAAACAACAAACCATAATGCACAAGTTTGATAACGGAGTTCAACAACTTTGCCTACGTCTCCGGGCCTTTTCTCTGTGAGGGAGGATTCTTTATTTATTTTCGAAAGATTATTAGTACATATTTACAATGCCGATTGGCTTCTAGACTGATCTGGTCATGTTCGCCATGATCTCTAGAATCTTGCACAACTTACGGCACCTGAAACGGATGTCCCCAGCTCTCAGAAATCGTTCGGCAGCATCTCTACCTCAATAGCTTCCTTGCCTCAAACTGGCTTAGACCTGGCTTTGCCTCAGCATCTCTGCTCTCCAAAACCGTCAAAAATCTCTCCAAAAGTTCTCAAAAGCTGACCCAATGGCCTCAACATGGCCTTGGTTAAATAGTGGGAAAGTTGGTTAGCAATCTCCAACTTCCTCCCAAAAATTAGGCTCTAAAAAAGCCCAATAACCCCCAATTATATTAAAATGGAGTTAAATTACATTTAATTAACAAAATGCAGTTACAAACCCACTCATAACTATATAATATAGTTATATAAAGGTGCCAGCCCCTTTATCCACATGCATGCACCTTTTCGGGGTCACATGGGCACCATAGGGCCAAGCGCTAGCCCAAAGGGCTAAGCGCTGGCCCCTAGCCCCTCGCGCACTCTAGCATAGGGTCATATGGTGGAGTGGTCACAAGACCTCGGGCTAACATTATAACCATTTGTAAACCTTTGCAACCGCAATACAAACCGTTTACGCGCCATCTGTTGTATATTCGCACCGGGTCATATGGTTTAAACACATGGTGGACAACGAACCGGGGGTCGGGGCTACGCCCCGGCCCTACTCCCTGTGCAATACCACATAATGCACATTTAAATACAAGTTAAACCGAATACACAACAAGTATTAGTGCATGGTCCAACAGTCGGAGTGTTAATACAAAGGCGCTAGCAGTGGGGGGAGGTCCGGGGTTCGAATCCCCCGGGCCTCAAAAAACTTTTGACATAGCCCTCCTTGGCTAAACCCGAGGTGCCACGTGGCACCTTAACCACCAATCAAACCTTGACACGTGTCGGCTTCTGATTGGTCCACGTGTCTTGCCACTTGTCAAGCCGTACTGCCACGTCACTTTGCCGCGCCATCTCTGCCATACGCACTGTCAGCTTGCCACATCATCTTCCATCTGCCACGTCACTCGAGCCACATCATCTACTGACGTCATCTATGCCACGTTTCACCCTTCCAGTGGTGACACGTGTCACCTTTGGATTGGCCCAACCGTGTGCCCAAAGTGCCAAATCTGCCTGACACGTGTCACGCTCTAGTGCTGCCACGTGTCACCTATACGGCCATGCCACATGTCACACGTACGGACATGCCATGTGTCTCTGTACGGACTGACACGTGTCCTGTACGGACTATACAGACAGGTACAGTCAGCATCCCAAAATTTTGCCTGTTTGGCTTGGCGGACAGAATGCGATATCTTCTTCATACGGACTCCGTTTGACATAAAAATTATACCACCGGAATCAGGAAGACGAGCCAGACGCAATGGTGTTGGTTTCGTTGGATTCCGAGAACTTTCATTTTTGAGCATTTTTCATGCCCTGACAGCCTTCTAAATCCAATTTCGGATCACACCTCCCAACAATAAGACCTTTTGGTCCCCAAAAGGTTACTGACCACTCGACAAGCTCAGGATAGGCCACCCGGCTTGCTCTGGATCTGATTACATTAATGGAAGCAAAATACAATGAAGTTGAGACATCCACTTCTGGCAGAACCAAGTGACTGTTTTATTTCCTTCACGGTGTTCTTCTTGCTTCACTGGTAATCCGTCCTCCTTCGTGGGTGCATGCAAAATCCTTTTTCCCTTCTTTGGACGAAGCTCCGGATTAAGCTTCCAATAGCTAGCCTCTTGATGTCCACTCTTGCTGCAAAACATACAATGAGTTCTTGGCATCCAGACATGCTTAACCTTCTCCTTCTTCCGTTGTGGACTTGAGCCTTTATGCCACGTTTCCTTCTTGGACGACATAGGTTTCCTGTACAAAGTTTGTCTCTTCCAACACTTGGTAACACAATGCTTAGGTGAAAGACAATAAGCACGTGGATAACGTTTCCACAAGTTCTGGTTTACTTGATTAGGCTTGTTATAATCAAAAGGAGAATTAATAGAAACATGACCATTATACCTTCCATGATGATCTTCACTTTTATTTGGAGACGACTTGCATTCACTACCATAGTCCTGAAGTGGTGCGCCATTTCCTTTTGTGAAGTGTTCCTGCAATGTCTTAAGTTGGCCATTTGAAGCATTACTTGCTTCCGAAGATTTTGAACCTTTCTTGGAAGACTCTCCAAGGTCCCCTCTTTCATATCCCAATCCTAAGTATCGAGGCCTTTCCTCAACCTCAATAGGATTTACAATGCCTTGACCTCACGTCCAAGGCCCTTTCCTTTTTCATAACCCATCTTGGTTAATATTCTCAAACCTACACCTTTTGTGTGTTTTTTGAATTCACCAAAACCAGCTTGATGAGAATGAGGAAAATTTGTTGAGAAACCTTTACTGCATACCTCAAATATGTTGTCTGAAACAGATGTAGAAGGCACTTCCTTCAATGCTTCTTTTCCTTTGTTGTTCTTTGAAGTTTTCGCTTGAACCGTACTCTTTCGTTCCAAGTAGTCTTCATACAACACCTTCACCATCTCGGCCATGGCAAACACCGTATCTCTGAACTCCTTCTCGTCTTGAGAAAGTCCTCCTGTAGATGCCATTTTCCTCCTTGAGATGTGCTCTTCCCTGGCTAACATGCAAAACTCAAATCCAAATGTCAACTAGCTCTGATACCACTTGATCCGTCAGGATTTTTCGAATGACTATGGTTGAGTTCTATTCGCACGCATTAATTGATCATTGGGAAACTTTAACGAAAGAGCAAGAAAAGAAATGCATTATGTAGCCATTAACATAATTTCAGATCTGAAATACAATGAAAAACAACAAACCATAATGCACAAGTTTGATAACGGAGTTTGACAACTTTGCCTACGTCTCCGGGCCTTTTCTCTATGAGGGAGGCTTCTTTATTTCTTTTCGAAATCTTATTAGTACATATTTACAATGTCGATTGGCTTCTAGACTGATCTGGTCATGTTCGCCATGATCTCTAGAATCTTTCACAACTTACGACACCTGAAACGGATGTCCCCGGCTCTCAGAAATCGTCTGACAGCATCTCTACCTCAATAGCTTCCTTGCCTCAAAATGGCTTAGACCTGGCTTTGCCTCAGCATCTCTACTCTCCAAAACCATCAAAAAGCTCTCCAAAAGCTCTCAAAAGCTGACCCAATGGCCTCAACATGGCCTTGGTTAAATAGTGGGAAAGTTGGTTAGCAATCTCCAACTTCCTCCCAACAATTAGGCTCTAAAAAAGCCCAATAACCCCCAATTATATTAAAAAGGAGTTAAATTACATTTAATTAACAAAATGCAGTTACAAACCCACTCATAACTATATAATATAGTTATATAAAGGCGCCAGCCCCTTTATCCACACGCGCGCACCTTTTCGGGGTCACATGGGCACCATAGGGCCAAGCGCTAGCCCAAAGGGCTAAGCGCTGGCCCCTAGCCCCTCGCGCACTCTAGCATAGGGTCGTATGGTGGAGTGGTCACAAGACCTCGGGCTAACATTATAACCGTTTGTAAACCTTTGCAACCGCAATACAAACCGTTTACGCGCCATCCATTGTATATTCGCACCGGGTCATATGGTTTAAACACATGGTGGACAACGAACCGGGGGTCAGGGCTACGCCCCGGCCCTACTCCCCGTGCAATACCACATAATGCACATTTAAATACAAGTTAAACCGAATACACAACAAGTATTAGTGCGTGGTCCAACGGTCGGAGTGTTAATACAAAGGCGCTGGCAGTGGGGGGAGGTCCGGGGTTCGAATCCCCCGGGCCTCAAAAAACTTTTGACATAGCCCTCCTTGGCTAAACCCAGGGTGCCACATGGCATCCCGTGATTGGGCCATGTGGCACCTTAACCACCAATCAAACCTTGACACGTGTCAGCTTCTGATTGGTCCACGTGTCTTGCCACTTGTCAAGCCGTACTACCACGTCACTTTGCCGCGTCAGCTCTGCCGTACGCACTGTCAGCTTGTCACATCATCTTTCATATGCCACATCATCTACCACGTCACTCGAGCCACATCATCTGCTGACATTATCTATGCCACGTGTCACCGTTCCAGTGGTGACACGTGTCACCTTCGGATTGGCCCAACCGTGTGCCCAAAGTGCCAAATCTGCCTGACACGTGTCACGCTCTGGTGTTGTCACATGTCACCTGTACGGCCATGCCACATGTCGCACATACGAACGTGCCACGTGTCTCTGTATAGACTGACACGTGTCCTGTACGGACTGTACGGACAGGTACAGTCAGCATCCCAAAATTTTGCATGTTTGGCTCGGTGGACAGAATGTGATATCTTCTTCATACGGACTCCGTTTGACATAAAAATTATACCACCGGAATTAGGAAGACGAGTCGGACGCAATGGTGTTGGTTTCGTTGGATTCCGAGCACTTTCATTTTTTAGCATTTTTCATGCCCTGACAGCCTTCTGAATCCGATTTCGGATCACTTTCTGGTAGGAACAAGATCAGAAACCCATTTTGAAAATCTTAAGGGAACTATAATTTTGGCATCATACATCTTTTTAATCTCCTTTTCTATCAAGGGGACTATCCTGGAATTGATTCTCCTAAGTTTATGCCTAAAAGGTTTGTGTTCTTCTTTTATTAGGATCCTATGTTGTATGATACTTGTGTCATAAGATTTTAAATCCTCATAACCCCAAGAAAACACATCTATATATTCCTTAAACAGTTCAATGTATCTGGATTTTTTCTTAGGGGGTAAAAATTTGGAAAGTTTTATCATCTTGGGTTTTTCCTCAGTTCCTATGTTACATTCTTCGACCTCTTTACCGCTAGCTTCAATCTTCATCTTTTTTGCTACATCGTTAAAATAAAACATGTCTTCTAACGAGACCAAACCTCTAGGTAAAACATTGTTTTTCAAATGAAAAACATCAGAGTCTTCATCATTTTTATTCATTTCATCTGAATATACTTTATTTACACTGTCATTTTTTAAAATTGATTTATTTACATTATCATCATCACTCTCTAAATCTATATTAGTACATTTTAAATCATTCTTACATTGCATGAAGTCTTCAATTTGATCATCGTTTCCAAATACCTGCCAGTATCTGATGTTATCTGGTACAATTGGTCTACACTTCACCTCTACTATGTATTGGCGAGTGGGTCGAAAAGGTATTTTTCATGTAGCTGCTAACATTGCCAATCCATCTGCAAGTATGTTATGTCCCCTGGGCATTATCTGCAAATTGACTTCAGTGAAACATTAAAGAGAATCCAAAGTAGCAATCCTATAAGCTCTAAGTATAGGGTGTTTAGCCACATAATCACCCTTAATTTTCTTAATGACCAGTTCGGAGTCACCTCTTAACATAATCTTTTTGTCACCAACCTTCTTCAGTAGCTTCAGACTGAGCATCAAAGCTTCATACTCAACTATGTTGTTAGTGCACTGGAAATTTAGTTTGTAAGAATGACTCTGTGAATACATTGATTTGTGATTATGCAACCAAACTCCAGCTCGAACTCCCTCTTTTCTCACAGCTCCATCAAAATCCATACTCTAGAAATTTGCTGGCATTTCATCGCTTTCCACTATTTCAGTGTTATTTACCTCAGTGATTGCTTTATCTTCTTGCAGATCAGGTGAATCACCTTCAATCTGAGAAATCTGATTATCCAATTCACCATCATTGTACAATATGAATGAATCCAGATCAGAGTGTGCAGAGTATAATCGGTAGTTATGTGATTTTTCCTAACTGTTGACCATATACTTCATCAAAGTTTGTTTGTACAACATTCTCTGTTGTCCAAATACCGGGATAGTAGCATAGGACATATCTAACTGCATGGTGCCCTAGACCTAGATAAAAACATCCCAAGACCTAGATAACAACATCCCATATTTCGGAGGAATGTCTGCAACCACGATATCCATCACCATTATTTTTGCTGGGATTTGAGCCAGAGTGATACACAAATCTTTGGTTAACCCTATACATTTGACATTGTTGGAGTCAAAAGAATGCAAGTCTTTATATGGTCTCGTGATATCAAGCCCCAATTTCTGTTGAAATAATGTAACTGCGAAGAGCATTATTATTATTTTGTTATTGGATTAAATCCCCATTGTGGATTAATCATGTCATTATTATTATTTTTATTATTAGATTAATCCCCATTGAGGATTAATCAAGTCGATAATTGTATAAGGACCAAATCCCCTTTTGCGGATTGGTCAGTTTTAATGAAAGGGTCAGTTTTAATTAAAGGTTGATTTACCCACCCAGTGTGAGAGGTTGGCCCTGCCAGATGGTGACTCTTCACACGTTCCAGATTGATATAAATAAGAGGCTAGCGCCTCACTTCTAAGACACACTTCACTTGCTCATTCTCTTATGAGGCAAGTTGCTATTTCAAGTTGGTGAGAGGAGAAGAAGGGTGGCG
>JZKD02S2052614.1:255368-269647 GCA_000966675.3 Picea glauca | reverse complement strand
TACAATTCAAATTGCGAAGAAGAAAAAGCTATCATTCACTAAAAGAATTGATAATTGTTATGCCTTTTATCGATTAAGGAAGAAACAAGATATAGATAAAAGAAATAAGATTATATCATTTGCGTGTGATTCAGATAGCTAACGCAATACCAAACCATAAACAAGCTGATATACAAAACATAGAACAGAGTGTTGATATATTGAAAAGCGGAAAGCTACGACAAAACACCAATTCTGCTCCAGTTTGAATTAGAACTCCATATCCATGTTCTCCCCAACTAAGGATTGTTTCTTATTACAAAACCATAGGTTTAAATAAGTTTTTCACAAGGTAAAACTCCCTTGTGAATAATAGCAAATAGTTTTACACAATCTGGGAATAATCCCAAAAATCTCTAAACTAAATAACTAAAATGCAAGTAAAATCTGTAGATCATCCCCTAACTGCCCATAGTATCCATTGCAAATTCGAATTACCCTGAAATAGAAACCAGAATCAAGTTAGAAGATTGTTTTATTTAGAAAATAATAACAAAATTGAATCTATAGACTTAGCTACAGAATCGTTTGATTCTGTAGCTGGTCTAAAATAGTAAAATGACCAGATATGAATCAAATCAAATCGCACCTAATCACTTAGAAATAATCAACACATTACTAATGATTAGATCAAATGAAACCGAATTGCACATGATCGGGACAGAGTAGAGATACAATTGATACAAAATAGAAATACCCTGTTTCTCCAATTCTTTCCAGAATCGAATCAAATCTCAACCAGAATGTTCCACGGATGCCATCAATAACAAACCAATCGTATGATATGCAAACCATGATTATCGATTAGCATATGATCCATAGTATTATCATCATAGAAAGCATTAACGAATTCACACATCACTGTATCCATAGAATCCAATCACAGTTTTCCTTAGTTATGTTTCCAATAATCCATAAGTAAACTCATAACTGTGATTGCCTAATTAAAATCACAACAGCAAATCGATATCATTCTATTAAAAACACAATGCATGAATTATTCCCAATGTAATTGATCTAACTCCATATATCGACTCAACAGTCATCATATTAGATCAATCCATAATCGGTCAACAGGGTTTTGATAGAGTCATCAAACGAGGCATTTCATTGAATTTAGTTATAAACACAAATCGAAATATTTGATATAATCTATCCATCCCTGTAATAGAAATTGAATAACACATTCGTTATCATCAGGATACAACTCATATCATAACAGTTGTTATTCATTCGAAATTTGATCATGAAACAAATGATATAAGAATCGGTCTCCATATAGAAATTATAATTAACACAGTCAACCAATATGATCATTGCATCGCGCAAGATATAATCAAATCGAACAGAGATATCATTTGTGTTAAAAATAGCAAAGATATCAAAAATCAAGATATTCAAATCAAACTGAATGTACTCACAATCATTCCAACCAAATCGATAAAACTTATGCATGACAGAGCAAGTCAAACACATAAACAGAGCTTGTGACGACGCTATATAAAAGAGGGAAAATTATACCATTATAGCTGTTGAAGCTATGTCAATCTTGAATTGACAAATGCAGTGGCAGACTCAACGTTTTTGAACAAGATCGATCCAGCGGTCCATTGATTTTTATCATTAGGCTGCCCCTTATCGTTCTGACCAGTGAGCATTGCTACTTGTCTCTCCAAATCGTAAATTTTAGATTGCAATTTAGGGACATCCAAATAATATCTTTCTAACCACAGTGTACACTGGTCGCAAGGTGAAGCAACCTTTTGAGCAGAAGAGGGGTTTGACGATTCACCACGGGTTTCAAGAGGTGGCTTGATACCAGTATAGTCTGGGTTATCCTGAAGACAAGGAGGCAAGTTATCAAGGAAATCGTAGGGAGGTTCGTTACCACAGAAGCCTTCTTCAGCGAGAAAACGCTCGATGCTCGAATCGGAGTCCTCACTGACCATAATGGGCTCTGTTTTGGCAGGAGGTTTAGCCTTATTTCTCTCCATGCGAGAGATCATCCTTGAATTTTTCTTGTTTCTAGCAGCAGTCTTTGCTCTAGCCTTTGTGGTTACGGGCTTAGCAACTTTAGTCACAACCATAGGCGAATTTACAAGTGAGTCAGGTTCGGGTTTAGGAAGTAAAACACTGTAGGGTACAAGGGTAGATTTACTCTCGGATACCACATGCTTATCGACTGGGGGAGGGTTGGATTCCTCAAAACCATTACGGTTGAGGAAATTTTTCCAGGAATCTCGATGCAAACCCAATTCATAAACAACCAGCATTTTAATTAACCCAACATGAAAAAGGCTAGTATCAGCCTGACTTCGCTTATACTTCCTAGCCATTTTAAACAAACTTCGGTGCAGATAATGTGGCATGCTAAGCTCGAATCCCATAAATACCATTAGCAAACGTAGATGAAATAGAAAAACAAATACATACTTGCCTTCACAAGTGATGAACTGCTTGAGGATCATCAATAGATCATACCAGCGGGGTTTCAACATCTTCGCAGGTAAACCTCTGTTACACGACCTCACTGTCCGAGACCGAAACAGCAATGTCCACGGGACATCGTTTACTTTGTAGCTTTTGGACCACTTTTGTCCCTTGACAGGCATACCAGTTGCCAGGCTGAGAGAGTGTTCAGTGACTTCGAGCTAGACATCTCCCACTTTGGCTCGGCAATTGTCAAATGACAGTGCGAATTGCTGAGCAACAGGGATATTAAAACCATCGAACTTCCTTATAAAGGAAATCCAACCGAATTCTTCAAGATCAATGTATGCACCATCGAATGTCAACAGCGCTTGGCATCCATTAGGTTCGGCCCTCACAACAGGAGCCATAATATCTGGTCATGGTAGGTTTCACACCGAATACACAATGCACAGAGTGAAATACGATAGGGTTTCATAGTTTGAATGCTCGACGAGACCGAAAACAACTCCAGGCGTGTGAAGGTGGTGGGATTACCATCACCACGTATTACATTAATGACCTGTACAGAGCTGTTTAAAACCATAATCATTTAAACAAATGCATCAACCAGCCAACAGGTGAATCACCACTTCTACGTGCCAGTCATCCGAGTTAGAACCAACACCTTATATGACATCAAAACGCCAAGTGTTAAGTTTAAAACCAACACAGTACCAGCATTAACTATCAATCTAACGTGCCAATTCCAACGTTTAATCAATCGTTTAATCACAGGGTTTACTGCTAATACATAGCTCGGGATCATATAACATTGAAATGTATAATTTAACTTTGCAAACAGTATGCCAAGTATCAATTCGTAAAGTCCAAGGTGATCAACTCATGCACCTTGAAACCATTGCTATCATACCTTATAAACTTGTCCATGTATTTGATACATATTATATGTTTGTATTCCAAAGTCTTAGAACCATACAATCAAAGTTTCTTCATATAATAATCAAGTGACAATCCAAAACAAGGATAAAAGCAATATGACGAAATCCATTACACAATTTTAATAAGATAAGAACAAGACCATTAACTTTTATGCCCAAAGGTTTAACAATGAAATATATCCAATCGCAATCAAGATAAGATAATGCTCAAGAATCATAATTTCAATAAAACCTTTAGCAGTCGTGTAATAAACCAGTGATCAAGTATCTTTCAGCAAATCAACCAAAAACGATGACAATCTAAGCAACGAAAGAAGTGTTTTCACACTTGCAGTTGTGAAAACGAAATTGAATCGTAATTGTCGCAAATAATGAGACGAATGTCTAAAAGCACAATGCGACAATGATTTGTCGTAATACGACAAGGTGTTGGCAGTTTTTTTGAGAGTGATCAAAAAATGGGTTGGCTGCCAACAACATCATAAATACCAAATCTTGAATTCTCCTTCATCAACATCGTGAGCCAACATTCTAATCAACAGGTGTTGCAAGAGTCGTATCACAACAGGACTGGTGGCATCTGTTGTAACAGCTTTCGAGATTAATAGGCTTCTAACGTAGCAGTTGTGTAACAGCTTCCAGGATTGATGGTCGTTTGCTGCAGAAGTCCTGTAACAACTTCCAGGATTGATGGGCATCTGTTGCAGCAATCCTGTAATAACTCCCAGGAATTGCACATAGCTATGACAACAGTGACCTGATTCTTGAAATGGGTTGTTCTATCATTTTGATCATTAGTTGAATTATTTCATGGGTAAAATATGTGATCGTATTCAATCAAACATGCTAAGTAAATGAAAACATAAAAGCAAGATGAATAGTTCGTACCTTGGGAAAAAGGGTCYKAGTGCTYRTTATAGTAGTCATTTAGCTTAGGAAATGAGAGGGTTGAATGATCAAAAGGTGTAGTGAAAAAGGGCATTTCAGGGTCCTAACATACCCCCCAACTGAAGACATTGCATGTCCTCATGCAAAACACATTCAAACCTTATCTTGTAGCTAAAGTAAATGAGTATCTACTCCAGTGAAAAATTGTTAAGAGAAAATTCTAAGTGTCGGTAATGAAGAATGTTGTGTCAAAAAAAGAAGAAATCTACTGTGTCAACCATTTGTTTGGGTTCTTCTATTCTTGAGAACAGGATCAATTTGAGTTTCTTGAGTAACAACTCATGAATGAAAAAGAGGTTCTTGTTTGGAAGCGGCTAGCATACCATGTGCTGATTTATGATGTTGAGATCTCCCCTATTTTGCTAATGTTTGTGTAGAAGGGAGTCCATGTTTAGTCTTGATTGATACATTTGTTGGTCTTGTAGCCACTGGAACTTTTACTACCTCATATCTTGCCTCATAGTAAATGTTGCCACATTCAAAACACATGAGTTCTTTTTCTCTACCCATAACATCTTTTGTTAGTTCTAGGATTTCCATGGTTATACCTTCTGGATTCTTCTGTCGAGCAACTTCCACGTCCTGTTTCAAGGTTTTTATCTCTGCTTTAAGGTTATTATTTTTTGTCATCAGTGCCGCAATCTTGGAATTTTTTGTAATCTTGATCTTTTTCTCTATTTGGGAAAATAACTTTGCAAGTGGAACATCCTCAGCATGTTGTGCAGCTGGTTCTTGTGTAACCGTTGTGACTATTAGAACTAGTTCTTTTGGAGCAGACTCAACATGGACAGGTGGTTCTAATATCTCAAGCTCTGGTGGGACAATCTCCTGTGGAGCCACTGGTTCTTGTGTAATAGTTGTATCTGTCAGAACTGGTTCTTGTGGGTCAGTCTCGACGTGGACAGTATATTCTTGTGGAACTGTCTCTGCATCAACCATAGGGAATAGTGGATGAAGAATAGGAACAGCCTGCTCCATATTTTGCTTTCCAATTGCAGCTTCAACAGACTTGGTGGACCTGGTTTTTCTCCTAGGTAAAGTAGAAATGAAAGTAGTGGTCTTTTTCTTTGTTGTTGGAGGAGGGACATGATGTTATTCCTCAATCACACAAGGAGGACGTTCTGGTATACTAGGGTCTGAGATAATTTGGATTTCGTCAATGGACATAGGATCTGCAGAATCATTAGGCAACACCGATGATTCTCCTGGGAATTGGGCACATTCGCTTTGAAAGGAGAAGATAGTTTCCTGTAGTTCTGGGCATAAGGTAAAACCTGGTATTCGTACCCTTAGAGAATTCTTTGTTGCAGCAGCCAGAGGGTTCTGATTTGATGTTGATCCAATTTGACCAATGGACATCCTAGGTTTTCCTTTGAATGAGCGTTTCCTTTTCTGCGAAAATGCACAGGTAATGCTAGTAGGTGCTTGATCGGTTGTATCAGTAATAGGATAATCATGTGTTGTTGTAGCGGTAGTAGGAGTGGTCTATGTGATAGTTGGTGCCTCAACAGAGTAGGTAAGCAGTCTTGATGGTATTGAGGACTGTGCTATCCTTGCTCACTTTTTAGGTGATGCAGAGGTAGGAATAGGGTTTTTCTTGTCAATGGCAGGGGGTTGGATTTCAATAATTGGTGTATCAGCCAAGTGCTGTGATTGCGGTTGAGTGGTTGGCTCCTCATCTATTTGTTTTTCCATAGCTACAAGCTGTTGTATTACAAAGTCATTGAGGCTTTTCTGTGTGGTGCTAGGATGGCTTTGGGTTACATGGTTACTTTTCTGAGGCATCTTACAGACAATGATAGTAGGAGTTTGGGTTGTTGTTGCAGCCAAGGGTAAAGGCTCTGGAAGAGGTCCATGGGTTGCAGTTTCAAGGACTGGTGCAGTCCTTTATGGATTTACATACTGTAGTTGGGATATTGTAGTAGGTAATGGGTTATTAGAAATGCCCATACCTCTGCGAATTAACAGGTCGATGAGTCTGTGATTAGAAACAAAATTCTTGTGGCTCTTGGATTTTTTTACAAAATGGGCCATGTTATGAAATTATTGTAGGAGATAATAAGGGATGTTTATCAATTTCTAATGTCGCAGATGTGATAATAAGATGAAATCAGAAAAATAAGCAACTTGGTATCTGCCTTCACAAGTGATGTACCTTTTAAGAAATTCTGAAACTTTCCCCCATGGCTCTTGTAAGGAATTGACATCTACACCTCTGCCCTTGTTCTGAACTCTCTCATTGTTAACGAGGAACCCCTTCTGTGTTTCCGGGATATGTGTTTTTCTATTAAACCATCGGTCTCCTGTTCTTGGCAATCCTATTACAACAACAATGTTTTCTTTTGTTACTGGAATCCTTATCCCATTCACCATTGGGTACCCTTCAGTAAGATTTTGACTGAATTCCAATTCTTCATCCTCACTAAACTCTTTGAACTTCTTAAAATATGATATCCAACCTGCTTGAAGAAATATTTGGTAGGCCTCTGGGTGTAGCAGTAAACTGTCCAGAGTTGCGGGTTCATGTCTCATAGCTAATCCTCCCATGATGTTTCTTGAGAGTTACAGGTAGATAGGAGGAGAAGATATCACCTAAATCAGAGAGGCAATAAGCTCAAACATGATTTGTAGAGAGAATACAGTGTCTTAGTTAAAATAAGTGTGGGTGGAAAGGTGGTGGAGGTGTGTATAAAATTCGGAATGAATGGCTAGATTTACGTTCCCCCCCCCCAACTAAGCGGATTGGATCCAGGTGTAACCAGTTAAAATAGGAAATTATGCTTTTAGATATTCATTACTTGAACACATAGGATTAATTATGTACCTCAAATCTTACCGCACATAACTACCTGTCGGAGTAACCACACAATCCAACCATCGTCGGAATGTCGCATAATAGCTGGCATGATGAAGGATTGTGAGAGAAATGACAGCTTGTGCAGAATCGTGGACCTTACGGTAGTGAACCAACTGACTACCACCGAATGTGAAGTTACGTCATAATGAAGCAATACTTTCTGATAGAAAACATCAGTAATTTCTAATTAGAGGCGTTGTTGCACGGAAGATTGGAGGGCTGGAACCGCAGCATCGGAAAAAAGAAAGAGTGAAGTGGCAAGAAAGCACAACAGTAATTAGTGTATCAGCAGGTTCTTTTTCAAAAATGTCAGAGGTAGGTGTAACAGCGTTGGTATCAACCAATTTATCGGGAAAAGGTGTAACAACATTGAATTCGGCCAATTTATCAGAAAAAGGTGTAACAGCATGGAGATTGACCAATTTATTAGGAAAAGGTGTAACAGCAAGGAGATCGACCAATTTATCGGGAAAAAGGTGTAACAACAAGGAGATCGGCCAATTTATCAGGAAAAAGGTGTAGCAGCAAGGAGATCGGCCAATTTATCGAGAAAATGGTGTAACAGCATGGAGATCGGCCAAACACTGCCTTACTTCGATTCTAGGAAGTTTTTCAACTTCCATGAAATCATTGTTTCCTTCTGTTCATCAATATACCTACACACACAAAATTGCCTGATACCTTCCAAGCCTTTATTAGCAGAGTAAAGAAAATAGAAAAATTTCAACTAAAAAAAATAGAGAAATGTAAATTTTGTTGAGATTATTTATATACAAAGTCTGAGAAAAATAAGTCCTAAAGTTCAGAAAGGGAAGGAGCAATCTCCTTTGCGTTTAATATCTGATAATCCGTATTAGTTGTACAACTAGATTTGAATTCTGCCTTGGATAGTGGACGCTGATACAGACGCAGGCGATGACCATTTTCATGTAAGTGTGTATTCGATCCATCAATAGTAATCAAATGGATTGTCCCATTGGGAAAAATTGTGTCTACCTCATAAGGCCCTATCCATTATGTACGTAGCTTACCTTGAAATTCCTTAAAGCGTGAATCATACAACAGAGCCCAATCTCCTTTCTGGAATAATTTCTTCTCAATGATTCAGTCATGCCATTTTTTTCTTTCTTGTTGAATCACTGTGGTTTGATGGATTGCATCCAAACTCTTTTCATCAAGCTCATTGAGCTACTGCAGTCTGTCTTTCTATGCCATAGTCAAGTCGAGATTGACTGTCGATGTAATTCTTAAGGTTTTGATTTCGAATTCAATGAGAAAAACAGGGCTTTTCCATATACTAGCTCGTAAGGAGAAAAAAAATCCGTGCTCCTCCAAGTAGTTCGGTATGCACATAGATCTTCATGATGTCTGTCAAATCAGTCCTTATGGATTTCTCTCACTATTTTAGTAAGAATGGATTCGATAACTTTGTTGGTACTTTCAACTTGGCGATTTCCTTGTGGATGGTATGGAGAAGCTATTCTATGTAAAACATGATATTTACTGAGTAGAGATTCAAATTTATGTGATGTGAAAGGGGGTCCTCCATCAGTGACCAGTTCTCTGGGAACGCCAAACCTAACAAATATATTTTCAAACAAGAATTCTAAGACAACCTCTTCTGATGCTTTGATAAGTGCTTTTACCTCCACCCACTTGGTCATGTAGTCTGTACAGACCAATATATAAATTTTTAGATTGGAAGTTGGATGAATCGGTCCTACAAAATCCATGGCCCATCTTTCAAAAGGCTCTAACACTACCTGAGGCTGGAGTGGCATCTCATCCCTGTGAGTTGGCTGACCCATGTATTGGCAACTATCACAAGCTTGGACATAATTCTTGGCATCTTGAAATATGTTGGGCCAGTAATAGCCCATCCTTAAAACTTTATGCCCGGTCCTTTTTGTAGCAAAATGACCCCCACAAGGGCCATCATGAAAAGATTTCAGTAGATCATAAACCTCATCATCCCTCACACATCTCCTAATTTCTTGGTCCAGGCTTGTGTAGAAGAGGTATCCTCCTATCCAACTATACCTGGCACTCTTTTGAATAGTTTTTCTTCTTTCCCTAGGAGATAGGTGGGGAGGTGTTAGCACTCTCTAAATTTCCAAGAGGTTGACAAAGAAGGAATCCACAAAGGTAACTTTATCCAACCGCTTTTAAAGCTGGGATCTATCCCTTCCAGCTTCAAAGAGGGATCTCTCTATAAAATTTAGCTTTGTTTTTAATTTAGATATTAGGCTAGGTAAAAGGAACAAGTATGTTTTGTTGTAAGAGGGTATATAAATTGGTTGAGATGGTTCACACATCCATTGGGATATGGGATCTGTGTATAATTAAATGTAAGAAACAACCAGAAACACCAAAGAAGACTTTCACAGGGCAAGATAATGCATTCAACTGGATCTTTTAATAATTTAAATGATGGACAGAAGAAAAGATGAGAAAGATCATTCAACTAAGAAGCAGTTAAGAATTACTTAATTGAAAACCTTAGAAGATAAACATTTAAATCTTTAAAGCCGAAAACAGGGTATCTAAGATAAATCCTGCAACATACGTTACTTTTAAAGATTAGTTTCAGAAAACATTATGAGCACTAAGCAAGGAAAACATTCAACTAAGAGAAAAATATCACTAGTGAATACACGCAAGAATCCTATCAAAGTACTTCCTCTTTATTAATGGCCGGTCTTTTAAACAATATTACAGCTTGATAGCAATAGGGTATGCAAATCAACAACCCCCAATACTTCGAGAGTTGATGTATTTATAATTCAGATTACAAAGTTCCTGTCATAACTGATTAGGACGTGTTCATTCTATTTTTAGTCTAACTACCTTAACTAATCAAAAGTTGTTTGATGACTCAGTACAACTGCATGCGGTATTTCTGGGGTAGGCCGTTGGCGAGGTGCCTTCGCATCCTCTTCTGACTGGACAGGTGACAACTCATCTGCTAATCTAGTAGATCACAAAGTTCTTCCCATCTGAGATGATTTGGCACTGTGACTTTAAGTAATCTCCAATACACTTCATCCATGTCTATATACTTAGAAAATGTAGGCTTGACAATGAATATGTGTTTAATCTCATGTTGGATACTAATATCCAACTGCAGGGCCTCCATGAATGCTTTCCTTGTGATACTCCCTTGTATCCCTGCAAATTTGGAACTAGACACTTCAGTCAACTTCTTCTTATAATCAGGGAGTGTCATTAATTTGTCATTAATGACCTTCAGACCGGGTAGGCCTTTCCTTTGGAGAACATCTATCTTATTGAAGAACTTTTGCACTCCTTGATCCATGACTTGAATCTTTTCCTCAAGCTGAAGCATTAGACCTCTCTTGGTTAAAACCCTTTTTACCTCGAGTACAGTCTCTGTTCTGTCCTCGATTTTTAATTCTTCAAGTTCCTCTCTGGTCTTGGAATTTAGGAACCTGATGATCTCATTTGCTTATGAAGGCATGTCTCCCAGTTCCACTCTGATTTTCTCAACGGCCTGTTTTCTCCTCTAAAGAAATTCATTTTGTTCGAACATGATTTGAAACATTGGCCAGAATTCATTGATGGACTTGGTAATGTCTGTCCATACCATCTCTTTGGCCTCAACCAAAGTCTTTCCTGCCATTGTCTTCTTTTGGAGTTGCTGTAGCTCCTTCTTGATTCGCTCGTTCACCTGCTTTTCTTTAGATAGGCTTGTCTGGAAAGAATTTTTAAGATCTTGGAGGTTCTCCACTTCTTTCTTAAGCTTGCTGATTTCTGACTCTTACAGGTTCATCCTCTCCATGGACTTGGCAAGGTCGGTTGTTCCTTCTGGTAGTGACACTGGTGTTGCAGATGGTATCACTGTCACTGTTGCTGTGCTCAAACCTGCAATTGGGATAGCACTCAATGGAATTCCTTCCATTGGCCTCATCTGCTCTTTCTCCTTTAGCAGTCTCTCCATCTCAGCCTCCATCTCTTTTAGCTGAGCATTCTTCTCCATGAGTAACTTTAGCATCTCATCCCTTTAACCTTCTTTTTCTGCTATCTCTTTTTCCTGTGAGTCCTCTATGGGCGGGAGCTTCAGTTGTTTTCTTAAGGATGCGATGTCAGCATTTTTCTTTTTAATCATTTCTTCTGTAGCTTTCACATTTGCAGGATCGTAACCGATCTTTAAAACTAGCTCTTCCAACGTCTTGATTCTATTTTCTTTAGCAAAAGATGATATTTTTTCCATGTTGAGCTATGTCTGAGCGTTGTTCAAAGATATCTGAAATTTTGCTGCAGAAGCTGTAGCGTGTGCCAATGTGTGGAAAACTATCTCTCATGTTTGTTTATGCAGTTCCATCTGATCTGTTGGATGTACATCATTTGCTTGAAACTCGAAAGTGGCCCTTTTGTAATCTGATATTACCTTGGGATCTGGTACCTGTTCTTGTAGATAAGCCATATGCATCCTACCCTTTTCTGTGTCAAATGTCGAAAGAAGCCTATGCTGAGCTGTCGAAGACTGCTTCCAAAACTGGGTGTAGGTGCTGCTAGTGAGGGTCTGGTTCTTTTTCTTGATCAATTCATACTTTTCGAAAATGCCCAATTTGGGCACAGTCTTGCTTTGATGAGTATCCAGAGGAGAATCTGTGGATTTCTTCGGTAAATCTTTTGTGATTTCCTTATGCTGGCTCGAACTGAAAGGTGGCGTGACCAACTTGACCCCTGTGGTGGCTACTGTGGTAGTTGGGGCTTTTTGTTCTACTGTCGCGCCCGTCATTGAAACTGTCTTTGACTTTCTGGTGTGAATCTGGAACTTTTCTGCTGACACCTCGGTTACAGGAGACGACGACTCCTGTCGGGGCCTCTTCTCCTTAGGGACCTAAGGTGTGGTAGTGGGAGGTACACTCATCGAAGACACCTGTTGTTCTACTTCAACTTGTTGTTCCACGTCCATCAAAGTATCAGGCATCCAAACTGTTTGATTTGCAAATTTCTCGATCTCTGGCTTGGACTCATGAGCATATGGGGTGTTCTTATTTTTCACTCTCATTTCATAGATGATCCCGTATGGATCGTAGTGCCAGGTGAAACTTTTAAAGAATTTCATCTCCTTTAACATTCTGTCCGCTTCCTCCCCGGCACCTCTACTATTGCAGAGAAAAGAACCTATCTTCCCTTTAATTCTCAATTGTTATTTCTTTTTTTAAGGAAACAAAATGAATATCATCCGAATTCATTATTTTCCTAATATATTCTAAGGCAAAGATCCTTACCGGCACGTATTGAGGTAGCTTGTAAGGTGCCAACTCGCACCTGAAAACTCTGACTTCAGTATAGTTCTAGTACAGGTACCAGTCTCCGGTCTTTACATTGTCCGAAAGCTGCAGAATTCTCTGGACTTCTTCATTTATTCGTGGCTCAGGCCTGCCACTCAACATGCTAACCAATGGGTGGTAAAACTAATTGATAAAATATTTGAATTCATATTCAGCAGAGTTACGCTTTAGAAGAGAAGTTTGTGCTGTGACTGGCTGGGGTCGTCCGTCCGCGTCCATCTTCTGCATGGAGAAACTGAATTTGTCGGCCTGGAAGTAGACGAACATGTATGTTAGTATGGAAGAATATCTGAACATACCCTTTGTGCCAAAATTCATGAATTTTTCATGAATATTATCGGCCAAGAAGGTGTTGTAGTCGAACTACGTTGTGGGTTTTTCATCATTTGAGAAAATGGACAGAAAACCCAGGATGGGCTCATCTACCCATTGGTCAAAATAATAACCAAGCAGGGCACACAGGGAAGAAATGATTTGATTTCCTTTGGTGGATAAAAGGGAAGAAGGGTAAGGGGGATTGGTGGAAGGGAGTTGAGCGGAGTCAGGGAAGAAAAGCTCGCATATCTGAGCTCTCTCAGGAAAAGTCATTTTCTGGTATAACTCGGTGAGGATTTCTAAATTGAATGGGGACGCAGATTCAGCATGGGGAACTTGCATCATCTGGTCAATATCTTCGGGGGTGATGAAGAAAAGGATGTCTCCAGATGAAGAGACAATGGCCCTTTGGTCGGGGATATAGTGGGCTTGGCATTTCAGTGCGAACTCGGGAAAGTGATGTGTCTAGGGGAAAAGGTACAGTGGCAAATTCGACTCGCAGAGTCCAATTTCGTCGCTCTGGTCTAAGAATACCTCTCATAACCATGACTGGAGGTCTGAAAAATCAAAGTCGCAGATGGTATCTACGATCAATCGATCTTTATCGACCAAGGGGATTTTTTCCAAGTCGACGGGAGGAGGAAGAAAAGGGTTATCTTCTTCCTCCGCTAGTCTTGGCTTTGACACCATTTCAGCTACAGTACCTGCAATAAACACGAAGTTAGTGGGGTATCTTGGTTGTGGATGAAGGTGGCGTAAAAGCAATGGAGGCGTAATAGCATAATTTTCTGGTGCGATGGACGAATACTGCATGAAGAGGGAAAATGGTAGTTTTATTTAAAACTAGGTCGGTTAGACGCGGGAAAACGGTCAGCATGACAACAGGTATATTATCCAGTTATTAATGGACAATGGGCCACTTGGGGGTGATATGGCAGGTGACAGTGGCCAAAGCATACGGATGGTTGACGTGGCTACTAGGGATTGGAGGCGAAGTGAAGTGAAAGTCGCCATAAGGGGCTGGTCATGAGTGAGGGATTTAGGTACTGACAACTAGGACTGACAGCAGTTATGGGATGAGACGTGACCCCAGGAACAAGTGGGACAAGTGGGCTCAGTGGAGGGTGACATCCATGAGTGACGAGCTGTCAGACAGCATGTGGGTGATAGGACTCTTTGACCAATAGGACCATGCCACATGTAACAAGGGGCCCGCCGAAAGGAATATTCATTATGAACCGCTCCCCCCTTTGGTTAAAAGCAGAACACTAGGGGGGGTCCGAAATCCATTTTAAACCATAGATCTGCGTGCTTATTTCCTGGTTGTAGATCTTAGCGTGCTCCTTAATACCAATTCCAGACCCCCCCCCTCCATTAAAGGCAGAACGGAGGGGGGGTCCGGAATTTAATGTGAACCGTAGATTTGAG
>JZKD02S2052614.1:208580-220842 GCA_000966675.3 Picea glauca | reverse complement strand
AGAAACTCCGATCCTCCGATGGACTGAAAACCCGACTCCTTCTGATGTCTGACACGTGTCCTGCCAAAATTAACGGCTAGGATCCCATCGGGTTTTTGAGACTCGAAAGATCTCGCCTGTCTTTCCCTTTAAAATCCCGATACCAATAATGTTACTAACAATAGAGACATAATTTGTCTATTGGAAACACATGAGCATGAAGGGTTCAAGACAAGTCTATTTGAAGGGTATGTGAAGATGGCAGTGTGGAACAAGGCAACTGAGAATGGTAAAGGACACTGGGGTATCATGGTCTTAGTGAGGTAAAAAAAAGGTGATCTCATTCAATTAGAAAGAGAAGACTCAAATAAACAATTCATTTGGTTTAAAATATCAGAAAATGGTAACATCATCCAAGTTACAACATGTTATTTTTCCCCACAAGTTTTGAAAAATTACAGAAGAAGGGGGCTTGACCACAAAGACCCCTTTGTAGCCTTAAAAAATGATATTGCAGCGTACTCTCAACTAAGTGAAGTCCTTATAGTAGGTGATTTCAATGTTAGGACAACAAGTGAACAAGCTAGTATTCTTCGTTGTAAGGAAGACTACAATCTCATTTGGCTTACAGAAGAAAGAAATCATTAGTGGAAAACAAAAGATGCAACCTTTTTGGGGAGCAGTTGCTTATTCTATGTGGGGCATTTGACTTAGTCATTTGTAATGGGCTGGCTATATGGGTGAATTCTGGTAATTTCACCTGCAATACCTACAATGGAGCAAGTGTAGTAGACTATGCAATTTGCTCGCATGGCTTGTGTGAGAAAATGGAGGAAGTTTTGGTGAACAACAATGGGAGTTGAAATCTGATCATAGAAAGATCTATTTAAGTTTCACTTGGGTTGAACAACAACATCATGGGACAAAAAATCATCACATTCAACAACCTCCTTCAAAGGGAATAACTATTTTGACTCAAAAAAACTGTAACACCTTCAAGATAGTACTAGAGAGGTTGTTTAACAAGGATAAAATTCCTTCCCAGGGCCTCCATAGTCATGATCTAACAAATTTAATTCAAATCACACTTACATAGTACAAAAGAGAAAAAAATAGGAAATATGGCGCAAACCCCCTTTCCTCCTTGGGCTACGTGACCTCCCAGTCTTAGATCTTTCAAATCCTGAGTCATATTGGCTCTTTGGGCCTTCAACGATCCCTGAATGCTCAACGCACACACACACACAGGTCCCTTTTGTGTCACCCACAGGGTCGAACTACCTGTGCCTTCGCTCTTCGACGCTCCCGACAACACTCAACTTCACGTGTACTAAATCCACGCTAAAACATTCACTTAAGTGACCACAACTATAACCATGGGTCAACCCTTCGAGAATTTGGACTATGGAAATACCCCGAGCTCTACCTTCATCTCTTCCCGAAGCACCCTTCTCTGAACTTCTGGATTTATGCCACATGTCTCCTACACGTCCAACAATTACGATTACTTCACGACTTCACATTCACGCCTTTGCACTTACAACACCTCCAGACTCCTGAACTATGAAGTGCGAAAAACCTTACAACCAACTTTCGTGTAGTTCTTCTAGATCTGACAGTCTGGAATTATTCGCCTCCCTCTAGAACGAATCTTGTTCACAGGTTCTAATGAAAACCTCAGGGATTCAACTCCTTGAATATTTTCCACCGCTCTCCCTCCTAGGTTAGCTTCCTTGACCCTCTCTTGTTCCTCGGAACACCCTCTTTGACACTTATTCAAAATCTCAACATTTGCACGCCTTGCAATAGGTTCTCTTCCACACTCAATTTTTTTGTGGATGGTTTCACACTCCTTGCGACTGTTCTCCAACTTCTTCTCTCTTCTGTGACTAAAGTCACACTACTCCTCCTGAGATTTTGAGTCTAAAAAATATGTCACGCACTCCTTGAAGACGTCTATGCACTCCTTGCATACACAATTTTACGCTATCTCTTCTGAGCTTACGATTCGAAACAGAATCTATCAACGGACTCCTTGTGGACACTATGCACTCCTTGTGTTCGCTCGTAGAAGAGAAACACTTAAAACTTACTCATTTTTCACAGTGACTCATACATTCAACCATGTAAATGCATGCATAGATATAAGAACAAGAAATAACAGATAATTGAAAATAAACATAAAGTCTACCATTCACTCATTCGGATAGATGCATCAACACCATACATGTGGAACAATGCTTCTCTATTAGATTCCTTCTATTGAAAATTACATACATTCATATACTTCTTTGCAGTAGCTCTCAACTCTCTGCTACAATGGCAATGGCTATTGATCACAAGAGTACCAACAACAAATATAATAGAAATATACATACTAGATTCAATAGCCTCTTCTCGACAACAATACAACTACTTATACTAGAGGTGCTCTTCGAGCCTTTCCCTCCAACTACTCTATGTTATCCTATTGAAATAAAATATTTCAACTACCTAACACTTATTACAATAAATATTTGAGTCAGAAAGATAAGAGAGAATGCTCCAGATATGTACTGCAATCCTTCACATTAAAGAAAAATACATTCCCTCATCGATCTTATGTGATGGCTCAACCTCCGATCATTAAAGATGTTCATAACTCAAAAATATTTTTCAGATATTACATTAATACACCAACTCTAGAATTCAAAATATTTCAAAATACGTGCTAATGTGCCCAGTTGTTTCCCACTTGTTCTTTGTTGTCGATGCTCCTGCATCGTACTCCTCTGGTATAAAAATTTATGGAATCATGTCCATGAGATCCTGCACTGAATTTCCATGCTTTTGGATGTCTTCTTCACCAACCCAACTGACATCTTCTATTGCTCGTCCTTTCCACTTCACAAAATATTAAAAATACATTTTCCTTTGATCTTCAGATCCTTCGGATCCATCATCCCTGTACGAATACAAGTCTGCAATGTTGAATATGGGTGATATTCCCACATCTCTTAGCAGCTCTATTTCATAAGAATTTTCACCAAATATTCTCAATATTTTACACGATCCTATATTTTTCAACTTCAACTTATTATGTGTTCCCCTTGGGAACCTTTATTTTCTAATATGTGATAGAACTTGATCTCCAACTTGAAATTCAAGCTTCCTTCTATGTCTATCAACTTTGCATTTATATTCATTTCTTCTCTTCTTTAACTGTTCCTTGATCTGATTATGAAGTTCTTGCATTTCTGCAATGAAGTCTTCGGCTCCAGCGCTCCTGAGTTCGCTCTACTTCAAATCTCTCAACTCCGACACTCCTCTCATATGCATTCCATACACTATCTGAAATGGAATTCTCCCAGTGCATGTATTCACTAAGTCATTGTATGCAAACTCCACTTGTTCTATAATCTAATCCCACTGACTATGGTGTTCAATGACCAAACTCCTCAACAAATCTCCCAAAATTCGATTCACCACTTCGGTATGTCCATCCATTTGCGGATGATATGAAGAACTAAACAATAGTTATGTTCCCAACTTCTTCCACAATGTCCTCCAGAAATGACCAACAAACTTGGTGTCCCTGTTTGAAACTATACTCCCGGGTAGTCCATGAAGTCTCACAACCTTTTTGAAAAACAAATTTACAACATGCATTGCATCACTGGTCTTCTGGAATGGGATAAAGTGTGCCATATTCAAAAATATGTCAACTATCACAAATACCGAATCACTTCCTCTTTGTAACGTTGGCAATCCCAACATGAAATCCATGCTTTTCACATCCCAAGGCCTCTCTGGAATAGGCAATGGATGATACAACCTAGTGTTTTGCTTCTTCCCCTTGGCATACTGACAAATCTTACATTTGTTTACAAACCTCTTCACTTTTTCTCTCATACCTGGCCAATAATATGAATCGTTCAACTGAGCAAACATTATTTCATGGCTGAAATGTCTAGCTGGACCTCCACTATGCTTTTCCTTCATCAAATTCTTCCTCATCAAACACTTTGGTATGCACAAATAACATCCATTGAAAAAAAAACCATCCCGAATCAGGTATTTGGCCCAATGACTTATGTATCTGAGTATAGGATTCACACATGCTTCATATGCCTCCATGAAATCTGGATCAGTGTGATACATTTCCTTAAGGTGATCAAACCCTAAGGTTGTGACCTGAAATTCTTGCAGAATCAAATTTCTCTTGCTCAATGCATCAACAACCTTGTTAGCATTACCATAAATGTGTTTAATAAAAAAAGTGAAATTTTTCATAAAATCTATCCACTTAGCATGTCTATGTTTTAACTTCTCCTGTCTGGTTATGAATTGTAAATCTTGATTATGGCTATACAAAATATACTCCTTCGGAATGAGATAGTGCCTCCATTTCTTCAATGATTGAATTATGGCATAGAACTCTTTGTCATATCTGGAGTACTTCTTCTTAGCTTCATTCAACTTCTCAATGAAATACGCAATAGGCCTATTATCTTGTCTTAAGACTGCTCCAATTGCAACTCCACTCGCATCATATCTCACTTGAAATGTATTTCTGAAATTTGGTAATACCAAAATCAGTTGTTCTGTTATCTTCTTCTTCAATATGTTGAAGATATTCTCAGCCTCTTTTGTCCATTTGAAAGACTTGTGTCTTTTATTCACTGTATCCATCATTTGGGCACTAATCCCACTAAAATTTCTGATGAACTTTCGATAAAAACTTGCCAATCCATGGAAGCTTCTCACCTCAAATATATTCCTTGATGACAACCATTCTCTGATTGCTTTCACCTTTTCGGGATCCATCTTCAACTCATTTGAATAAATCACAAAACCCAAATAAATGAGTTATGTCTTCATGAAAGAGGACTTTTTCAGATTAATCAACAACTTCTCTTGCTGCATCCTCCTCATTACCAACATTAAATGTCTCAAATTATCCTCTTTAGTCTTGCTAAATACTAGTATATCATCGATATATACAATCACAAACTTGACAATGAAATCCTTAAATACTTCATTCATTAGCCTCATAAAAGTACTCGGGGTGTTTGTTAAGCCAAATGGCGTAACAAGCCATTCATACAATCCCTCGTTTGTCTTGAATATTGTTTTCCACTCATCACCTTCTCTCATCCTTATCTGGTGATATCCACTTTTCAAATCTATCTTTGAAAAATTGTTCATTCCACTCAAACAATCCATCAAATCATCCATCCTCGACAATGGGAATCTGTATCTGATGGTGATCTTGCTTATGTCTCTTGAGTTTGTACAGATTCTCCATCCTTGATCCTTCTTCAGACTCAATAGAGTTGGTAATGCACATGGACTTAAGATTTCCCTAACCAATCCATTGTCTAACAAATCCTGAACCTGTCTTTTCACCTCCTCATTCTCTTGAGGTTTCAACTTGTACGTTGCTTTGTTCAACAGATTTTCTCCTGGTATCAAGTCAATGTGATGGTTGAAACTTCTGATAGGTGGTAATGAGCTTGGAAACTCATCTAATACTATGTCTACAAAATTCTCTAACAGTTCCTGAATCTCCTCAGGGAAATATTCCATTGAAGTACTGGTAACGATAACCCTCGGCTTCCTTACTACAACAAACTGCATCTCCTATTCCTTCTTCACTTCACTCAGGAGTTCCTTCCCACTCATGAGAAGTATGCTCATGATGGACTCATCCTTCACCTTCTTCTCTTCAATTGGTAGTAACATGTCTGTCTTACCATTCTTCTACAAAGTATAAGTATTTCTCCTCACATCATGAATGAAATTCCTGTCATACTGCCATGGTCTTCCAAACAAAACATGACACACATCCATGGGAATCACATCACACAGGATTTCATCTATATACCCTCCTATCTTAAATTCAACAAGGCATTGTTTAGTTACTGTTGCCTGATGACCTTTCTGCAACCATGATACTTTATATGGCATCAGATGTACATTCGTCTCCATCTCTAAATTCTCCACCATCTCTATGGATACTAAGTTATCAGTGATCCCACTGTCAATTATCACCTTGCAAACTATGTCCTTCGCTTTGCAAGTTGTTCTGAACAAATTGTTCCTATATGTTGACCTTCCAATTTCCGGCTCTAGATTTAAGAGAAAATTCTTCATCATCGAAGATCTCCCATCCTCTGCACCTTCTGCCTCAACATCTCACTTCTGTTCTTTTGAAATGTGAGCTTCACCTCCTTCTTTCTTTCTCTTGGGACAATCCCAAGACATGTGCCCTATTTTTCCACAAACATAACATCTTACTTCTCCTCCTCTTCCTCTTCCTCTTCCTCTTCCTCTTCCTTTGGGAAAAGAGTTTCTACCACCACTCTGCCTTCCTCAGTAGCTTCCTCCCTTATCAGAGTGACTATGTGGTTTATCTTCCTCACCTTTGGGCTTCTGTGCCTTGTCCTGGGCAACTCCTTTTCCTTTGTTCAAGCTTCCACCTCTCTTTTGTTGACTCTGCTTCCTAGAGAACGTTTATTCTTCTTTCAGCGTAATCTGATACACATCCTCTACTATTCTAACTGTCTACATGTTGATTTTTTCCTGGATATCATATCTCAGGCCATTGATGTACCTGGAAACTTTCTCTTCATCTCTCTCTCTCTATCCAACCCTGATGTTCAATATGTAGAAATCCTTTGTGTACTCCTTCACAATCATCCCTTTCTATATCATGTTTTGCATCCTCTTGAACAGATATATCTGGTAATCCCTTGGTATGAATTTATCCTTTAGCTTGGCTACCATTCTATCCCAACCCTTGATATTATGCTTTCCCTTGCTTCTCCTATCGGCCTGCAGTTCATCCCACCACAGTGTTGCATGTCCTTTCAACCTAGTGACAACATGTCTCACCTTTTTCTCCTCTTCGACATCTTCATAGTCGAAATACTTTTCCATTGCTCGTATCCAATCAAGAAATTCTTCAGTGTCTAAATTACCTTCATACATTGAGGATCTTCTCTTTGGATCCCAACTTGACATCCTCTTTCAATAAGCGTTCTTCCACAACATCCTCATCTATCACTTCTTCGACTTCCACTTCTTCATTCTCTACATCAATGACGTCTCTAGCATCAGGTTCTCTCCTTTGGGTTGTTTCCATGGCATCCATCCTTACACACAGTTCTCTCATCTCCCTTTCCATATCTCTATTTTCTATGGGTAGCTCAGCACGTCTTCTAGGCAGCATTTTGTTTATGTATCTAATACCTCTCGTCGATATCAACCTACTTTTCTTTCTACATAAATCAATTTTGTATCTATTTTGATACCACTCCTGGCGCATACCCCCTTCCCTCCTTAGGGATACGTGACCTCTCGGTCTTGGATCTTTCAACTCCTGAGTTGAATTGACTCTTCGGAACTTCAACAGTCCCCAAATGCTCAACACAGACACATACAGGTCCCTTCTGTGTCACCCACAGAGTCAAACTACCCGTGCCTTCTCTCTTTGGCACTCTCAGCAACACTCAACTTCACGTGTACTAACTTTGTGCTAAAACTTTCACTTAAGTGACCACAGCTATAAATGTGAGCCAACCCTTCGCGAATTTGGACTTTGGAAATACCCCAAGCTCTACCTTCAGCTCTTCCCAAAGTGTCCTTCTCCAAACCTCTGGATTTATGCCGCGTGTCTCCTACATGGTTAACGGTTACGATTACTTCGCAAATCCATGATTTTGCGCCTTTGCACTTACAACACCTTCAGACTCCCGAACTACAAAGTGCCAAAACCCCTTATGGTCAACTTTCGTGTAGTTCTTCTAGATTTGACGGTCTGGAATTATTTGTCTCCCTCCGGAACGAATCTTGTTCGCGGGTTCTGATGAAAACCTCAAGGATTCTCCTCCTTGAAGATTTTTCGTCGTTCTCCCTCCTGAGCTTAGTTTCCTTGACCTTCTCTTGTTCCTCAGAACACCCTCTTCAACACTTAGTCAAAATATCGACCTATGCATGCCTTGCAATAGGTTCTCTTCCACATTCAACTTCTTTGTGGATGGTTTCACACTCCTTTCAACTATTCTCCAACTTCTTCTCTCTTATGTGACTAAAGTCGCACTACTCCTCCTGAGATTTCGAGTCTGAAAACTCTGTCACGCACTCCTTGCAGACGTCTATGCACTCCTTGGATACACAAATTCATGCTATCTCTTCTGATATTACGAGTCGAAATAGACTATGTCAATGCACTCCTTGTGGACACTATGCACTCCTTGTGTTCGCTCGTAGAAGAGAAACAATTAAAAATTACTTATTCTTCATAGTGACTCATACATTCAACCATGTAAATGTATGCATAGATATAAGAACAAGGAATAACATAGAATTGAAAATAAACAGAAATTCTACCATTCACTCATTCAGATAAACACATCAACACCATACATGTGGAACAATGCTTCTCTGTTAGATTCCTTCTACTGAAAATTGCATACATTCATATACCGCTTCTCGGTAGCTCTCATATCTCTGCTACAATGGTGATGGCTCTTTATAACAAGAGTACCAACAACAACTATAATGGAAATATAGATACTAGCTTCAACAACCTCTTCTCGACATCAATACGAATCTTTATACAAGAGATGCTCTCCGAGCCTTTCCCTCCAACTACTCTATGCTATCCCATTGAAATAAAATATTTCAACTACTTAACATTTATTACAATAAATATTTGAGTCAGACAGATAAGAGAGAACGCTCCAGATCTATACTGCAATCCTTCACATTAAAGCAAAATGCATTCTTTCATTGATATTATGTGATCGCTCAGCCTCTGATCATTAAAGATGTTCATAACTCAAAAATCTTTTTCAAATATTACATTAATACACCAACTTTGGAATTCAAAATATTTCAAAATACGTGCTAATGCACCCAACTGTCTTTCGCTTGTACTTTTGTTGGCGATGCTCCTACATCATAATCTGAAACAAATTGCTTTCTGGTTAACTCTTGGTTTGATGAGGAATGAAAAACAACAAAGAAAACTTTGAAAGAGTCAAGACAGAAGGAAATAAACATAAAATCCTACAAGCAAATTGTAGGGAAAAAAAAAGTTGATTTCATGATATCAAGGAGGAAGGAACTAATCTTCTTGGGGGGAAATAACCCCAAGTTATTTTGGAAGGAACTTCAAACGAGAAAGAAACAAACTGAAAATAATATCACAACTTATCAATGGTTCGAGTATGCAAAGCAACTTTATGAGCAAGATCCTAAGGTTGACTCCCCTCTCTTGGTCAACACTACTACTAAGCTCTTCACCATGCAAGAGATTGAGGTGAGTATCAAAATGTTGGGGGTTGGAAAAAAAAAATATTTAGTTGAACTCCAAGAAGAATATCTAAAGTGGCATTCAAAAACTCTTGCACCTCACATTATGAAAATTTTCAACAACATCATTTAACAGGGATTCCCTACAGATTGGACTATGAGCCTAGCGGTACCGCTTTTCAAGAGTGGGGATGTCAAGAATCCCTCCAACTATAGGACCATAATGATAAACCCCTTGTTTGCAAAGTTATTTGGAAGTATTCTAGAAAGTAGAATCAAAAAGTGGGCGGAAGAAGAAGATAATCATGCTGAAGGGAAAGTAGGTTTCATACCTAAACACTCAATGATTGATCATGGTATAACTCTAAGGCACATCATTGAAAAAGTGTGGGAGGAAAATAAGGAAGCCTTTTGTTGCTTTGTCAATTTCAAAAAATATTTTGACACAGTCCCTAGAGATAAGCTTTGGCAGAGAATGGAGGAACTTGGGGTTCCTATGCATCTTGGAGTGGTTGTCCATAGGCTATATGAGGAGGTTAAATTCAAAATCAGAATGTTAGCTGGTACCTCCGAAAGTTTTAGGAGTGATATCGAGGTCAAGCAAGGGTTCCCATTGTCTCCTACGCTTTTTGGTTTATATATAGACAAACTTGAAGAGTGGTTAAACTTACAAGAGGGTGATGGTGCTCTTTTGGGTAAGTTTGTGATAAGGCTTCTTTTGTATGTAGATGACCTTATTCTGATTGCTAAATCTTCTCTTGGGTTGCAAGAACAGATAATTTCCCTTGAGCACTTTTGTAGTACAGCGGGGATGCAAGTCAATACTAGCAAGACGAAAGTAGTCGTTTTATCTAGAAAAAGAAAACATAATCAACATAAGTTCTACTTTGAAGGAAACACTCTTGAAGAAGTTGCAGATTACAAATACCTTGGAATTGAATTCAACAAAAATATAAGTTGGGAAGGTTGCAGAAAGAAAAGAACTTTGGGGGTTGGAAAGCATTATGTGCTTTCCAAAATAGGTGCAAAGAGGCAGATCTATGGGATTGGAAGACTATGCAAACACTCTTTGGGATTTTAGTGATCCCAGTGGTTCTCTATGGTTGTGAAGTATGGGCCAACAATACATTTGACTTACAGTGGAAGCAAATCGAGAAGATTCAAAAATACTTGATTATAAACAAGTTTAAAATTTAAAGTGCAATCCCTTATAATATCATGCTGAGTGAAATGGGGGTTGCTCCTATTGAAGAATTAGCTCTGGTGCGTCTTGTAAGATATATAAAAAAAAATGAGCAAATGGAAGAAGGTCGGTGGCCTAAGGTCATCTTCAATGATACATTGTGCAAAAGAAAGAACATGTGGATGTGGAAAAATATTAAATGGCTTAGTAAATAGGATATTCACTTGGACAGGTGCCCTACGAACAACAAAGAGATAAAGACTTTTGTTATTTATAGGTTCCACAAGTGAACTTGGGATAAAAGTCTAGGGAGAAAGAAAGAGTATTATATTGAAGAGTTTAACCCCACATACAATCATCATCAAAAAGCGTACATAGGGGCCAATATATCTTGGAGAGACAAAATTCTTATTTCCCAACTAAGAACCAATTCTGATCAACTTCATTGTGAAACTGGGCATTGGAAAAAACCAAAGGAAGCTTGGGAAGAAAGGGTGTGTATGTTTTGCACCTATAGAAAAGTGAAACATAAAAACATTTCATTTTAGAGTGTGAAGCTTTCAAAGACAGTAGGGACAACCATGTAAGTATTTTGACAGCTAGCTCTTGGAATTGGAAAAATTAGGGGAGTTCATCATCAAGTTGAACAACAACAGAAATCAATGTGTGAGGTAGTCTGTCCCATAGACTATTGTACCTTGTGGAAGTTAAAATAATTTCTTCTTCTTCATGATTAAAAACTTTCTCTCACCTTATAAATTTGAGTTGATTTCCCAATCCAAAACTAGAGACAATTTGAGTGCACTTGCACCATATTCGTATTTGACAGCCTTATTTTTCTACAAAACGAGCAACCAGCAGATCGGCACATGTAGAAAGGATCGTGATAAGCATCCGGACTTTTATTATGCCGATAGGCATACACCTATTGGCAATGGGCACTTTTAATATATTTTTAATTCTTAATGTGTTTTCTATGAATAATATTAAATGTTGAGTGAATATTCTTCATCGTCACAATAAATGAAGGGTTTTGATTTGAAGTATTAACATCATTGATTTTATTAAGACTTGAGTTTATGTGTTTACTTTTTCACATTTACTTAATCCTATTAAGAAATGACCATGTTATCCAACTAATTGCCACGTTTATGTGAATAACAATGGAATATGCGATTAGGGTAATGTCATGACAGGATTGAATATAGCACGTCTGGATGAATGGATGAATGGCAGGTCTCAAAGCTCACCCTATTCATTTCCTCACCTATTTCTTTTAAGAAAGGATGACAACTCACATCTCACCAGTAGGCATTTCACTGATAAGCATTTCATATTTACCATATACAGCTATTGTACAAGGATTGTGTAGGGACTGGACGCATTGGAGCACAAGCAAGGGATTGTATAGGGACTGGACGCATTGGAACAGATTGCGTAGGGTGTTAGAATAAAGCTTACTTTAGTAAGAGATAACTATGACTGTTGTAACTGTGAGTTTCTAGGTTTACTATTTTTAGCTAATCAGATCCACTTGAGTCAGTGATCTGCATGCTATATATGTAACCCCCATTTGTTTGTTAAGTAATGAAAACGTTTTGTGTTGTGTGAATTAATTCTTCCAATCTTGTGCAATGGATGCTCTCTCGATTTCTATCTTGGTATCAGAGCCACGGGAGTAAGGTGCGGAAATTCTAGAGGTTCGCAGGTCTCTCCTCTGGTAGGGTGCGAACCTATATTACTCGCACTTTAGCGCATCCTCGGAATCAAAGAAGTTCGCAGGCTGCTGTTCATTTAGGT
>JZKD02S2052614.1:181892-202313 GCA_000966675.3 Picea glauca | reverse complement strand
CAGCTGCCATGTGTTACCCTCTCTCCACGTCACATGTCCATTCATCCTCGTGGCACCCTTTGCCCTTTTTCTCATTTTCGCTTGACACCTCATGCTAGGTTTTCTTCATGTCCCAACTCGCCTCTCCTCCTCCTTCGGTCTCGCCGCCTTATGATTTCCCCGTCATCTCCCTACGGCATTGTGCCCCGTCATAAAGGTGCTTCATCTTTCTCCCTCCGGCTATGTTCGGTCGTCTCAACTTCGAATCCACCACACCCAGCATGCACCCCAGACTTCGCGTTGGCCTCCACATCTATTCATTGGACCGTTCAGCTAATCCAGGTGGCAGTGCAAGGGGCCCTCCACGTCCCAAAGGTGTTGAGTTGGCTGGGCCGATCTCAATCCCAAGGAAGCAATTATTAAGGTAGTTGGTGGTGGTTAGACATCATCTCCGCCATAAAGGGAAAGTCCGGCGACGAATTAAAAGCACGTCGATTCGCCCACGGGACTGTCAATAGTTCGATTGCGTCTGGCATAGGTGCACGATCATTCAGAGACTGCAAGTGCAGATTGTCAGAAGCCATGCAGACGCCAATTTTTTAATGCAATGTCTCGATTTTGTTGTTGTTGTTGTTTTGAGTATATGTAGGCATTTTCACCATTTTGGTATCTATCGATGATAGAGCAAAGCTCCCAACTATAAAGTTTTAACGATCATTCTAGTTCTCTGGTTGTGCCTCTATATATGAGATTTCTTGTTTTATGACAAACAGTTTTCCTACTCCGTCTAAGTTTTTCATCTTATACCAAGGGAGTTCATGACCGACTAATTCGCATGAATTGTTGCAATTGTGTTATGATAAAGGATTTATCGTTGCATTGTTGTATTCTCTGGTTTTCTATGTTCGAATGTAAGAGGATCTTGCATTTGGATGTTTTCTCCCATGGCCTGTTAGAAACCGGTTGTTTTTGACAGACTCATGCACTCTTCTTATACAAGTCTTCCCCCTACTCACCCTTATTACAACTCACTGTTTGAAGTTTATCAAGACCTTACTTGCCCATGCATGCCTGGCCTAGTTTCAGAGTTGGAACAATATTGTTTTGAGTTAACTTCCATTCAATCACCCCTTTCATAAACCAATTGTGACATAAAAACTAATGGGTGTTGGGCTCTGCTCCTGCTGCAATCCAGGAGTGACTTCCGTCGACAACATTTCTGGCGTCGTTGTCGGGGACGAAGTTGAAAATCTTCCCTGGGATTGAACGACATTGAACTTTTGATTCTAAAGGTGCATTAGGCATCAGAGCCCTTGAAGATTTCTACTATGCACCTGGCAACTCCATTGTGACAACTCCACTGAGGCGAACCTGTTGGGTTAGTTGTGGCTTCCAGCGGTAGACACACGCGGTCCCACCCACAACTTCCTCTGGCCACACCTGAAGAAGATCTAGAAGTGATTATCAGAAAAGGAAATCCCTCTCAAGGAGAAAGCTTGGCCACTGAACCAGGTATTTCCCCACCTCCTTCCGTAAAAGCTCCATTTTCTTATTCTCATCTTCCTAGCCAACCTTTTTCTGAGGTTTCCCGTTTTGTAAATTTTGGGAGTGTTCTTGTTGAGTTTTCTCCTCCTGGTCTGCCATCAGAAGGAGAGATCGTTGTCACTCCCCCCTCCCTCGAAGATGTGCCTCAGCACAGACCCCGGGCCTCAGAAGGTTTCACCACCCCTCCTTTTGTTACTATTACTGCACAGAGAGAAGCACCTGCACATTTAGGTCCCTTAGCTCTCTCTCTGTCTTCCCCATTGTGTTCCTTTCCTTCAGGAAGCTCTCTTCTGATATCCCCTGTCCACACTCCTTCTCCTCCAAGTTCTCCTCCACCTAATATCCCCATGGCAGGAGTAAATCACCCTATGACTAGGATGGAGGCCATTATAGCCACTAGGTATGCTCCCCTCGTGCTACCGCAGCCTCTCAACGCCCTCCCAGCAGATGGTTACCTCAAAAAGCTGCCCAGGTTTACAGGTGAGGGGGACATAATTGTAGAAGAGCACCTAGAAGCCTTTTTCAGTTTCACAGATGATAATAACATCATGCATGTAGACGTATGGATGAGGATTTTTGTCCATAGTCTCCAAGGTGAGGCTAGGAAATGGTTTAAGGCCCTGCCTCCCGGATCTATTGATGGGATTGAAGCTTTAGATAATGCCTTTTTAAGATAGTGGGGAGATAAAAAAGAATTCATGTATTACATGACAGAGTTTGGGTCTTTGAAGAGAAAAGAAGGAGAGTCTGTCTCCGCTTTCTCCAAGAGATTTAATAAAATGTACAACAAAATCCCTGTTGAGATAAAACCCTCCGAAGCCTCTTCAAAGATCACTTATGCTAGTGCCTTTGATCTCGATTTCTGCCTCTTGTTGAGGGAAAGAAGAGCCACTACTCTGACCCATATGCAGGATGCATCCATGCAGGTAGAATCTAATATATTGGTTGTTGACTGACTCAGGGACACTGCTGGTAGAAACATATCCAGGCAGAGGCCTGAAGCTTCCTCATCCAACTCCTCTCCCCTGCCCCTTCAGACAAATGAGACAGCTAGGGTACTCAAGTCACTTTCTGCTAGAATGGAAAGGTGGGAGTTATAAGGGAAGCCCACATATAGAAATCCCCAGAATGTTGATAATAGAGGTTTCAGGACACCTAATAACAATGGACCATAGGCCTTCCCAAGGGAACAAAGGGGAAAAGATAGAGAAGATCAAAGGATTCAAACCCCTCTCCAAAATAACCTGGTTACTCATGAGGAAGGGTAGGAGATAGACGAATTCGACCCTGAAATTCATTGTGTTGAAGAAGCTCCTCCTTTTCCCCATTTGACTCAGTCTGCATATGAAAAATCCCTGATGAACATTCAGATCCATGAGTTAGGAAAGGGAGAAAGGGTCGGTCATACCTCTAACAGATACAATCTCAGGTTAAGAAAGAAAGAAGGAGACGTTGACAGCCAAGACCAACCCCTCATAGCAGATAGGCCTACTAAAACTGTAGCAACCACAACTACAGAAAAGAGAGCCCAAAGTGCTTTGCCAACAGCCAAAGAACCTATCGCTGAGGTAAGGGAAGATCCTAAGCCTATTTCCTCCTTTAATTTTAAGCATCAAATTCAAAAGATCAGGATTCTCGTTCCCCTCTCTGAGCTAGTTAAAAATGAAGACTTTAAAAGGTCCCTCTCTAAGCTACTACAATCTGAGTCCCCTCAGCCTCCCTATGACTCAGTAAACCTTCAAGATGAGAAGCCAGTCATCATCCTAGGTCCCATGGTAGAAGACAGAGATGATTCATCCCCTCCCTTCTACACCTCCCTAAACATACATGATAAATTGTTGCATAATTGCCTCATGGATTCAGGAGCTTCCCATAACCTTATGCCCAAGATAGTCATGGAAGAACTAGGACTAGAAGTGACCAAGGCCTATCATGATTTGTACTCTTTTGATTCGAGGAGGGTGTAATGTTTGGGAGTCATCAAGGACCTGGTGGTTTCTTTGTTTCAACTACCCATGAAGAGTGTGGTCATGGACATTGTGGTAGTTGATGTTCCTCCCAAGTTTGGCATGCTGTTGTCAAGATCTTGGATTAAGAGACTTGGAGGAACAATACAGATGGATCTCACATATGCCACCATTCCAGTTTTTGGAGGGGAACACAGGAGGTTGTACAGAGAAGCCCAACTGGCCTATATTGTCAGTGATGAAGAAAACCCTACTAATCACCCCATCTTTGCACTTGACACTGATTTAGGGTCTAGTTTGTTGTAGATCACTAAAACTCCTGAGGTCTCTTTACAGATCAGGAAGCAGCCCATTCTTAATCAGGATATACCTCCTCCAACCACCTCTATCTGGAAGATGTTCTTTGACGGAGCTTCCTCTAAGATAGGCGCAGGGGCTGGAGTGATTTTCATATCGCCCTGTCAAGAGACCATATCTCTGTCATACAAGCTAGAATTTGAAACCACCAACAATGTGGCAGAATATGAAGCTCTTGTTCTGGGTATGAGGGATGCAAAAGAAATGGGAATAAAGGAGATGGTTGTGTTTGGAGATGCATAATTGATCGTCCAATAGGTCAAGAATGTTTATCAGGCCAAGCATCATCAGCTTAGAAGTTACATAAACGAGGTATGGGACCTAATTGATAATTTCTTCTCTGCTTTCAACATTGTTTTTGTCCCAAGGGAAGAGAATACCTCAGCTGACTCCCTAGCAGTCTCAGCCAGTTTGTTCAAGATTCCCCTGCCACCAAAGATTAATGGCGAGGTCGAAGTAATATATAGGCCATCCATCCTGGATAATATAAAGCATTGGAAGGTATTCGAGGACGATCTTGAAATCGAAAAATTTCTTCAGTCCGTCGATGAGTTTTCTGCATTGCACATTGATCAGGATCCTGACCCCGAAGATGACCCCCCCTCTGAGGTATTCTTGAATAAAATTGTTAATCACCAGATTATTCAACTTCCTAGCAATCACATTCCAAGGGGACTGGTCCCTTTAGAAAGACTGTTCGACAAAAATGATGTGGCAGTAAAGGGTGGGGTTTCAAATGAAGATGTTGACATCGTCAAATGCAACATTGGCACACAGGATGATCCTAAGTTTGTCAAATTGTCAAGCAACCTGACCATTGAATAGAGGGCAAAATATATTGAGTTATTGAAGGAATTCATTGATGTGTTCGCATGGGCCTATGAAGACCTCAAGACTTATGACACATCTGTCATTGAACACAAGATCCCACTGAAGGAAGATGCTAAGCCATTCAGGCAGAAGCTGAGACAGATAAATCCCATGTTGCTACCTGTCATGGAGAAGGAGGTGAAGAAATTGCTAGATGCCCAAATTATTGTCCCCTTGAGATATTCCGAATGGGTGGCCAATTTGGTCCCAGTAAGGAAAAAAAGTGGAGAAATCAGACTCTGTGTTGATTTCAGGAACTTGAATAGGAGCTCAAGGAAAGATAATTATCCCCTGCCCAACATGGAACACATATTGCAAAAGGTCATCGGTGCATCGAGAATATCCATGATTGATGGTTTTTCTGGTTATAACCAGATATCAGGCATGCCTGAGGACAGGGAAAAAACGGCCTTCACCACTCCTTGGGGCACATTCATGTATGCCAAAATGCCTTTCGGATTGATGAATGCAAGGGAAACATTTCAGCGAGCCATGGACATAGCCTTCATCAGGGAGAAGGACCATTTTGTGGTAATCTATCTGGATGATATCACAGTCTTCTCCAGGACAGACAAAGAGCACCGTTGTCATCTGAGGAGAGTTTTCCTGAAGTGTCGGAGGTTTGGCCTATCCTTGAACCCCAAGAAATATTTGTTTTCTATGAAGGAGGGGAAGTTATTAGGCCATATAGTATCAACAGAGGGAGTGAGGATTGATCCTAGTAGGGTAGAAGCGATTCAGACCCTGCCACTTCCCAAATCTAAGAAGGAAGTTCAGGCCTTTTTGGGGAAGATTAATTTTCTAAGGAGATTTGTTTCAAGTTTTGTTGAGCTTGTGAAACACATCACAACCATGCTCAGGAAGGAAAATGAAGTTAGATGGACTGCTGAATCACGAGAGTCTTTCATCCTAATAAAGAAAGCGTTGACTGAGGCACATGTGCTAATCAGTCCTAATTATTCCAAAGATTTCCTGATTTTTTCTTTTGCTTCTTATGACACAGTAGCAATGGTCTTGTTGCAGAAAAATGAGGAAGGGCGAGAACAACCCATTTCGTTCTTTAGCAAGGCTTTAAGAGATGCAGAAGTCCGGTACGAGATAATGGAGAAGCAGGCCTACACCTTGGTGAAAGCTCTCAAAGCTTTCAGAGTCTATGTTTTTCACTCAAGAGTCACCGCATACGTTCCTTTGGCCTCTGTGAAGGACATTCTTATACATCCTGACATAGACGGGAGGAGAGGAAAATGGATCACCAAGATCTTAGAGTTTGACCTAGAGATTAAGTCCACCAAGTTGATAAAGGGGCAGGGTTTGGCCAAGTTGTTGGCTGAATCCAATTGCAAAGCCTTAGGGATTAACTTCATCAATGAGCAAGATGAGTCATCCAGCAAGAATTCTTAGGGTGTCCTATCACTGACAGCATGCCCCTGGTACAAGGATATCTTGTACTTTCTGCAAGAATTGAGGCCTCCGGATGGAATGGAAAAAAGCAAGGCGAGAGCTTTAAAGCTCAAGGAAGTCAAATATTGCCTCATTGACCAAGCCTTGTACTGGAAAGACCCTCTAGGGGTATTTTTGAGACGCCTGGACCCGCAAGAAGCCCATAAGGTTATGTTTGATTTCCATAGCGGTCTTTGTGGAGGTCATCATTTCTGGAAGACCACAACTCATAAGATCCTCTGGGCGGGGTATTACTTGCCCACTTTATTCCCCGATGTATGCAGAGAAATCAGAGCTTGCATCAAATGCCAAAAGTTCTCAGGAAAGCAGCAGCTAAAATCTCTTCCATTAAAGCCTGCAGTAGTTTCAGCACCTTTTCAGCAGTGGGGATTGGACTTCATTGGATAAATTCATACTCCCTCAAGTGGCCAGCACAGATGGATCCTGACTACGACAGACTATTTCACCAAATGGATAGAAGTTGTCCCCACTAGGAGTACGTCCCACAAAGTAATTATCAGCTTCCTGGAGGATATCATAGCCAGATTTGGTTGTCCTAGCAAAATTGTCACTGATAATGCCCCCCCCTTTCGGTCCGAACCTATGGTCAAGTTCTGTAAACAGTTTGAGATTTCACTGATCCACTCTACTCCCTATTATCCTCAAGGAAACGGACTGGCAGAGTCTTCCAATAAAATTCTGATCAAGCTCGTCAAGAAATTACTGGAAGACAATAAAAGGACCTGGGATTCCAAGCTCAAATTTTCTCTATGGGCCGATCGGGTGACAACCAAAAAGTCCCTTGGCATCTCACCTTTCCAACTTGTTTACGGAACAGAGGTTTTTTTCCCTACTCAACTCGCTTTGTCTGTGGTGAAATTCCTCCAAGTCCTAGAAGGAGAACCTGACCATATGATCAGAAGGATTCATCAGATGGTGGAAATACAACAGATCAGGGAGCAGGTCATGAACAGGGCCTACAATCGTCAACAGAAGATCAAGCAAACCTTTGACAGGAAGAGCAGAAAGAAAAATTTCGAGCTGGGTGATCTGGTGCTCAAATGGGATGCACCCAGGTAGGAAAAGGGCAAGCATAGTAAGTTTGATTCCCTTTGGTTTGGGCCTTTCAAGATCTCTGAAGTATTTTCAAACAACACTTACAAGTTGCAGGATTTGGAAGGCAAAGAAGTTTTTAATGGCCCAGTAAATGGGCATTTCTTGAAAAAATGTTTTTTGTGAGCCACAATCGGCTCTTTTGTTTTTGTAAATGTTGTTTTTGTTTTTAGCTTAATAAATGACTCCATAGCCCAACAGTAAGGCACTGAATCTGCAAAAAGAGTTCTTAGAGCATCACAGGGACGACTCTATCCCCCATGTAGCCTAATGTTAGTGACATTTCTTGTAAGGGAGGATAAAATGCAAAGGAACGAGTAAAAACCCACCTACCCTAAGTTCGGGGCACAAAATGCACCTGTGGGTCAGTGGAAAGCAAATGTAGACGGCGAGGATCCACACGCCCGGAGCAACGGTGCAAATGGGATTCCGGAGCCCCCCCCCCTTTCACCCTTAAAGGGAAAAAGGGGGGGGGGGGTCCGGAATCGGGGGCGCACCTCTCCAATGGTTACAATCAAAGCGCCCGGATCAACGGCGCACAGGCAATTCCGGACCCCCCTTGCCTTTCTTCGTTTAATAAAGGGGGGGCCTGGAATCAGGCACACATCTTCCCAACGACTGAGATCAAAGCGCCTGAATCAATGGCACACAGGAAATCCCACCCTTGCCATCCACTCCGCTTTTAATCAATGTGGGGCATGTCACCTCCTGAGCCACCTCTCCCCTACAGCCTATCTTCCACTTCACCTCATGACATGGCTCCTCCTCAATCCATCATCCTCCTGCTAGCTACCATGTGTTCCCCTCTCTCCACATCACATGTCCATTCATCCTCGTGGCACCCTTTTCCCTTTTTATCATTTTCGCTTGACACCTCATGCCAGGTGTTCTTCATCTCCCAACTCGCCTCTCCTCCTCCTTTAGTCCTGTTGCCTTATGATTTCCCCATCATCTCCCTACGACATTGTGCCCCATCATAAAGGTGCTTCAACTTTCTCCCTCCAGCTATGTTTTGCCCTCTCAACTCCGAATCCACCACCCCCAACATGCGCCCAAGACTTCGCGCTGGCCTCCACGTCTATTCATCGAGTCGTTCAACTAATCCAGGTGGCAGTGCGAGGGGCCCTCCACGTCCCAAAGGTGTCGAGTTGGCTGGGCCGATCTCAATCCCAAGGAAGTAGTTATTAAGGTAGTTGGTGGTGGTTAGACATCATCTTCGCCATAAAGTGAAAGTCCGACGAAGAATTAAAAGCACGTCGATTCACCCACGGGACTGTCAGGAGTTCGATTGCGTCTGCCATAGGTGCACGATCATTCAGAGACTGTAGGTGTAGATTTTCAGAAGCCATGCAGACACCAAGTTTTTAATGCAATGTCTCGATTTTGTTGTTGTTGTTGTTTTGAGTATATGTAGGTGTTTTCGCCATTTTGGTATCTATCGATGATAGAGCGAAGCTCCCGACTGTAAAGTTTTAACGACCATTCTAGTTCTCTGGTTGTGCCTCTGTATATGAGATTTCTTGTTTTATGACAAACAATTTTCCTACTCCGTCTAAGTTTTTCATCTTATACCAAGGGATTTCATGACCGACTGATTTGCATGAATTGTTGCAATTGTGTTATGATAAAGGATTTATCGTTGCATCGTTGTATTCTCTAGTTTTCTATGTTCGAATGTAAGAGGATCTTGCATTTGGATGTTTCCTCCCACATCCTGTTAGAAACTGGTTGTTTATGATAGACTCTTGCACTCTTCTTATACAAGTCTCCCCCCTACTCACCCTTATTACAAATCACTATTTGAAGTTTATCAAGACCTCACTTGCCCATGCATGCCTGGCCTAGTTTCAGAGTTGGAACAATATTCTTTTGAGTTAACTTCCATTCGATCACCCCTTTCATAAACCAATTGTGACATAAAAACTAATGGGCATTGGGCTCTGCTCCTGCTGCAATCTAGGAGTGACTTCTGTCGCCAACAGAGGGTTTCATAAGAAAGACTGTAGAAGATTGTCACAACATTAGGATAGAATTGTGCAACCATCGTAGCAAGGCATCAACAACTTGAAGCATTGGTGATAGATTTGGACATGGGGCGTTTGTTCTAAATTTGTTCATGGAGTGGACAAGGAGGTTCCATGACAACTTTGAATGGAGGACAACAATGAGAGATGGGTGTTGAAACTTATATGGACCAATTGAGTGGGCACTCTACACTTGGGGGTTGTGATGGGAAGTCTACGTGCCTTCAGGCACAAGTTTCCACAGATCATGATTGTAGACCTCACTTGCTAGGTGTACTCCCTTGGGCACATATTTCTTAGGCATTAGGTCATTGGGTGCCTTGGGTGCACTTCGACATGGATAGGAGTTGTGGATGAACGAACGACCTTGATTTGCTTGAGATGACTTGGTAGACGGGGCGACCTATGAACAAACGACTTGGGTGGATGGATGAATTATGGACTTGAGACATCTTTGACGCGAACCCGACAGGAGGGAGAAGTCCGATGGAACGAGTCTAGATGAGATGACTTAGGTGAACTCTCATGCAACATGACTTTCCAAGTGATGGGAAAGACACATATAAATATGGAGATTCCTTATGGAGCTAAGGCATTAGTCAATCACGCAATCAATCACCAAGAATGGGAAAGACAAGGGGTTCTATGGTTGTGCCAAGAGGGGGCACAATGGGGCGACTTGTATTGTCTTGGTGAGGTGGAGAATGAAAAAGGGTTGTGAAGACAGACCTCTAGAAGTTCTTGGGTTTTTTTGTGCAAGGTTGTGGTGTAGTTTTGGGCATGAGGATGATTTTCCTTGGTTACTTTTTGTTGTTGTAATTGGGCTACAAGTAGGGTCGTGTTGTTCCCATTGCATTGTATTGTATCATATGTAATGTACTTCTATATGGAATAAAATGGTGTTAGAAACTGGCTTGGGGCCCAACCTCATATGTTGTGTGTAATTTGTGTGAATGTTCTAGGTATTGAATGTCCATGTTCTTTGCATACTTATAATTTGGATAAGTGTAATATTGGCCAAGTGTAGTATCGTTGTGGAACTTTTTGAGGCCATGGTTAGTTGTGCACCTAGTATTCTTGTTGGATAGATTGGGTTGAGTAGGACTTGGTGTATCTGATTTGTTGTAGCTCAAAGAGAAGTTATGGGAAAACCTAGAGTGAAGAGATGTAGAATGGTTGTAGTAGGAATCATTTGGCACCACAGTGGTCGAGGCAAGGAAGTGTTTCACAATCGTAGGTGCCAGAACAAATTAGGCGCACTAGGTCAAAGAAATTTTTTTCGGGAGGTTGGATGTACGTGACACACTTCATTCCTCTTTCAAAATAGAATAAAATGCATTAGTTGTAAAAGACCATTTTGATTGTAAAATACCATTTAGTTCCTTTCACTTTACGGAAGAAAGCCACTTAATTTTTTAGGGTAAAGTAAAATGTATTAGTTGTAAAAGACCATTTTATTAGAAAAGAATAAAGTCACTTCATTTCTCTTACACAATATAATAAATTGTTTTCATTGTAAGATACATTTGTGGAAGGACATAATAAATTCATTTCTTTTCTTTTACATGAAAGAACAAAATGTTTTCATTGTAAGAGACCCTTCCTGGAATCTGTTAAAAAAAACCCTTCCCAAGGAAGTTGGTAATATCTCACAAAGGAACCTACATAATTTGAACTAACTATGTAATAGAGGCTATATCCCACACTGACCAACTCATATACAACCTATATACTAGCAAAAACACTTTTATGTTGTAATTTGAATAAGAAAATTTAGGAAGATGGAATTATCGTTTTTCACAACCTTCATATTAAATTTTCATAGCAATCCTACTCTTTGCAGTAGATAGATTAAAACCAATTTCATAGGTTCTATATGCACTCGGAGATGTGTACCGCTCATTTTATGAGGCAGAACCTCTCTCTATTTCTTAGTTGCACCATCATCAAATGTGAGTTCAACGGAATTAGAGCAGGCAATCACAACAGAAGAACAATAATAACAAAATTTAAAACTACTATGGAACTTTTTAAGATACCTACTATGACCATTAAGGTCACAACATTCACAGTTGCATGTTCGGTAATGAAAACTCTAAGGTATGTGAAATTTACGGTCCTAACAATCATAAAGCCAAGTCAATGACTGTAAATTTGTATGGACTTAAGGTTGAAATGTAAAATAATATTAATAATAATAATAATCTAATTTTAAGGTTATGGTCAAGTTAGACATCAAATTGGTGAATGGTACCCCTTGTTTATGGGACAAGGGACCCCCTCTGCCTAGTGATTTGACTGGTAAAGTCTACGGAGGTCTATATACCCTACTGTTATAGCCTTAAAATTCCCTACTCACGCATACATGGCATTGGCCTTATTACTTGCATAATTTTCCAAATCACTGTTGAGGAGCTCTACTTAAAAAACCAATTTTTAGAGCATGTACGTGCCCTGCACCACTACTTCCCATGTACATACACTTGTTTCATGCTATACATCCTCCGTACATATGCTTCCTGCACACTAAACAACCCATGTATACCTCCAAAATTTGAAAAAATTAAAAAGTTGTAAGGAATTCGGTGGAATTTACGGGCTATTGGAGGTTTCCCAACCAATTCATCTACTATAGCCTGCCCCCCAACCAAATAACCATCCTTTTGTCATATAAAGGGAGGTATTGGGGTCTCATTTCACAACCAAGCATTAGAACGGTGAAACTCTTCCCAAATTCCCTTCCCTTCCTTGCCCAAGCATTTGCAACCTTTTATGAGTTATTGCCTCAACATTCCCTCTTCAACCCCTTTTCTTCCATTCAATCCATTCCCTTCCCTTAAGGTGATTAGTATATTGTGAGAAGCGGCTTATTGAAGGTGCACTTAGAGAATTGTTAAGAGGAGCCCGGACCAAGTTTGTGAAACGGTGGCCTGCAAGAATTGTAAGTTTCAATCTTTGATTAATGAATAAAATAATCTCTTTTCCAATGATGGTGTTTTGTGTATTTTATTTGATTTATACATAACATTTGATATCTAACCCTAATCTATGAATAGAAATAGCATGCTTGTAGCTTCGTTTTCCTAGTCTTGGATGCAAGTCGTCTTTGGGAGGAGACTTGCATCCTTTGGAGCTACAGATCTTGAGGAGATCATCACCAGACGTTGGATAAAAGGTACAATTACCGATCTTCTCTTCCACTTCTTTTTGTTCATCAATTTTGGTATGTTTGGGGTAGTGTAGAAACTAGATTGACTTTTAGGGGGTCACTTGCTATGTCTATACCCTAAACCCTGGTATAGTTATAAGGGGTTTTTCCCGCTAGCACCTACTCCCTTCTACCCCCTTCTAGATTTGAACTTGTGATCTCTTAGGAGGAAACACATGCTCTTAACCATTAGACCCACTCAGGTTGTATACCAACCACACGATCATGTTTGTTTTCCATAGGGAACTATCCATGTCCGTACATTTAATGAATATTATCATAAATCAGTAATCAATGAGACTGATTATGAAGCTTGACTTAGTAGGAACATTGAGTGAAGTACATAACAAAGGAAGCCAACCAAGGAAATGGATTCCAAGAACTTTTATATGAAGTTGAAAAAACTTGAACTAGCCCATCAAATTAAAAATAATCATGTTTTATTTTCTTCTCATTCAACATTGTGAATCCAAAAGCTTCCCAAGTGTGCACACAGGGACTGTCACTTCTATGAAGGGACTTCTGAAATCTACATTATTTTATGAATAAGAATCCATCTCTAATGCATCCAATCATTATTTCTTCCGTTTCCAAAGTGAAGTGAACCCACCTCAATAGACTTCTTGTCTTCCTACAACAATTGTACTAGGGTTGTATGAAAGAAAAGAAAAATCCCCTGTTCAAATTTCATCTATGGGACTAAGTTGATGTTAGTTACTTGCAGCATTTTCACTCATTGAATAAGGCTATTAGGAGAAAGAACATGCAAAGAGAAGACTTTCTTTGCACCATGCTACTCCGTTTGAGCAGATTTTTTGGGGATTTGTAGATCTTTCTTATAGTTGTTAAGAGAGAATATATATAGGAGGAGAGCTACTCTACATCATAAATGATAGTGGAATTTGGTTTTGTCACTAGATAAGCTTGCACAAACAATTTAATGAATTAATGTACTACTAACACTAAGAATCCATTTTGATTGTGTATGGGATATCCCCAATGGGATTGTGGGAGTGTCTAAGTTATTGATTTTGTCTGGTGCATGCATGAAGAGTGTAGATATAAAGTCATTTGTTGAGCTTAGGAAATAAATTCATGATCAAGTCAAAGTTCAAATACAATAGATTATCTTTAGGCATATAGACAACATAAATGATAAAAACAACAATATAAATCGAAGAATGAGACTTGATGTTAGTGTGTTTGAGGAAGGATGGGTTTCCAAAGGGGACATACACTAAGTTGAAGTTCAGATAAAACCTTGTATGAACATAAAGAAGATTCCAAATAATGCATACAAGGTTTAGATACATGAGGGATCAAATGTCTCATCAATGTTTAATGTCATCGGTTTATACTAGTATCATGAAAGCACTGATTTTTGGGTAGTTGAAACGTAATAGGTTGCATACTAAATTATGGGAGAATGAATTTCCATGAAGACAAGAAAGAACCATAGAAAAGAATACATATAGTCACGTGGACAAGAAGATATTTGGAAAACACTACATTGATTTTAGATCGGGATGAACTTGGGAAGCCAATGATTAAAATTTAAATAACGAATTTGGCTAGAAAAATTGGCAAGCCCATGATTAGATTTTCATTATTCAGATTGTGAAAAATATGCTCACCTTTTATTTTTTCACTAAGCAACTTTGACATAAAAGCATTCCTCGTTTGCAACCATCTTGTTCACCCCAAAACATAATTGTTTCAATTTTGTTTTAAGGAATTTTCCTTCATTTAATTTGGCTTTTTTTGGTTTTCACAATGCCAAAGGTCTACCCTTTATACTGGATGCAACCTAAAATCATCAATCTTGGCCACCAAGTTAGGATATATTGTAAAATAACATGTTCCTATATATTCCCACAAATTTTCATTAAAAAATCTTGAGTTTAAGGTTTGCGCCAAGCCTTGAATTGGGCATGATGGAAAACTTAGATCTTCTTTGGCATCTACATTTTTTTTTAGTTGTTTTTAACTTTTCAAACCATGAGGCCTAAGGTGATTCTTAACTATGAGAGGTGATTCTTAACTATGAGAGGTGAGATTCTTAACTATGTGAAAGTGGGAATAATTAAGTAAATATTTTGGTTACTACAGAAAACTAAAGCACTCAAAATGAAATAATGGGGCTTTTGTTCTTTGATTGAGACATAAACTATGTAGTTTGAAATGGGGTTTGAGTTCTTACAGATAGAGGGGCATTTATGTCTTTGTAATATGTATGGTTCTAACATCGTGAAATATTAAAGAGATTTGATTTGGATTATGAAATGTGTATATTTTGTTGTGTTTTATAAATTTAATGTTGCTTCCAATATCCATTGTGTACTCTAACAAACATATCTAGTAGTTTCATTAATTCAGTGGTTATTTTTCCATATAAATTCATCTATTCATCCTTGGTCCTTTTGACTAGACATTTACCAAAAACCTAAGTAACACCTGTCAAAATTCCTTTCTACAAATTCTTGAACCCACCCTTTCCAATCTTTTGTTGAAGTTACCAATGATGGGTGAGTGCACAAAGTCAGTGGACAAAAAAGTGGCAAAGGGGTTAGTAGCAATGTGCACTCCTCTAGGTTTGGTAAGGCCCAAACCTCCAACAAGCTTGCCACGTAGATTTGTCAGCAGGAACATGCATGTGTTCCTACTGTGCCCTTTTTTTAAGGATTGCATATGCATTTTATTCTCATTTTCACACTATGCCTCATGAATTTCCTAGATCGAGAAACAAAATATGAAAAGTAAAGAAGGAGAAAATCCCAAGATCTTGCCACCGTGTCCATCACAAGAAAGGTATGGTTGTTTTTTTGTCATTTCCTTTCTTGGATTTGCAAAAATACAAAAACAAATAGTCATAGGTTATGGATGTAAATCCCAATGGATTTCAAAACTTATTAGCAAGGTTCACTACACATAATTAATACTTGAATGTAAATCTCTCAACAATTCACCAATCTTATATAGTTTTTTTCATGTTTGTTGTAAAGATAACACATAGTTTTTCTTTGTTTTACACAAAATTATGTTAATGATTTTGTTGGAATAAAATGACATTGTTGTTTCTAATACCTTAGTCATAAGTCCACTAATTAAATTGTCTTATTAAATTGCACCATATATTATAAAATGGAACCGACTGACAATGTAAACCTCCCACCAGCAGACCCAGGAGAAAAAAACCCCAAAACACCACAACCACCCAATCTAAACATCAAAATTGATGAGGGATTAACTACATTAAAAACACTTATAGAATAGTTAAGGGGCACTAGAGAACCAAGCAGATTGTCCTTGGCTACATCTTTGTACGTCATTGTGAGGTCCATTGCAAGTGCCCAAGGGGAATTGACTTATATTTTCGAGTATAGGGAAAGAATGTTTGAGTACTACATCACTAGATTAGATAGAAACCAAGTCAAAGACTTGTGTATTTCAAAAAAACAACTATTGTCTGTTTTTAGTGATCCTCGAAATGGAGAAGAACTGCCTATGAACAAAAAACGCATTTTTATTGACTGGTGTATCCATCTAAAAATTATTGAAAATTGGATGTATAGGTGGTATATGGTATTTGATAAACCTCCCTTCAATAACATGGAGGTGCCCTTATATTTGGGTTTGCATGTCAACTACTTTGACATGGGTGAGTTGTAGGGGGTGGGTTGATGGTCCACACAGGACCGAGAACATGCAAAGCACGATCCCACACTAAGTCCTAATCCCCCTAGGTGAAGGCTTGACCCCCCTTCCCATCATCCTCCTACTAGAAAGAGATTACAACAGGTACAACTAGTTATTTCATCATTGACCCAGATCCTAGTGCAACATGACAACTTTGTTTCACTATCTTGACAGGAGGTGCATGTCAATGACATTGATACAGGGGTCAGAGCTTCACCCTGCATAGGAGAGTTTAGCGAGGAGAGGGTACATGGACATAACAACCATCCATGTGAACCTCATAGATGCTCAAGCTACGAGAAGAACTGCAATGGGCCTATGGAATCTAGTGGACAACATAACTTCATGTAGGAGGTTATTATCTTAACCATCACTATGTTCTTAATCATTATATATTTATTTTGTATTTTTTGTATTTATATCGATAATTTATTGTATGTTGTTTTGCAATTGTTATGTTTTTTTAACAGACCCTCTACACCCATGGGTGCATCAGTGCCTATCTCCACCACTGATGCAGCAGTAGAGGCAACCTACTCATTGGGCATACCCCATACACAACTATGTGTCACATTTGATAAATTCACCATAGTATTTTCTTTATTTTATGGCATCCTCAAATTTTTAATGTTCTTGTGTTTCTACAAGATGTGGGACCAGGCGATGTTGGGGAATGTCCATCTGGGATGGAAAAGTCACTTGCATCACATGTATCATGTGCAGATTCAAATATCATTTAAATATCAAATTTGTTGTGTTTATGTTTTAGAATTTTACTATTTGGTACTAAAAGTTCAATATTATTAATATGTATGCAAGTTGTAGACATATTTGCTAGTTATAGTACCACTGCACTCCCTGGGCACCTAGGCTCTGCTTTTGGGTTAGATTACTCTGGGACAAGGGAGTTCTCATCACTTGTACATCCGATGGGGGTCCATCACTGTCCACCCCCAACATCTGTCTTATTCCATGCATCATCAATGGATTCACCCGCATGCCACCCATCTACACCACCTCTTCCATGACATCCATCCACAATGGATGCACCCATATGCCACCCACCCCCACCACCATTTCCATCGGCCCCATCCACTGAGGCTTCCACAATAGACATTACCTTAGAGCAGGTTTTACAGCCGAGAACTCCACTTGCCAACGACTCTCAATTGAGGCCCAAGATATTCATAGTGAGATAATGTGTTGATGATAATTTTTTTATGTATAATGAATTTGATTTTACGCATATTTGTTTAATTTTCTTGATTTGATACTTGTAACTAACGCAGGGTGGAATCACTGAGAGATTGGGGTCATGGAGGAGGGTAACAACCTCACGATTGTCAGTAACATATGTGGTGAGTTGTCTTAGGTTCAATTACAAAGTATCATTTTGTATGTCGTTTAATTCATTGAGGAAAAAAAATTATAACAGTGTTTTTTCTTTGTGAAGTCTCTGGAGTGACAAAGCATGCCTAGGCCCAGAACCACTCGAGGTGCTTCCTCAAGGAAGAGAAGAAATATATATTTTTAGGATTCTCCTGAGGGTGGCAGTGATCAATGATTGACCAATTACTGACATTTTGTATATAGGCGATCATATGGTGGTTTTCCATCTTAGGGCACTTCTTGTCGTTTTGTATATTGGGCATGAGGTACAATTTTGTAAAAAAAGTACAATTTAGACAATGTTGAATATATATATATATATATATCATGGCATGTTTTTTATGAATCTTATTGTTTCTGCATTTTATGTTTATGAATGCATGCATTTTATGTGTATGAATGTATGATTTTTTTCTAAAGTGATTATATATACTTGTGTTACACATTAACAAATCTCTTATGGTGGAAAAGATTGATAAGTGCTAAATCCATAAGAAATTAACGGTTCTCATTACCTAAATTTATGGGTAGGGCATGCATTTCCTTCAACATTGATAAAGTTAAACTAATTGCCAATTCACTGGACACACTTGGGTGCACTTTTTGGACACAAATGGTCAATGGAGAAGGCACCAAAGAACTCAATTTTGATAGATGATACTTGAGTCCACCTTAAAGTACTAATTTCAAGGAAATTATCATATACAAAAGATGATGCCTCAAAATTACTAAAACATCATCATCTTCATATATATATACTATTAACTTATTAAAAAATTATATTGCAAACTTGTAAGCGAACAAACTTATAAGATCAAGTTCATTAATCATAAATATATTAATTTTCAAACTTTACAGTGGGTGGTGACAATTCTTGAAATTTTAAAAATAGTTTTTTTTTTAAATGAAAAATAAACCCAAGTTCATGAACCATAAATATATTAATTTTCTATATATAGTACTCGTTACTTTACTTAAAGACCCCAAAACTAGTAAAATTTAACAAAACATTTAATTAATAGTATACACTAAAGAATTTTTTAGGAAACAAATGTGACTTACCTAAATGGTGTTGACAATCATACTAAAGGAAAGAAATACTGCACATATGGGTAGTGCATGAAGCTCCAATGTTCCACATTTCAATTTGCATGTTTAAACAAATCACATAACTATGATTATAATAAATATATAACAATAAAAATAATATCCCGCAGCACATAAATAGGTCCAAATGTATACGTATCAAATGTCTATATCATTCTAACTAAAATCAACAAATACTAAGCAATGAATCACTAAGATAAGTAAAAATCAAAGTTCTAATCTTCTAATGCAAAAATCTAGGTTGTTACATTTACAAATCCCTAGAACACCACTATGATCTAAAATAGATTAATCCCTCCTTGCATGTATTTCCATGTAGCTTCCCATTTTTTTATTTTTTTTTGATAGAAACAGTTATAGATTATATTAATGGGGTGGACTAGCCACAGATTCGATTACAAAATGGCTTCGAATTTCTTCGGGCCTGTCTTTCTGAACCATTCTACTTCTATAGCTATAGACTTGTGAACTGAACTAGTTCCTGTACGTCTTCTAATAGAACTGGGTTAAATTTAAATGTCGAAACTCCAGTCACTGTTTCAGCATAAGTCTCAGCACTGTTTCAGCATATGTCTCAGCACTGTTTCAAGAATTGTTACAGCGGTGTTTCAGCATATGTTCCAGCACTGTTTCAACATATGTTCCAGCACTGTGTTTCATCATATGTTACAACATTGTTTCATCATATGTTCCAGCACTGTTTCAGCATATGTTCTAGCACTATGCTTCAGCATATGTTCTAGCACTGTGTTTCAGCATATGTTACAACATTGTTTCAGCATATGTTCCAGCACTGTTCCAACATATGTTCCAGCACTATGTTTCAACATATGTTCTAGCACTGTGTTTCAGCATATGTTTCTGTGTTTCAGCATATGTTTCTGTGTTTCAACATATGTTACTTTGTTTCAACATATGTTACAGCATTGTGTTTCAGCAAATGTTCCAGCCCTATTTTAGCTTATGTTCCAACACTGTGTTTCAGCATATGTTACAACACTATTTCAGCATGTGTTCCAACACTGTTTCAGCATATGTTCCAACACTATTTCAGCATATGTTCCAGCACTGGATTTGGTCTTGTCCCTTTCTTTTCAAATTGCATGCTTCCATTTAGGTTGAGGCTGGTCAAGGTAGATCCACCATGGTTAGCTGGTCGTTTTCCCACATGCATCCTTGTTCCAGCTTTGCGCCTCTATTTGCCTCCTCATTCGCTTCTCTATTCATCTCCCTTAGGACGTGGAACACTTGATATGAGTCAAACCTTTGAAGGAGGAGGCGTATCCTGGCCAACAAATTATTGAGTTGTGCATTTTGAGTTTTCGTGGAACGGGCTATGGCACGGATTAACATTCGAGAATATCCTATGATAATCAGTTTTCGAATTTCATTGCTTCTGGCTTGGCACAAGCCCTGCCATAATGCCATTGATTCTGCATGGTTGTTGGTGGCGATGCCTAGGTCTATGGCATATCATACCATGACTTCTTCGTTTGGCTTTATAATTAATCCTCCTCCTCCTGCTTGGCCTGGATTTCCCTTTGAGGCTCCATCAAAGGACAGAATGCAGTCTGTCCTTTCCTTTTTCCATTTGTCAAAATCGTTCTTCCTTGCCCTTATTTCCCAAATTTCCTGAGTTGTGGTATTGACTGTGTTCCCTGTTTGCAAATGAATTTGGAATTGGCCCAGCCAAAGTTCTTCTTTTTCTTCCATCTCCCTACTGTAT
>JZKD02S2052614.1:167758-181356 GCA_000966675.3 Picea glauca | reverse complement strand
GGGATTCCCAGGTAGGTGAAGGTCTCCCATTTGGTATGCCCTTCCATCCCCAAAACTCTGGAAATTCCCAGCATCTCTATGGGTGTAATGTTCCAACCATAAATTTTAATTTTTGTTTGGCTTATCTCACTTCTTGACATTGCATCATATGCATCTAGCTCCTCTTTGAATCTCTTTGCAACTAACAGACTTGCCCCACCTAGAAGCAGGGTATCGTCCACAAATTGCGCATGGTTGATTTCCTTTACACCTTGCGCTATTTTCAGTCCTTGGAGGTTGCTTTGGGTTCTGGAAGTTTCCAGCTGGTAGCTCAGAACTGAGGCTTGAATTGCATATAGCATGGGCGAGAGAGGGCATCCCTGCCTCAAGACCCTAGATGCTTTGAAAAAATTGGTTACTATTCCATTTACCATGGGGGTTATCCATGGAGATCCTATGAAAGCTCTTATCCAATTCACGAAGGATTGGTCAAATCCGAACTTCTTCATTACCTCAAAAAGGAAATTATGATTAACTCTGTCAAAAGCATTTGCAAGGTCTAGTTTGATGATCATACCTTTATCTTTCCTGCGTAGGCTTCAGTGAAGAGCTTCTTGCACCAAAATTATGGTGTCTGCTATTTGTCGACCTTTGATGAAGCCTCCCTAGTTCTCTGGAACTATTAGAGGGAGAACGTTTTCAATCTGTTTGCGATGACCTTCGTAAGAATTTTGTAACTTGTGTTACAGAGGGAGATTGGCTTGAATCCGCTAAAGCTCAGCGCTCCTTTCTCTTTAGGGATGAGTGCCAGGAACGCTGAATTTGTGCTTCCTCCTAGATTGTTTCTCACTTGTGATTTTCTTATCATTTTGGTTAGGTCCGATTTGATTATTTCCCAACAATGCTGAAAGAATCTTGCAGTAAATCCATCCGGTCCAGGTGCTTTATCCAGGTGCATTTGGTCCACAACGTCTTTTATTTCTTATTGTGTGACTTCCTCCATGAGCTTGAGATTGATATCTTCTTTTATTAGGTTTGGGACAGTAGATAGGGGGTACATTTGAGGGTCGATGCTTGACCTTTGCGTTTCTAAGTAGAGAGTTCTGAATGTTTCAAAAGTTGCCTACCTAATGCCCTCTGGCTCAAAGATTGTAACGTTTTGGACTTGAATTTCTGTTACAGCCATATATTGTTTTCTTGCTTCCGCCTGCTTATGGAAATAGCTTGTATTTTTGTCTCCTTCCTTCAACCACAGACTTCGGGACTTCTGCCTCCAGTATCCTTCTTCCTCTCTGCAGGCTTTGTGCCATTGCCTTTGAAGTTGTTCCTCTTTAATCTAGTCTTGCTGAGTAATCTCTTTCTTTTCCATAACAAACTGATGAATTTCCAGATGCCTTTGGGCTTCAAGTCCCAGGGTGATTGGATTAGACTAATTCTTTGCCAATTCTTTTAGCGTGGCCTTAAGTCTTCTCATTTTTTCTTCCCAAACGTAAAACGCGGGGCCATTGACCTTGCTTGTCCAGACACTGGAGACTTTGTGCAGAAAGTCTTTATCCTGTATCCATGACGGATTGAATCTGAAGGGGATGGGCCCCTGGCCTTGGTCCTTCCTTAGCTCTAGGCTGATTGGTTTGTGGTCAGAGGTGCTATGGGGGAGAATTTCTAAGGTGGTTGTGAGCCCAAGGGACAGGAATGAGCTTTGGACAAGGAATCTGTCCAAACGGGCAGCTATATGCCCCGGGCCTACCCTTCTGTTAGTCTAGGTGTAATGTCCCCTGGTCAGCTTAATATCCATTAAGTCCCATGCTGAGATTAGGTCCTCCACCCATTCTCTAGCTTGGTCCCTTACAATAGATCCTCCCTGTTTTTCCTCTTGGGCCAAAGTTACATTTAGGCCCCCTCCTAGTATGATGTTTTCTAGCTCATTGTCGGCTAGATAGTTTAGGAGGGTTTTCCAGCAATTCTTTTTTTTGTCTATATTCTATGGGACGTAGATATTGAAGAGACTTACCATTTGCCCTGACTCCCTATGGAGCAGTTGGGAGAAGATCCAATGCGTGCAAAGGTTTGAGCGGATCAGATATATTTTGGAGGCGTTCCAAAGGGTGCAGAGTCCTCCTGACGCGCCTCTGGCATTTTTAGCTAAACCCTGGCTTCTTTTCCATACGTTTTTTGAAACTTTCATAGAGTCCTGTTGACTCATATTGGTTTCCTAGATAAGTAGGATGTCCGTTTTCGTTGCTCTAAGAATGTCCCTGAGAGCTTCTTCCTTCTTTTTGCTACCTAGACCCCTACAGTTCCAGAAAGTTAACTTCATTTCTTACTTTGTAGTGGGGAATGGCCTCCTTGGGAGGCCTTGGCTAGCTTCTTGGTTTGCCTTACTCCGATCATTTGCTTGATGGTTGGCTGTGCTCCTTTGAGGATGTCTTTGTAGGTTTCCTGGTCTCGTTCCGCTTTTTTGGATTTCCTACCTCTCCCCGACTTCTTTGGGGTGTCCCAGGCTTCACTCTCTCCTTCTGATTCATTTCCTAACGAGATCTCCCCCTCCTCGATTCCTTGAGCCTCCTCGTTCCCTGGAGGGGAGACAGGTTTCTCCGTTTCCTCTGTTGTTTTTGGGGTTCCGCCGGTATCCGAGACTTGGTCATCTTTTTCTTCTTCAGCCTGAGTTTCTTTTCTTGGATTCTCCGATTCACCTTCCTTTTCCAGTGCTTTGAAGATGTTTGTCGTCTCTCTATTTCCAGGGTTTCTTTGAGTGGGGGCTGGGTTTTCCCTTCTTGGGCCTTTGGATTTCGACCTTCCTTTCCGGGGTTGCTTCCAACCTTCCTCACCTGCTTTCTCTGTGCTTGGGGTATTTGGACAGTTTCTCTAAAAATGTCCATATTCGTGACATCCTCTGCATTTGAACGGGAGCTACTCGTAGTCCAATTTTTGTAGGTGTTGCCATTCTCCTACCTTCAGTTTTACCGCTTCTGGTAGTCTTATTTCCAAGTTAACTTCCACACAAATTCTTGCACAAGAATATTGGTCCTTTGGATCAGCTTTGTCAATGTAGTGCCCTAGTTCGTTCCCAATATCTTGCAGCGATGAGGAGTTCCAGTGGTGGATTGGCATATTTGGGAGTCTGACCCAGACCGGGATGTCTTTTGGCACTTCTAAAGATGGGTCAAAGTTTGGATTCCATCGGTTCAGATAAAGGCCATGTGTACCCATGAAGTATGGGCCATTCCTGAAGATTAGATCGCGGTCCTCCTGGGAGATAAATTCGAAAATATAGTAACCTCTTCCAATCGCGTAGCAAGTTACGTTATTTTTTATTAATGGCCGCCAATTCCTTTGGATCCAATTGTCTGTTGTCTGAACTAAGGGCCATAGGCCCATGAACTGACCTACCAGCCCTCGTTCTGAAAGGGATATCGCTACCTTCATTGGTTGTTCCGGGGGGAGATTGATCTCTGGGACGTCATCCATTTTTTTCACAAAACTTGGTGCTTCCACTTGGGGTGCATTCTTTCTGCAAGATGCTATTAGCTTCCTGAAGGACGTGGTTGGGGAGGGAGGGGACGGCGGCTCCCCTCTGCCCTAGCTTGGCATGGCTGCGAGAGAACGAACCCTAGTTTGTTTTTCCCCAGCGCGCCATCTATTCAGCCCCAACGATGATGACTTCGAGTGAGCCCAAATCCGCGCCGCCCGAGCTGCAGCGAGTAGAAGAAAGTCCAATGTTGGACCTCCGGATCTTCAAGCTTCCGGGATTGAATCCGACAAGCTTCTCACCAAGAACCGTCGTTATTGTGTCCTTCTTCTTCTTCTTGATTTAAATGTTATGATACATTATCTTCCCATTTTAACCTATACAACAATAAATATAATTTTCCATAACACTATTCAAGGAAAAAGTCAAATCAAAATGTGGATTGTAATGAAACAAGAATAAAAAAAAATGAAACCTTTCTCATCCCAAGAAATAAAAAACATTTTTTCTAGGGACACGTGACTTAACTTTATATCCCAAAGTTTCTTTCCATCCAATGAAGTGTTTATGACATTTTAATTCTAGGTGAAAAATTTTGCATTCCTTTCCAAGTCATGCCATGCCTTTCATTGCCTTGAGTTGTCATGTCATTCCATGTTGTGTCATTCCTTTCCTTGCGAAGCCATGCCATGCCATTGCATGCCTTGCCTTTTCATGCCATGCCTTACCTTTCCATGCCTTTTCATGCCTTTCCATCCCATCCCATGCCATGCCATGCCTTGTCTTGCCTTGCCATGTCGTTCCTTGCCTTTCCATGCCATGTCTCACCTTGCCATTGCATGCCTTTCCATTTCATGTCATGTCATGAATTTCCTTTCCATGCCATGCCATGCCTTCCCAATCCATTCCATGGTATGCCTTGCCCTGCCATGACATGCCATTGCATGCCTTGCCTTTCCATGCCATTTCTTTCCATGTCATGGCTTGGCTACGAAATGACAATAGAGGGGCCCCACTAGCTAAAACATGGTGCCTTGGATGCAATGCAACCGACGGTTTTTCCATCCAAGTCCTAGTTTGAGTTTTATTGTGAGTTGCAACTCACCTCCTCAAGCCATTCATGGACATTTCAACAATTTGGTATGGGGTATAAAATCCAAACTGAGAAGCATAACGGAGTTCCATAATCTCCCTCACATCTATTTTTCCAAGTCCCACACGACCACACTACCCATAATTTCCTGGCATAGTGTTTTTGAAAATTGACCTCTTGTTGAGAAATTGCATTATGCCTCATTGAGAAAAATCCTAGTACTAGAGAACCTCCATCAAGCACCTGTTCTAGCAATAGAATTACAATGAAGGGGCCTCACTAGCTAAAAACTAGTGCTCTAGATCCAATGCAACTAACGGTTTTTCCATCCGAGTCCCAGTATGATTTTTATCACGAGTTGCAACTCACCTCCTCAAGTCATTCACAGACATGTCGAAAATTTGGTTCGAGGGCATAAAATCAAAACCAAGCAGCATAAAAGAATTTCGTAAGATCTTGCATGTCTATTTTTCCAAGGTCCACGCAACCATACTACCCACAATTGCGTGGCACCATGTTCTTGAAAATCGACCTCTTGTTCATAAATTGCACTATTCCTCATTGAGAAAAACCCTAGTGTCGGAGGTCCTCCAACAAATGGTTGTCCAAGAAACAAAATGACAACAGAGGGGCCCCACTAGTTGAAACTTGGTGCCCAAGATCCAATGGAACTACTGGTTCATCCATCTAAGTCCTGATTTGAGTTTTATCGTGAGTTGCAACTCGCCTCCTCAATCCTTTCAGGGACATATCAACAATTTGGTCCGTAGGCATAAAATCCAAACTGAGCAGTATAACGAAGTTTCATAAGATATCGTATGTCTATTTTTCCAAGGCCCATGCAACCACGCTACCCACAATTGTCCGACACTATGTTCTTGAAAATCGATCTCTTGTTCATAAATTGCACTAGGCCTCATTGAGCAAAACCCTAGTTCTAGAGAACATAAACAAATGATTGTCCAGGGTACATAATGATAATGGAGGGGCCCCACTAGCTAAAACCTGGTGCCCCAGATCCAATGCAACCAACAGTTCGTCCATCCAAGTCTTTGTTTGAGTTTTATCACGAGTTGCAACTCGCCTCCTCAAGCCAGTCAAGGACATGTCGACAATTTCATCTGAGGCCATAAAATCCAAACTGAGAAACATAACGGAGTTATATAATCTCCCACACATCTATTTTTCCAAGGCCCACGTGACCACACTACCCACAATTTTCCGACACAGTATTCTTGAAAATCGACCTCTTGCTCAGAAATTGCACTATACCTCATTGAGCAAAACCCTAGTGTCGGAGATACTCCATCAAATGCTTGTTTGAGAAATGGAATGATAGTTGAGGGGGCCCACTAGCAAAAAAATAGTGCCCTTGATCCAATGCAATTGAGAATTTTTCCATCTGAGTCTCAGTTTGAGTTTTAAGTTGCAACTTTCTTCCTCAAGCCATTCAGGGTCATGTCGACAATTTGGTCTGGGGGTATAAAATCCAAACCAATGTATCATAATGGAGTTTCATAAGCCTCCACACGTCTATTTTTACAAGGTCCATGTGACCACGCTACCCACAATTTCTTGACATGGTATTCTTGAAAATTGACCTCTTGTTCATAAACTACACTATGCCTCATTGAGAAAAACCCTAGTGCCGAAGATTCTCCAACAAACTATTGTCTAGGAAACAAAATTTTAGTGGAGGGGCCCCACTAGTTGAAACTCGATGCCCTAGATCCAATGAATCTGATGGTTCATCCATCCAAGTAGTGGTTGGAGTTTTATCACGAGTTGCAACGCGCCTCCTCAAGTCATTTAGGGACATGTTGACAATTTTGTCTAGGGGCATAAAATCAAACTGAGCAACATAGTTCGGTGTTTCGTAATCTCCTACAAGTTTGTTTTTCCAAGGCCCACATGACCACGCTACCCATAATCACTTGACACATAGTTCTTGAAAATCACCCTCTTGTTCAGAATTTGCACTATGCCTCATTGAACAAAACCCTAGTTCCATATATCCTACAAAAAACATAGACCATGAACTAGACCTATACCATGACATAGACCATGACTTAGACCATGGCAAGGAAAGGCATGACAAGGCAATGTTTTGGTATAGGTCTAGATATGGAAATGAAAGGAAATTCAAGCCAAGGAAAGAGGCTAAGCAAAGAAAGAAATAAAAAGGAAATGCATGGAAAGGCAACGCATGGCATGGAAAGGAAAGGAATGCAATGGCATGTCATGAAAAGGAAAGGTACAACATGGCATGGCAAGGCAAGGCATGGAATGGCATGGCATGACATGGAAATAAAAGGTATGTCATGGCATGGCATGGCATGGAAATGCATGGCATGGAAAGGCAAGGAATGCGATGTCATGTCATGGAAAGTCAAGGCATGTCATGGCATGGCTTGCCAAGGCATGACATGGCATGGAATGGCACGCCATGTCATGGAAAGGCAAGGCAATACAAGGCATGGCATGGCATGGAATGGAAAGGCATGACATGGAAAGGAAAGGAATGTCTTGGCAAGGAAAGGCATGGCAAGGCAGGACATGACATGGTATGGCATGGAAATACAAGGACTTTCTACCATTTTGATCGATTTATCTTTCCTCAAGGACTTTCTTTCTTGAATTTGTTAGTTCCCCATGTTTAAAGAGAAAAATTGGCTTCCAAGAACCCCGCCATAAATTTGTCTTCGTATTACACAAGAAGGCATAACTAACAATTCCAATTCCAAGTGGAAAAATTTGTCTTCACATCACAAAAGAAGACACAACTAATAATTCCAATTCCAATTGGACAAATTTGTCTTGGTATTACACAAGAAGACACAACTAACAATTTCAATTCCAATTGGATAAATTTGTTTTGGTATTACACAACCAACAATTCCAATTAGACAAGTTTGTCTTGGTATTACACAAGAAGACACAACTAACAATTCCAATTGGACAAATTTGTCTTCGTATTACACAATAAGACACAAATAACAAGTCCAATTGGACAAATTTGTCTTCCAATTCAAAGAAGACACAACAAACAATTCCAATTCCACTTGGACAAATTTGTTTTCTAATTCTTCCCACAATTGTCTTGCAATAGCACAAAACTGTCTATGAATTAAAAAAAATACTAAAATAACAAAAACATGTCTGTGCACGCTACTTTTGTATGCAGATGTTAGGCATGCTTTGTCGAGCTTGAGATAGATGAGGTAGAGAAGTGTTCTTGGCACAAAAAAATTCCCAGCGTGAATGCGCACACGTTCCTGTTAAGCATGGATGAGCGAAAATCACAAGGATTTTCAAGTCATAAGAGCACACGTGTGCTCTTAATGGAACATATATAACATTTATTATATACCAAACATATTTATGAATAAATATGTATAGGGATTAAAGGACAACTATGACCTAAGGGCTTAGGATTGAAAGTGTTTTGAAGCATAGAGCAATGGTTAGAGCACCAAGATGTGGGTGATGTGGGTGCAAGGTATGTGGGGCCTTTAACAAGAGGTATATGCATAGTACACTTAAGGATAGAGTGTGGAGGGGGTTAAGGGTTGAGCATAGGTTATGCCTAAGCTTAGATGGAGCTAGGGGGGTATAGGTCATGGTCTAGGTCAAGCTCTAGATCATGGTCATGGTATAGGTCTAGGTCATGGTATAAGTCTATCTCTATATCTATGTCATGGTCTAGGTCATGGTATAAGTATAGCTCTAGATCTATGTCATGGTCTATGATATGGTCATCATATAGGTATAGGTTATGGTATAGTTATTTTCATGTCTAGGTATTTCTATATCTAGGTCTAGGTCTTGACATGTTTAGGTCTAGCCCATTTCTTTTCTTGCGACGTAGGGAGGGGGTGTGGAGAGAGAGGAAGAAAGAGAGTGTGAGAAGGGGAGAGGGGAAGACAAAGAGAGTGTTGGTTGTGGAGCCTGATTATCTTCCTAATTCATATGCAGGTCGAAGAAACTATAGGATACACAATTCATTCCCCCCCTAACATTGAGGGGGACAATTTTTTTGTTTTGTGCAATTAAAATATTGTAATTTCGTAGTCAATATGGACCGTTCATTATAAGGTCGTAGATATGATGGTAGAAGTCATGTTGGGGTTTTTTTTCCCTAGAAGACAACCCTATTTTACAGGGGAATTGTATTGTGGCTCTATGTTATGGTGAATATTGTAATCTGAGAGAGGAGACTATGAGAGAAAGAAGATTAAGTTACAACGAGTGTGTTGTAGGGTGTATCCCTTCATTATTATATATAATAAAAAGGAAGGACCTGGAAATTTCTCTGGTGGACGTAGGCTGTAGTCCACATTGAGTGAACCGCATATATCTGTGTCTCTATTTTATTGTGTATCTTTTGTGTTTTATTTCTGTATTTGTTTTATTTTATTGATCCACGATCCTATTTTTCTAACAACTAGTATCCGAGAGAAATGTAACTCCTAGGAAAAGAGGGTTCCTGGTTCGAGTGGGAGCAATGGCGAAAGATGGAAATTTTAAGCTCGAGAAATTTAATGGCCAAAAATACCAACTATGGAAGATGCAAATGGAATATTATTTATATCATAAGGATCTATTCCTACCATTGGACATAATAACAAAGAAGTTGACGACCATGAAGGACGAAGAATGGGAGGTTCTTGACAGAAAAGCACTAGGAATGATACAACTATGCCTGCCTGTATCGTTGGCTTTCAATATTTCAAATGAAAAAACAACAAAGGATGTGATGGAGGATTTGGATAAACTATATAAAAAATGCTCAGCCTCAAGTAAGGTATTTCTAATGAAGCGATTATTTAATATGAAGATGTCATAAGGTGGGTTTGTTACCGATCATTTAAATGAATTTAATATGATTACTAATCAACTAAGTTCTTTAAAAGTTGACTTTGGTGATGAGGTTAGGGATTTTCTAATCTTGTGCTAATTGCCAGAAATATGGAATGGTTTGGTCATGGTTGTAAGTAACTCTATCTCTTGTTCAAACACTTTGAAATTTGATGATGTTGTTGGTGTTATCCTTAGTGAGGAAATGGGACAGAAAAACATAGGGGAGACATCAGGTAATGCATTGACTATGGAGAACATGGATAGACAAAAGGATAGAGGAAAGGGATAAGGGAACCACGAGAATTCTAGGAAGGGCAGATCTAACGCTAGAGTAGGAAATATAGAGTGCTAGAATTGTGGGAAGAAAGGACATCCGAAGAAATACTACAGAGCTCAAAAGAAACAAAGAGATAGACAATAAGAGAAAAATCAGGAAGAAAATGTAACAGGTGATGTTTTACAAGATGCATTGATTTTTTATTTAGATAATATTACTGAATCTTGGGTAGTAGATTTAGGAGCTTCATTTCATGCCACACCCCATAGGAAATATTTTCAAGATTATGTTCAAGGTGATTTTGGACAGGTTTATTTGGGTGATGATGAACAATGTCAAATTGTTGGAATGGGTAAGATAAAAATAAAACAAAATAATAGAAACCAATGGTTACTGAAAGAGGTGAGACATATACCAGATCTGAGAAGAAATCTAATTTCAACAGGGTGGTTTGCAAGTGAAGGTTGTATATCTATATTTACAGATAAGGCGTGGAAGGTCATTAGAGAATCATTGGTAATGGAAAAAGGAGAGAAGATAGTTACATTGTATTTATTTACTATTAATGTTGAATCTTCTATCTCTTTAGCTTCTACATGAGTGGATACAAAATTGTGGCATCATTGGCTTGGCCACATGAGTGAGAAGGGGATGCAGATACTGCACAAAAAGAATTTGTTGCCATATCTTAAAAATGTTGATTTGGATTTATGTGAGCACTATGTTTATGGAAAACAGAAGAGAGTCATATTTCTCAGAGTCGAAAAAGAAAATAAGAGTGAAAAGTTGGAGCTTATGCATAAAAATGTATGGGGACCAACTCATGTATCATATCTTGGTGGCTCTCATTATTATTTTACTTTTATTGATGATGTAACTAGAAAAACTTGGGTTTATTGCATTCGATAAAAATATGATGTTTTTGATACTTTTAAGAAATGGAAAACGTTGGTTGAGAATGAGATAGGAAAGAGGTTGAAGTGTCCCATATCAGACAATGGAGGTGAATATTGTAGCAAGGAGTTTGATGATTATTTTTCATACCATGGGATTCATAGAGAGAATACAGTTCCAAGAACACCACAAGAAAATGGCATGTCAGAAAAGATGAACATGACAATCATGGAACATGCAAGGAGTATGAGATTCGATGCTAGGTTGCCCTTACAGATCTGGACAGATGTTGTAGATATTGTTGTTTACTTAATAAATAGAGTACCTTCAAGCTATTTGGACGATGGCATTTTGGATGAGGCATGGATAGGTAAAAAGGTAAACTATTCATTTTTAAATACTTTCGGTTGTGAAGCATCTGTCCATATTGATAATGAAAATAGAACAAAAATTGAAGAAAAATACAAGAAGTGTACCTTTATTTGATACAGTGTTAATGATTTTTGTTATCACTTATGGGATTATGAAAATCAAAAAATCATTAGGAGTAGATATGTCATATTCAATAATAAGATCATGTACAAAGATCAGTTGCAGGGAAAGAAACAAGAAAAAGAAAAACCAAAATACACAGTGCTTAATGAGATCACTGGAAAATAAATTCCAAAGATACTAGAAAATCAAAATGTACAACAACAAAAGAAGTAGGTACCTCAAACTCCTGCGAGTGTTGTTATAATATCTACCAATATAATTAGACCTCCTGATCGATACTCTTCTTCATTGTATTATTTATTGTTGACTGATTTTGGTGAACCAGAAAGTTATGAAGAGACAATGTAGGTAGACACTAAAAATAAGTGGGAGTAAGGCATTAAAGAGGAAATGGATTCCTTAGTAATAACCAAACTTGGGTCTTGGTTCAGTTGCCCGCAGGAAAAAGAAAATTGCAGATTAAATGGTTTTACAGGTTGAAGGAAGAAGATCAGGGTAGAAAGCAATACAAGGCTAGACTTGTTGTAAAGGGGTTTGCACAAAACAAAGGTATAAATTTTGATGAAATATTTTTTCCTGTAGTTAAAATGACTTCAATTAGGACTATTTTAAGCCTTGTGGCAGTAGACGATTTGCATCTTGAACAATTATATGTAAAAAAAAAAATTCTCCATGGGGATTTGGAGGAAGAGATTTATATGTAGCAGCCATAGGGGTATGAGGTCAAAGGAAAGGAAAATTTAGTATGCAGGTTGAAGAAGAGCTTGTATGGCCTAAAGTAAGATCCAAGGTAGTGGTATTTTAAGTTTGACATGTTTATGGCAGAACAAGGTTATAGTAGATGTAATTCTGATCATTGTATTTATTTTAAAAGGCTATAAAATGGAAGTTATATTATTTTTCCATTGTATGTAGATGACATGCTTGTTGCAGGGTCTAACGTGTAGGATATAAATGTTCTCAAAAAGAAATTAGATAATTCATTTGCAATGAAGAATTTGGGTGTTGCAAAGAAAATCCTTGGTATGAGAATAACAAGAGACAAGTAAATTGCAAATTGATATTGTCTCAGCGTGAGTACATAGACAAGGTGTTGGAGAGGTTTAAAATGTAGAATGAAAAACCAATTAGTACACCTTTGGAAATCCATTTCAAATTAACCAAGGAAGTGTGTTCCAAGACACATGAGCAAATAGAATACATGTCCAGGGTCCCTTATTCATCAACAGTTGACAACTTGTTGTATGCTATGGTGTGCACAAGACCAAATATTTCACATGTAGTGGGAGTTGTGAGAAGGTATATGAACAATATAAGTAAAGAACATTGGGAGGAAATAAAGTGGATTCTCAAGTATTTGAGAGGTAGTAGTACTCGTAGATTATGTTTTGTAGGTTTAGAAATTGTTCTACATGGATATGTTGATTCAGATATGGTAGGTGATAAAGATTGTAGGAGGAGCACCACAGGGTATGTTTTTATTATAGGTGGAACAACAATAAGTTGGATTTCAAAAATGCAAAAGATTGTTGCACTTTCAACAACAGAAGAAAAATATGTTGCTACTATAAAGGATAGTAAAGAGATGATTTTGTGAGGTTTATGGAGGAATTGAGAAAGAAGCACGAGAATAGCAGGTTGTACTATGACAATGAGAGTGAAATTCATCTTGCAAAGAACTCAACCTTCCATTCTAAGACTAAGCATATACAACTCAGGCACCATTTCATATTATCTATCTTGGAAGATGGACATTTGAAGTTGGAAAAGATACATACTAGCCAGAACCCTTTAGACATGTTAACAAAGGTAGTAACCATGGATAAATTGAGTTCCTGCTCAGTTTTAGTTGGCCTTCAAGCATGAACATGAATATGGGAAATTTTCCAGGTCCAAGGTTGACCATAGTCCAATAGGTACAACAAAAGCGGAGTTGTTGTGATCAGTCTCCAATTAGAATATTATTGGTTGTCAAGCCTGATTATATTCCTAATTCATATGAAGGTCAAGGAAACTACATGATACACAATTAATTCCCCCCCCCTCTCGGCCTTGAGGGGGATAATTTTTTTTTTTGCAATTCAAATATTGTAATTTCGTAGTCAATCTAGACCATTCATTATAAGGTCATAGATCTTACGATAGAAGTTATGTTAGGTTTTTTTCCCTAGAAGGAAACCCTCTTTTATGAGGGAATTGTATTGCGGCTATATGTTCTGGAGAATATTGTATTCTAAGAGAGGATATTGTGAGAGAAATAAGAGCAAGTTACAATGGGTGTGTTGTAGGTTTTTTTCCTTCATTTTGTTGGATAATAAAAATGAAGGACCTAGAAATTTATCTGGTGGATGTATTCCACAATGGGTGAACTATGTATATATGTGTCTCTATTATATTGTGTGTCTTCTGTGTTTTATTTATGCATTTGTTTTATTTTATTGCTCTGTGATCCTGTTTTTCTAACTCTGTGTGTGTGTGTGTGTGTGTGTGTGTGTGTGTGTGCGCGCGCGCGCGCGCGCGCGTGCACGTGC
>JZKD02S2052614.1:144239-166899 GCA_000966675.3 Picea glauca | reverse complement strand
GAGAGGGGGGTAGATGTAGAGGAGAGAGAGATAGAGAGGGATGAGGGAATGACAAAGAAAAAATAACTTATAAGAGTGCATGCACACTCTTAGGAATGGAAGTACGTTCCTATAGTGTGTGCACACTATTAGGAACGTGTGCACGCTCTTAAGAATGCATGCACGTTCTTTTGATTTCAAATTGTTTTGGGTGGATTGACAACATGTATGCTTACTTGGATGGCTCAGATTTAGGTTCGGCATGACAAAACACCGCAAACTCATAAAAACCTCCATTTTTGTGAATACATCTCTATATCTCCATCTTTGACATTATTATTCTATAGGATAAACAATTCATTTGTTGATGAAACTATAGACATAGATAGAGTCGACTATGCAAATTCCAAATATATAATTTAAAAAATAATAATATTGTTTACCATTTTTAATCTATTTTGTCTTCGCATATATCAAAATCCTATAATACATGACTCTCTTATTTTTTTTATAACTTTTTGTCGACTTAACCATTTCTCAAATGATTTATATGCGACACTAGAGGAGACCGATACCTATGATCTGGGAAAAAAAGGTTTTTTTGATATTGTTAAGACCCTCTTATCCTAAACGAACAAAAGACGTTGTAATTTCAATGATATGTTGGCTTTGGTAATTTAAAAAAAACATAAAATTAATATTATAAATTTCTAGAAAATACACGACATAAGAAAAATGGGTTCTCTATAGGTGTACAAGTTTTTGGAACAAAATTCCATCATTAAGGTACTCAACACCTGCAAGAACAAACACATATACCTTATATTTTGTTGGAAAAATAAGATACCACTTTTTGAAAAAAACAAATTTGACATAGTTATTCACAATTTTTATGAATAAAAGTTGTATATTTAGAAAGCTAATTCAATTTCCTATGTTTCATCTTCTTACACCATATTCAAATTCATTGTAAAAGTACGTTGAATAATACTTCCAAGTTAACATATTGTTGTTTTTCCAGGTTTTCATTGCCATTAACGCATCATGAGAGACCATCATTAGCTTGCACTCACCCTGATTGTCTTCATGGTATTGAAACTAAAAATTGTTGGGAGACTAGGGAGATTGTTTTTCGGGTAATCTGGTTAATTATCTATTAAGTCAATACAAAAGAAATACAAACATGCAAGACTATAGGCACTTCTCAAAGGAGACTACACTACAATTATAAAAAAATATGAATAGTTGTTTGGTGTTCTACCCCTTCCAAATTGGGGAATTTTAATGGATTGTAAATTGAAAGCTAAAATCCTGTATCTAGAATTTGACCCTAAGGGTCTAATTCAAAATAACAGAGATAACCAAGAAAAACCCACATAGACAAACTTGTGGGAACTAGAGATCATTATCGAGAGTCAGAATCCACATCAATTAGAATTAGTGGAATAACCTATCTCTTCTAGGCTTGAGCTATGTCTGCTAGTGTTGGCACTTTCAAGAAATGGCCTCTTCCTTGTCCTTAGTTTTCCTCCCTAGTCCCTATTCTACTCCACTTTCCTCTAGCTCTTCCCTAGTTTCTTGAGTTTCCTCAATGCTAGCCTCATAGCCCTAGATTGCATTAATTAGATTTTTATATTTGTTTTCCAACAAGTCCGACCTACTTAAAATATCATTAGTCTAATTCCCCTTATTTTACATTACATAGGTTATGACTTCTTTAATGTGTCAATAGAGGTCTCTTGTGTTATTGTTCTTGGTCTCTTTGCTCATTGAGTAACAAGTATTAGGAATCCATTGTGCAATTTTCTCAGCAATCCCTACAGTAGAAATATAACCCCTCTTCACCTTAACCTTATTTTCCACTTTTTTTTTAACTATATTTGAAAATCTCCTCCAATAGGTTATTATTGAAGCCACCACAAGACAAACCTTTTTCATTGCTTGTGATCGCACTACCTCTTTCACCACTAACTCATTTCACTCACCATGATAGACTTGATGTGTTCCCTATTCAAGATCCATAGAAATGACCATTGTCCTCCTCGACTAGCCTTTAGAGTTGCTTGCTATTATTAGCAACCAATCCAAAAGTCAAATGTCACATAAATGAATACTAATGCCCAAAGATGATTGTGAATTCCTAAAGCCAATTATGAACTCCCATGTTCATTCAATGGTCCAAATAAGTAATAAAACCATGTTTCAACTTGCTCATTCCATGCATAATTGCATGAGTTAATGGAAGTCCCCCCACTTGTTGCATTATCACTTGAGCATCTATTCATTCATAGGTCTAGTGTGGTGAGATCAAGCTATGATAGCTCATATCCACTCTCCCTCGCCTCTCCATCCCATCCACATGTCGTCTCCACCCTTGTTAGTGGTCCTCCTCCCTGCCACACATCCCTAAAACCAAAACCCATATGGGGAGGGAGAGTAGGCATATTACTTACATAATCTCCATCAAATTCATTGAGAGATTCAATCCCATTGGTAGGAAAATTCTCACCTTCAATATCATTGGTAGGAACAATGAATATCAAGATCGTCAATCACATTGGGAGGAAAATGTTCTTTGCACTGAGAGAAATGAGGCCCATTTTACACTCCAAGTTGAGTGAGATATATAACCTTTATACCTAACATTAAAGTGACATGTCGTATATGTGGACCCAATATAATATATTTTTTAAATATTAAGTAAATATGGATGAAATGTGTAAAATTAATGTTTATAAAATAAAATAAAAAAATTAGTTAACATAAAAAAAATTGCTAAAAAAATATTAACCTAAATCCATTTATTTTCCATAAAATTTTTATTAAATCAATAAATTAAAAATAACCTAAGAATCTGGATCAAATGTGTGACATTATTCCCTATAAATAAAAATAATAATCACTTTGAATAATTTTAAGACATCCAAATATGAAAAACAGAGATAAACACAATCCGCGCTGTACCATAAAGACAACTTAAGATATAAATTATTATTAATATAAAATTATAATGATTTTGACATGCATCCTAAAAAAAGCCTACAATAACAATGATTATGATAAATAAATATAGGTAAATAGATTTTAACCAAACAAACTCATAATTAAATATCTTGTAACGAGCCATTCAAGAGGACAAGTAGTGAAAATGCACACAAATGTTTTTCTTCACTTTGACTTTTCAATCAGTCTGTCATGTGGAAATTTCCACATAACGTTGGTCAAAAATCTATTGCAGTAGCAAAGTCAAGTCGAAAGAAGCCATCCATCTTCAACAAAATACAGCTATAGAAAATAATTCGTCTTTCGAATATTAAAAAGAAGGCGTCTCTTCTTGCGCACGTCTAGAATCCACCTGTGCAGAATATGCTGCACCTAATGTCAAATCAATCACTATATTTGAATGGTCTAAAGTTTGTTATGAGGAGATCAGTCAATAAAAATGTGAGGAAAAACCTATGAGACTCTGTATTGTATGCAGGTGAATAATGTTTCTCTAGATTCCACGCTGGGCAGAATATGATGCACCTAATGTCAAATCAATCACTATATTTGAATGTTCAAAAGTTTGTTATGAGGAGATCAGTCAATAAAATAACTCTCAGGATTCGGAAAATTGGCATTTTCCTTCTCTTGCTTTCAAGAAGGCCAGGCAAGGGAAAATGGATGAATTGAAGGGAAAATGGATGAATGGAGGTATATTTTTCGTAAGTGCCGAGTTTTTTTCAAACAACTAAAAGTAGGTATTTTTTTCATTCTTTTAAATAATCAGCAAAGTGCCGAGGTTTTTTCAAACAACTAAAAGTAAGTATTTTTTTCATTCTTTTGAAGAATTGGTAACGGGTGAGTTATTTTTTCATTCTTTTGAAGAACTGGTAACGGGTGAGTTTGTAAGCGATCTATATCTATCGCATTCCCCCTCCATCTATGCATTTGACATTTGAGGCGTTCTCTCCTGGTGGTTTGGGCGGGAAGTGGAGATTTGAACCTCGGGCACAACAATGGCGGATTCTGGATGTCATCTAGAGGTATTGGACTTCCTGCACAGGGATCTCCTTAGAGTTTTGGGGTCGTGTATACTATGGGACTACTTAGCGGCTGGCTCTTAGCCTGAACACTGTGGAGGCACTATTTCCTTTCATTTTTAGCGGAGCTTTTTAGTTATCGTTCCTCTGTCAGTTCCTTTCATTTAAAGTTCTGTCTAGATTAACTGTGGGTCCTCTGCTCTTGGTTTTTCACGACGGTTTTTGGGAATACTAAGTAGTCGGCCTTAGCTAGATCTCCGTGGAGGCTCCTCTATTTTCAGATTTGGCGGAGCTTAGTTTAGTTTTTATCACACTGTCATTTCCGTTCATTAAATAACTGTCAAGATTTATTGTGGTTCAGTGTTTTTTTTTTGTGTTTTTCGACGATATTGCGGGTCCTCCTGTCCACAGATATTATCCTTGCAGTAACTCCTTACTATCCTGTCAGTGGAGGCTGTCTTTTCGCCTGTAGGTGCTCTAAGGTGGTTGGGCTTCGGGGCCTGACTCACTAAGCACTGGAGCAGCTTCCCAATGGAAGCTGAAGTCAGCAACCTGATGGGAGCTGCAGATGAAGCCATCTGGCGGAGGGAAGGGCTCTTTACCTTGGCGGATGTGCTAGAATAAACTATTTCCTTAAACGCTCGTCGGGATTCGGTTCCACTCCATTTTTCGCCTGCTTCGACGGTTTTGTCTCGGGAGGTTCCTTCTTCGCAACAAAATTACAAGGAACGAGTCGTGGACTATTCTGGAATCTGCACTGCGACCACAAGAGGTGGCTTTCCCTGCGTCTTCTTTGGAAGCACCAGTGGTTCGGTCGGGTGGTTTCGGGAAGGCGGCGGGAGGTTTACACCGAACTACGGGTGCGAGGAAGCCATAATTCTCGGGTGGCAGTGGGTCCAAAGCTTGGATCTCGAATCACTCCAAAAGAAAACTGATGCTGGGGGAGGACATCGGCTTGGAGGATACTGTCAGTCTTTCTCTCTGCACCTTGGTAGGGTGCTTCTCTTACAGAGCGAGAGGTGCACAATGCCGCTGGTGGACTGGGTTAATGAGAATTGGACTCGGTTGGTGGGTTATGCGCCTGAGGTAGTTTTCATAACAAAAGGTTGGTTCGGGTTTAGATTTAGGAAGGCTAAAGACTCAACCCTTATACTGGAAAAACTATGGGTTTATGGAGGTGGCAGCCTGATGTTAAAAATGTTAAAATGTTGGCGCATCAGTTTCAACCTGGCGCTGTAATATTTTCGACTCAGGCATTTATGGGTGTTACTACCAGGGTTACTGCTCCATTTGTTGAACGTGAGGGCTTTGGAAGCCATTGGAAACATACTTGGTAAGTTTATCAAAGTTGATGAGGTGATGTTGGGAGCCGCGGACAAAAAGATTTGCAGAGTTCTAGTGGAAATCGACATACATGCGGGCTTGCTGGAGTCACTGGATATAGTTTGGAGAGGACACCATTGGTCAAAACCTTGGACTACTTGGGTATACTGTTTAGGTGCTCTCTGTGTCGAAAGATCGGACACTTGAGGAGGCACTGCCAGGGCAGCTCGGAAGAGGAGGCTTATGAAGGTACTATGTTGGATAGGGCAACTCGGAAGAGGAGGCTTATGAAGGTACTATGTTGGATAGGGCAACTCGGGTTGAGTCACCTGATGTGGATTCGTGCAAATTCAGTTCGAATGGTCTGGAGTCCCCGAAACCTTCCAAGCTAGCACTTTCAAATATGCTTACGGATAAGCTAAAATCCATCTTTCCTTAGCTAGTTTTTTCTTTAACCACTTGGGAAAGAAGTTTTCTAGACTCCTCCAGCGCACTTGGAGTGCTAGGGGGTAACAAGCCAGCCTCGAATTTTGGTCGAGATCCAACTATCTTATCCTTCGAGGTCCTACCTGCGGGGGTTCAGGTTGGGGGGAACACATCCTTTGAGACTTTGTTTGAGACTAGGGGAGAAAGTGACCACCACCCAGACCCTTTGGAGGAAGATTTTGTTGAAAACCTTGATAAGTCGCGTGGACTGGACTTTCCACGAGGGGACTCGGATTGCCACACAGGCACTGCGGACTCATACATTACTCCAGGCTTTAGGGAGTCAAAATTGGGGGATAGTGCTATTGGGGAGATTCTTGAGACACTTGTACCTTCATATAAAGAGGTCCTTTCACCATTCAATTTACCGATTTACCAGTGGAGGTCTGCCTACCTTAATACTGGGTCTGCGGAGGACTCAGACCTATCAAAGTCAAAGGGCCTAAAGCTGGGAAAGGATTATATCTGGTCGAAGGGGTTAGGGGTAGAGATTTTCCCTATAAAAACTTGGAGTGCGAGGAAAAGGAAAGATAAATTGGATATACCTCTTGAGGTTTCAGTTCTACCTGTCATTGCAGAAAATGGGGCGCTTAGGGGCATGAAATCCCTGGCGAGAAAAAAACCACGATTTTGCTCTCTTTAAACGTTAGAGGGGTGGGAGGGACCCTGACATCTTCCTCTCTCCGAAGACTTTTTCGGGGACTACTCCGAACATAATTTTTTTGCAAGAAACTATGGTGAAGGATACAAAGGCTCGAGATTTTATGAATTATTTTTGTCCTACTTGGATTTCCTGTGTTGTAAGTGTTGTTGGAACATCGAGGGGTTTATTAATAACTTGGAATCCATTAATGTTTGACTTGTGCCCTTTTCTGTGATGTGGTGGAATTCTATTAACAGGTACTTGCTTGGATCTTAATCTGTCGATTACGTTGCTTAATGTGTATGGGTCCTGTGTCGATAAAAAATATTTCTGGGAAAAGGTGGCAATCAGGGGTCACTTGGATCATCAAAACTTGATTTTGGTTGGGGAATTACATTTTACAGTTGATGTTGGGGAGGCATGGGGAGTAAAAGCACATTTAGACCCACTGTCAACTTTTGTAAAAGGAATTTTTAATGATTTTGGTTTGGTTGATGTAGCACCGTATTTTTTGGTACCGACATGGAGAATTGGTAGGAGGGGAGCGGCGAGCATCTAAAAAAGGCCGGATTGCTTTTATGTTGTAGAAGATCTACTTGCGGGTGTATGTAGATACAAATCGTGGGTGGATTTTCCTTATTTATCGGACCACACACCAGTTCTCCTAAGACTTGAATGACTTATGCGTCTGACTGTGTATCCTTTTAAATTTAATGCCAGTTGGTTACAGGAAGTAGAAGTAACTTCATTATTAAAAGAAGTTTTGGAGGATCCTGCACTACGTGAAGAAAGGGATATACAACAAAGATTCGTAAATAAGTTAAATTTGTTAAAGAAACATTTAAAAGTATGGGCAAAAGAATTTAAAAGAAAACATGAGGAAAGGCTAGTCCTTTTAGAGGGGCAGATGAAAGAATTGTTAATGGACGCGGCTCTGGGATCTGATAATTGTGATATGGATTTACATATAAAAATCTTGGAAGCTGAGCGCGACAAATTACTACAGGCGGAGGAAGAGAAGTGGTGACTCAGAATTCGGGCCATATAGCCAAAAAGTGGTGACAAAAATACAATTTTGTTTCATGAATTTGTTGTTTTAGGAGGAATAAGAATCATAGTTGGGAGATTAGGGATGGTATTGGGGATCTTCATGTTGGTCAGGGCGCAATCAAGTTAGAAGCAGCTAAATACTTTAAATCTTTTTATACAGAATCAAATCTAGTGGAGATCAATGATCAAGTGCACACAACAGGCCTATATGATTGCATTGGAAAGTACGAGGATACCCCATTATTAGATAACCCATGCACATTGGTGGAAGTTTGGGAGGTACTCAAGTCTTTTGCAAAAGACAAGAGCCCAGGGCCCAATGGGTGGACGATAGAGTTTCTAATCCACTACTATGACTTATTGGGAGATGATTTATTAGAGTTGGTGGAGGACTCTAGAATTCGGGGTTGTGTGAACAAGTCGCTAAACGCGACCTTTCTGACACTTATCCCAAAAGTAAACAATCCTTTGACTTTTGGGGATTTCATACCAATAACCTTGTGCAATATATGTTATAAGATGATATCAAAGGTTATAGAAAACATGTTAAAGCATGTTCTCTCTCGTTCGTTGTCGGAGGAACAATTGGGTTTTATCAGAGGCAAACAGAACTTGGATGCAATAGGTATGGCACATGAATGCTTGCATGACATCAAAGCAAAAAATTCAAAAGCCCTGATACTAAAGTTGGATCTAAAGAAAGCGTATGATTGTATCAATTGGGATTTCCTGCGTATGACTCTCCTACAATCGAGCTTTAGTTTTACTTTCACAAATTGGATATTAAGTTGTGTGACCAGCACAAATTTTGTTGTCCCGATAAATGCAGAGACATCTCAAATGTTCCAGAGAGACATAGGACTTAGGAAGGGTTGTCCCCTTTCGCCCTTGCTCTTTATATTGATCATGGAAGGACTTAGCCTATTATTAAAGAAATGAAAAGGTGAAGGAAAGTTATCAGGTGTCAAGGTCTCCAGGTTAGTCAAGATTTTACATTTGTTCTTTGTGGATGATGTGTTAATAATGTCAAAAGCCTCACCTGACAAGTGGTAAGAGATTAAAAACTTTTTATCGATCTTTTGTAGAGCTTCTGGACTTATGATAAATTGGTCAAAGTCTATCTTTTACTTTGCTAAAGTCAATGGCGAGACTTTAGAAAATTTAAAAGGAATTTTCCCACACTGTTTTGAAGAACTCAACAAAGGATTTCACTACCTTGGATATTTCTTAAAGGCATATGCTTACAAAGCTGTAGATTGGAGATGGCTCTTAAAAACGATTGAAGATAGGATTGGAATGTGGTGTAATAGATGGTTAACACTTGGAGGCCAATTCACACTGGTAAAATCAATTCTAGAAGGACAACCGATATATTGGATGGCCTTGGCGGCCATTCCAATTTCCAATCTAGAAAAAATAAGAAAACTTTTGTTCAATTTCCTTTGGTCTGGTGAGGATGGAAAAAATAATTTCCATCTATGTAGTTGGGAATTTCTTGCAAAACCTAAACATTTGGGAGGATGGAGGATAAAAAATCTTTTTCTCTTTAATAGCTCCTTGGCGAAAAAATCACTTTTGTGAGTCTTGATGAAAGATGGCATTTGGCATAAGGTGGTTAAATACAAGTACATTCAATATAGCTCTATTGTTACCTGGTCCAGATCAGCCACAACATCTCCTCCGACTGCTTCCCATACCTGAAAAAATCTCCTGAAGGATTTACATTTGATAACCCACTGGTTGAGTTGGAAGCCGGGATCGGGACACTCGATTCACATTGGTTTGGATAGTATCTTAGGATTGGGGAACTCTTCCTTCTTATCTAGACAGTTGTTAGCAGAACTGAACATAAATAATATAATCTACCTCTTTCAAGATTTGGGAGAAGCGAGACCAGGTGTCCTCTCGGATCACTCGAAAACTAGTGAGGCATTGGGATTGAGAGGGATCCTAGCAGTGGAATGGGATGATTTTGGAATGGCACTGTCTGGAGAGGGAGTACATCTACATGATCAATATGATACTCTCTTATGGACTGGAGGGGATGTGTCGGGAATACCAAATGTAAAAAACATTTATTTATCTCTCACAAAAAAGAAATGGATAACTGTTATCAGGGGATGGAAAAGAGACTTCTGGAAATGGGACTTAACACATAATATTAAATTGTTTATTTGATTATCAAGTGAGAACAAAATTTTTACTTGGGATTCCTTGCAAAAAAAGCGCTGGAAAGGCCCAAACCACTACCCATTATGCTTAAAAGATGTCTAGACTACGTTCCACATCTTTGTATCTTGTGGTTTCTGCCAGGAAGTCTGGTTGAGGGTAAACAAAGAATTTTATTCTTTGGTTGTTTGGGAAGGCAACACGTTAAATGACTGCTTCAAAATCTGGGCAAAAAGAGAAGGGGTTTACAAAATGTTGCTTGCCACCATTTGCCGGTATGTCTGTTTAGAGAGGAACAATGCAATATTTGAAGGGTAAAAGTCCTCCACCTTCTTAGTTGTTTTCAAAGTAAAAGAAACACTTCCATTTGGGCCACCTTTGAAGAATCCCCCCCCTCGTAATCTTCAGAGTCCGAGTATTTTTTCTTCCACAGTGAGTTGGTTCAATGGAGTTGTAGATACAATTAACAATATTTGTGGGGCGAGGGTTCTGATAAAGACAAGTGAAATTATGATCATTAAGTGGGCTTTCAACTGTCATTGTGGGACAAATACTAGAGGAGAACTGCTTGGTGCTTGGGCGACATTATCTCTTACAGGTTATTGGGGACTTGAATATTATCATAGAATGGTTGAAGGAAAAAGGTAGGCTACATGTAGCGTCACTAATGGGCTGGATGGACATGATTAACAAACTCAAGTTAAATTTTAGAGAGATCTACTTCACCCATGTTTTCAGGGAGCTTAACATGGAAGTTGATTACCTCTCAAGGAAATCCTTGTCGAAGATTGAAGGAATTTTAAGCCACAACTTCTGGGTCGATGGTAACAAAGGGCCCACTTCTTTCTTCTATCTATACTAACTTCTCAGCCACTTTTTGGAACAATCATAAATTCTCGAAGCTATCAGAGATAATGCCACTTATTTTGGAGCAACATAGAAATATAGTGTCTTGTTGTTGGACACTATTTCAAATATCTTGTGATATTATGGCCTTTTGCTAGCACTATGTACTGAGGAACAATCAGTTGATTTTCTCTTTTTGGTGAATCAAGACCGAAAATTTATGTATTTTGTGATGATATGATGCTATGCACATAGTGCAAACAACTCGATGTTGTGTAAAGTGAACTATTTTATATTTATAATATACAGAGAAATTGTTCTTGTTGAAAAAAAAGAGTTCATTAATAGATTGTTATCTATGTCAATTTTTTCTTTGTTCTGAGATGAAATACTTGCTTTCATCCGCTGACATTGATATTGACCTTGGATATCATTAGGAAGTTATTTTGGGTGTATTTTATATATCTTGGATGTGATCTGCACATGAGTTAGGATGAAGATGTTATTTTTTTGTGTATTTTATACATCTAGATTTGGTTGTAAAATATCACTTAGTTCCTTTCACTCGACGGAAGAAAGTCTCTTTGTAAGACCCTCGCCTAGAGTGGCATCAAACACTTCCACTGCACCAACATGATGGTTGGGAAAAACGCCTTGGCACGAAGGCAAGGTGCACATTTTGGGGTTTCCTTGACAAGGTAGAGTTCGAACAAACGTCTTGGCCTGTTGGAAAGACAGTGTAGACAAGATGTGGAGACTCAGGTGACCCTGCAAACAAGCTACAAAGACTTGGGTACTCCTATGGATGAGTCAAGTTGGACACAACAAGGAGTGGGGCAGATTTGGCTAGAGACTTGAGGAGTTAGAGTGTCAACACTTCCAGCTAAGTGGGTGCTCCGCACTTGGGGGTCGTGATGGGAAATTAAGGTGCCTTCAGTCACAAGTTGATGTGGATCACGATCGCAGACAATGCTTATCGGGCATACTCTCTTGGGAACACATTATTTGGGCATGAGTTCATTGGGTTCTATGGGCACACTTGGATGCAGACATGAGTTGTGGATGAGAAAACAACCTTGACGTGGACGGGGTGACCTAGACGTGAATGACTTGTGGGATTTAGATGTTTGGACATGGACCCGATATGATAGATAATTTTGGTGGTACAAGTCAAGTTAAGGTGACTTCGGTTCGCTCTCATGCAACACGATTTTCCAAGTCATGTTCAAGGCACGTATAAGTATGGAGACACATTATGGAGGTAAGACATCAATCAATCAAGCATTCGATCGAAAAGAAGGGACAAGGCAAGGAGTAATGGGGTTGTGCCAAGAAGGATCGTGATGGGGCGAATTGTATTGTCTTGGTGAGGTTGAGAATGGAACAATGTTATGGAGGTAGACCTACAAAATTTCTTCGATTTGTTTGTACAAGGTTGTGGTGAAGTTCTAGGAATGAAGATGATTTTCCTTGGTTACTTTGTATTGTTGTAATTGGGCTGAAGGCAGGGTCGTACTCTCCCCATTGCATTGCATTGTATCATATGTAACATTCTTCTATATGGAATAAAAGGGTGTTAGGTATTGGCTTGGTGCCGCCCAACCTCATATGTTTTCTATAACTTGTGCATCTATTCTATGTGTTTAATGTTCATGTTCTTTGCATACTTGTAATTTGGCTAAGTGTAGTATTGTTGCGAAACATTTTAAGGACACTATTGCACGTGCACCTAGTATGCTTGTTGGATAGATTGACTTAAGTAGAGTACTTGGTGTATCTGACTTGTTGTATCTCAAGGAGAAGTTATGGGATGACCTTGAGTGAAGAGGTGTAGTATGGTTGTAGTAGGCATCGGTTTTCCAAGCCACAGTTGCCAAGGAAAGGTAGTGCCACATGATTGCAGGTGTTGAAACAACTTGGGCACACTAAGTCAAAGTTTTTTTTTTTTGGCAAACTATAGGTCTATGACAGGTGGTACTAGAGCTAACAACTAAGGGAATATTTGGTGTCCTCTTCACCACTATCACATTCGTGACTAGTATCAAAGTTATTTAAGTGAAGCTTTGGTTCTCTTCATCACTGGAACTCCTATGGCAAGTGGCATTGAACCTTATCAAAGATATTCTATGAGAGGATTTGGAACTCCTCCTTTCTACAACTTCCATGACAAACTTGACTTTGTGACAGATTGTGGACTTCATTGGACAAGTAGGGAGCTCATGACAAGGAATAGAGCTATAAGGATGAAATTTTAGTCACTTGGGAGAATAACCATGACCAAATCACTTACGGAATATAGATTACGAGGATTAGCTTGAAGAGGGAAGACTTGTTCTTTCATGCGAAAGACAGCATAGACAAATTTGTGCAGAACATATTTGTTGACTTGAATAGGTTTTCAATGGAAGTTCATGAACATGGATCACAAGACGAAAGGAGAAAAAAACTTTGTTTTGTGCTTGCAACCGTCGTAATAGTTGAACCATTGAAGTGGCCAAGTGTGACTTCATTCAAAAGGTATGTATGTTTCTTTTTTTTTTAATTTTCGGAATGTTGCAACAATTTGTTATTTGAAGGGGAAGATTGGCAACTTGGAGGAAGGCCAAGTGCAACCCACTTTTATGGTGAAGCCAGTAGACTTGGAATCAACCCAAGTGTTGCAAACTTCAAAAATGACCTTGGAAATTTTTGGCGTCTCAACGACAAGTTGGGGAAGACTTGTAGATGGAATATTAGAACAATAAGGTACTTCAACGAGTCCCTTGGTGGATACAGAATAGACTCACGTCAAAAATATTGGAGGTGGCCTTGAGATCCAATTACATCTCTCTTTTCATTGATCGAAGATATAGGTGGCATGTTGCAATGAAACAAGTAGTAGAGCCTAAGGGGTGCTTGGACGTGTTGATTTTGGTGAATGGGGAGGATGACCATGGAGGATTAGTTATTCATGTTAAACTTGTGATGGTAGTAGGCCATCCTCTGCTCTGTAGTGATGATGATTTAGATAGTTTGGTGTCCAAGTTGGGGCACTAGTGTATGGGTACCATAAAGTATTTTTTGAGTTGTGGAGGTAGCTAGACATCCTTGTGGAAGAAGTGAAGTTTTTTCTTCGGTAACCGTAGTGATAGAGCCAAAATATGGAACACTTGCATGGTGAGGCAAGGAAATTTTCTTCTGGGTGATAAGTGGAGACAACGAAGGAGTTGACCAAGAAAATGTTGATGTTTGATCTATATGGGATAGATAAGAATGCAAACCAAGTGACTTGGACATTTCTCTCCCACCTTTGGTATGGGACTTAGGTTGAGGAAGAGTTCTTTTTGGGAAGCTTGTGGATGATCGTTGAATGACCCCAAAACCGAAGGATCAATGGTTGGAGTTGTGATTCAAGTATTGGTGTAGATGTGCCTCTCTTTGGTAAGAGGTATGGAAATTATTCAGTTGGCACATTTCACTTAGGACGCTTTGGGTAGATTGTTGAGACACTTGAAAAGTGTGGATGTGTTGGCCACCCTCATTTCAAACGTTGATTTGGGGAAGGTCTTCTAGTGGTTGGAAACAAATGTAGGGGGTATTTCTACTATTCAAAGCAATTGTGAGGACAAACTTTATTGCAACATGAAAAAAACATTATAGGCCTGGTGTGTATTTCTCATGACTTGGACATGATGGTTGGTTGGGGCACTTGAATACCTCTAGACATGGAGAAGTTACACACAAGAGCATGGAAGGTTGATTGAAGTAGTGGGGTAGGATCAAGTCTAGACATGCAAAGACTTGGATAGTTGGACCATGGAGGCTTGACATAATGGACACCACAGGAATAGTTGTCTCTATGAAATGGATGTTCATTTCTCCAATCAAGACGACCCCTAATTTGAGTAGACGAGATGAAGATGATGGAGAATTTGACAAAGGAAGCCAAGAAGCATTTGACTTTTATGGGAAGGCTTGGTAGTAGACTAGGATGATAAGACATAGGCGAAAAAACTTGGTACTTGAGGACTAAGGAGGGCGATGAACTCTTCTTGGGTGTTCTTGGGGGAGATATTGGATTGACGACCCATAAATCATAGTATTGGTGAAATAATGCGAAGAAAAGTTTTGGATTGGAAATGCCTATGTAGATGTTTGATGCATAAGTTTGGGGATGTTCCAAAATCTTCACATGAATTAAGCATGGGGTGGATTGGGGATGTTGGTAGTGATTTTGGCAGCCATTTTCCATGGACTCTCATTGAGCTACAACAAGTTGACTCGTTTCCAAGGAGATGATAGTGGAGTCTAGTGTGCCTTTGAGAGGGTACTTTGGAGAAATTATGTCTTGAAATGACTTGATAGAACGGTAGTCAAAAGTGGAGAATTTGCCTTGGTTTGAAGAAGACAATAGAATGTTGGGTTGTGGAAGATAAATTGACAAGTAAGGAAAGAGTGGTAACCTTGCCTTGGTCTTGGAAAAATTGTTCAGAGTGACTGAATTGCGGATGTGCAAGACCAGTTTTGTGCATGGGAATGTGCATTAGCATGGATTGGATGCGATGGTTGGATTGGCCATTCGATCATTTCAAGACTTTAGATATGTTGTGTGCAAAAGAATGGAAAAGATGGTTGAAGTATATATACATAAATAGGTCCAATGGGTACAACACTTCCATGTTTCAGTTATATTCTTAAGGAAGGCTGCACAAGAGCGACTGTAGAATATTGTCACAACATTAGCATAGCATTGCACAACCATCGTAGCAATGTATCAACAACTTGAAGCATTGGTGATAGATTTGGACATGGGGTGTTTGTTCTACGTTTGTTCATGGAGTGGACGAGGAGGTTGTATGAAAACTTTGAATGGAGGAAAACAACGAGAGTTGGGTGTTGATTTTAGATGATTGTGTACATGTTAAATTTTAGAAATTTGGGGTTTCCAATAATCATTGGCACATAACTTGGGATTTCCCACAAGCATCAACATAGAATTTGAGGTTTACAATGGCCTTTGGTTGTGGATGGATGCACAAGTTCAGGAAGTGACTTGAGGACAATAGGTTCTTGTAATGTTGTCAAGGATAATAATGAATTTTAGTGGTGGAGGATGTAAGGCCCTTGCCTAGAGTGATGTCGGGAACCTTCCCCACACTAGTGCGTATGGAAAAATTGGTCAGACAAGATGCCTTGGCATGAAGGCAAGGCGCACATTTTGGGGTTTCCTTGGCAAGGCAGACTTCTTCAGAGAGATGTCTTGGCCCATTGGCAAGACAATGTGGATAGACTATAGATATTGGGTGACTCTGTGGATATACAACAAGCTCCGTAGACAGGTTGTACATACTTGGGTTCTCATATGGATGGATAGGGTGTGCCACAGACAAGTCAATTTGAACACATAAAGGAGTGGGGTAGACTTGGCTAGAGACTTGACGAGTTAGAGTGTTGAAACTTATATGGACCGATTGAGTGGGCGCTCCACACTTGGGGTTCAGGATGGGAAGTTGATGTGCCTTCGGGCACAAGTTTTCATAGATAGTGATCGTAGACCACACTTGCTAGGTGTACTCCCTTGGGCACACATTTCTTGGGCATTAGTTCATTGGGTGCCTTGGGTGCACTTGAAAATGGATAGGAGTTGTGGATGGATGAACGACCTTGATGTGCTCAAGATGACTTAGAAGACAGGGAGACCTAGGCACAAATGACTTGACTAGATGGATGAATTGTGGGCTTGAGACATCTTTGACGTGGACCCGATAGGAGGGAGAAGTATGGTGGTACAAGTCTAGATGAGGTGACTTATGTTCAATCTCATGCAACAGGACTTGCCAAGTGATGGGAAAGGCACATATAAATATGGAGATGCATTATGGAGCTAAGGCATCAATCAATCAAGCAATCAATCACCAAGAAGGGGAAAGACAAGGGGTTCTGTGGTTGTGCCAAGAAGGGGCATGATGAGGCGACTTGTATTGTCTTGGTGAGGCAGAGAATGGAAAAGGGTTGTGGAGACATACCTCTAGAAGTTCTTGGGTTTTTTTATACAAAGTTGTGGTGTAGTTTTGGGCATGAGGATGATTTTCCTTGGTTACTTTGTGTTGTTTTAATTGGGCTACAGGCAGGGTCTCATTGTTCCCATTACATTGTGTTGTATCAAATGTAATGTTCCTCTATATGGAATAAAAGGGTGTTTGAAACTAGCTTGGTGCCCAACCTCATATGTTGTGTGTAATTTGTGCGGATGTTCTAGGTGTTGAATGTTGATGTTCTTTGCATACTTGTAATTTGGCTAAGTGTAATATTGGCCGAGTGTAGTATCGTTGTGGAACTTTTTGAGACCACGGTTAGACGTGCACCTAGTATGCTTGTTGGATAGATTGGGTTGAGTAGGACTTGGTGTATGTGATTTGTTGTATCTCAAAGAGAAGTTATGGGAAAACCTTGAGTGAAGAGATGTAGAATGGTTGTAGTAGGCATCAGTTGGTGCCAGAGTGGCCGAGGCAAGGCAGTTTTGCACAACCGTAGGTGCTAGAACAACTTAGGTGCACTAAGTCAAAGCAACAAATTTTGGGAGATTGAATTTCCATGACACGATTCATTTCTCTTTCAAAATAGAATAAAATGTATTGGTTGTAAAAGACCATTTTTATTTTAAAATATCATTTAGTTCCTTTCACTTTATGGAAGAAAGCCACTTTATTTTTTACGGTAAAGTAAAATGTATTTGTTTTTAAGGGTAAATTAAAATGTATTAGTTGTAAAAGATCATTTTATTAGAAAAGAATAAAGTCACTTAGTTTCTCTTACATAATATAATAAAATGTTTTCATTATAAGAGACATTTGTGTAAGGAAAGAATAAACTCGTTTCTTTTCTTTTACATGAAAGAACAAAATGTTTTCATTGTAAGAGACCCTTCTTGTGTGTTAAAAAAATCCCTTCCCAAAGGCAGTTGGTAATATCTCACAAAGGAACCTACATAATTTGAACTAACTATGCAATAGAGACTATATCCCACACTGACCACCTCATATACAACCTATATACTAGCAAAAATGACCAACTCATATACAACCTATATACTAGCAAAAACACATTTATGTTATAATTTGAATAAGAAAATTTATGAAGATGAAATTATCGTTCTTCACGACCTTCATAGTAAAGTTTCATAGCAATCCTACTCTTTGCGATAGATATATTAAATCTAATTGGACAGGTTCTACCTACACTCGGAGATGTGTACCGCTCATTCTTATGAGGTAGAACCTCTCACTATTTCTTACTTTCACTATCAACAAATGTGAGTTCAACGGAATCAGAGTAGGCAAGAACAAAAATAACAAAATTTAAAACAATTATGGAGCTTTTTGAAGATGCCCACTATGACCATTAAGGTCACAACATTCACAGTTCCATGTTTGGTAACACAAACCCTAAGTGTTAGGCGAAAATATTGTCATTTAATTCTGTTGTAGTACTTTTCCAACTATTTAATTTGTCAATCCGAGGTTCGTAGGCTTATGGATCACACACACTATATATGCAGGACTGAAGTACAAGTAATCTAATATAAATTGCTGAAATGAAACTAATCTAGGAAAGTATTGAAAGACTAACTAGGAAAGTAGGAAATTAATCTAGGAAATCAATACAACATGTGAAGAGTTGAATGAAAAAAGACATATGTGAGCTCACACAATAATGTTATCTCAAATTACATTACAAGAATCAAATGACAAATCATGAAATCATGACAAATGAAAGAATACAAATCAAAGCTAAGAATCTCCTTCTCCTAATTACAAGACTAAATTATGAATTACATGAATCCTTCATGAAGAGAGAGCACTCTCTTATATACATGAAAGTCTTGAAGATAAGATAAGAGTCTCATAATTACAGATCCACTATTCTCTCAACCACTTTCCTATTATTACAAGATATGATCCCTTCAAATCCTCCATACATCTCTCACAAATCTTGGATAATATATGCCATCAAAATATCAATGATCTTCTCCTTTGAATATGCTTGAATGATTGTCGCAAATATTCTTCAAATATTCAAAGCTTGAAGACGAAATTCGAATTTGAGGCTAGGTGGTAATATTTGACTTTGTTGAAATCTTCAAATATACTTGTACACATCATAAAACTCATCCAACCTTGAGATATAATGAAAATATGTTAATTTCTAATATTTAATCACAAATTCACTTATAATACTAAAATGAATACCCAAATGTATTTATGAAAATTCTATGATGGAAGGTTAATGGGACGATGAAATGTAAGGAATGGTGAAGGAAAAAGAGAATATAAATGTGACATTTCTGAGTCCTAACATCCCCCCCAACTGAACTTGTTTCATGTCCTCATGCAACCGTGCATGGATTTTCTCAAAAACATTTGGCATTCAGACTTTGGCTTTGATTGATGATGTCTTTTTAATAAGGTATATTTCCAGGATTTGAAATACAGGAGTAGCAGCATGTAAAATACATGTGTAATAGCATGTAATACATGTGTAACAACACGTGAAGTATGTGTAACAACATGTAAAATTTTCTTATGGTTGGTTCTTGTGTGACAACCATGAATACAAAAGATAAAATTTTCTTATGGTTGGTTCTTGTGTGACAACCATGAATACAAATAATGTTGGTTCTTGTGTTAACAACATTCATTTCACTTATTTGTTTTCTTGCTGCAATAATTTAGTCATATACTCACTGGAAATAATAATAAGCTCTCAATGTGCATAAGAAAGCATCACTGTGTATAAGAAAGCCTTTTCTTTATCTTTATGAATCATGCCAATATGTATATCAATCGAAATGCAACAAAATGTCGTTGGAAAAGAAATGTCAGTGAATCATAAATGGAATGATGAGATGGTAAAATAGAATAATGGTAATGAATATGTAATGAATATAGGTTCCCCCCCCAACTAAAGTGGTCTCATATTCTTATGAAACTTGGCATAGGTTATGAAAGTCAAAAAGGAAATAGAGCATGGTGAGGGAACTTTCCAAACTCATTCATTATTAGCAAATAAGGAAATACATGATTAAAGATTAGAAAAGAACACACCTCCACTTTCCCAAGAATGATGATGAACAATGCAAGAGGAATATGGCTGATACTGATGTTGGAGCATAAAATATGTGACTATTGCAGGATCATGAAAATGTAACTGCTAATGTTGTTGCTGCTATAACTGGATCATGGGAAGTGAAGGAATCTGAGCTGCTACTACTGAATCATGGAAAATGTAGAAGGTGGAGAGTGGAACTGTGGTACTCTCAGATAAAGTCATGATGCTATAACTACTGATAGAGTCATAAAAAAAATGTATAGTCTTCACCCGCCACAAAACCGATGGTACAATTCTCATCATGCGAATGAATGTGTTGATGTCGAGCATGAAGAGAAATCATTGGATTACCAACCATTGATGAATGTCGTTAACCAATTCAAGACAAACTCACCAGTGATGCTAATGAGTGTCAATGTACCTAAGTGCGAATAGATGGGTTGATGTCGAGCCACTTGCAAAATATGACAATCAAGGGACATTGATGTATTCTCATGATTGTCGGCGAGAGAACTTGTCATTAAGGTATGCAAGCCTCAAGGTACTCAAAAGGAACTCTACTCTATATCCCATATAAGGTGTCAAGGTCAATGGGGCAAGAATGTTGAAAGGTGGGCCTTTATGAATCCCACATTAATCAACACGAGTTTGTAAAAATATTGGTAGGACTATATATGAAAATATATCAATAGAAATAGTGTTTATGGTAAAGAAATCAAGGAAATGTGATAAAGGAAAGGGAACTTGACTGGTTTTATTTATGAGGCACAAAGAACTGAAAAGAAGGAAGATAAAAAGGTATGCAACTCAGAAAAATAAGCGTGTGTGAATTCATAAAGGATAGGACAATGTAAGATAGGCTTCAACACAGGGATAACCAATCTTCTTTGAAGGAGCAATGGGAAGAAATAAGTCATGATGCAAAATGGTTTGATAAATGGTCACCGTGTAACAAAAAACATCATGATTAGTATAATTAGATCCTTCAAGCTGTAAACATGTTTCTTGTGAAAAAATTTGTGACTCTCGAAAATCACTTTGCAATTGGCCACAAACCTGAAAAATCTTAATACAAATTCCTGCAATCAAAACTTCGTGAGAGCATTGCAAAACATAAAATGTAAGAGATAAGTACAACTGCAGGCAAAATAAAGTGTGTATGAACTTGTTTCCTGCATTGGTTTTTTCAACGATGGCTGTCAAAGTGACTTCAAGAAAACAAATTAGCGTTTAAGCGTAAAACCATGCGTTTGTATAGTTTTCAAGAAAAAAAGTCCATTGGAATTTTTTTTTTCGATTTAATGATTTTTTTTGTTATTTTTATAATTTTTTATGATTTTTATTTTATTCTGATAATATACATGCTAAAGGAAAAGAACACACAAAAGTATTGTCTTGGTTGTACCAAATTTTACAATGCACATATTAACCTAAGAAATTAGTCAAATTTGCTCCATTGATTTTGATTGTTTTTCTGCACAAATAACAACCTGTAAGAAAATGCAATCATCGATCCTGAATAGAGTAACATACTACTTGCAAAAACACATTGATTAGAAATTATGAGAGCATATAGATGTTATGAAAAATTTATCGTCTCAGTTCACCAAATTGGTCCATTTTCCACCCAAAGTGAACACCTGTTTTCCTGCATGACCTGAAATCAAAATAACAAATCAATTCTTAAAAACACACCAATCAATTAAACAAATTATGGTACACGTCGATTATTGCCTGCAAGATTTCATGAGTGTTATGTGCAATTTCTATGGATTTTGTCTCTAGGTTCTTTTGTTTTAGTTAGGTCTACGGGTGTCAGGGAAGCCCTATCCTCAAGACCTCACCTGTATAGGAGTGATCTTTATGAATTTGTGCCAAAGTATGAATTCCTACAGATTCAAGAATGGAAGAAACATAATGGTTTCTATGGAATGGAAGAGACAGACTTGCCATTTCTTTGAATACACCTATAACAAATGGAAACGAATTCTTGTTTGGCCTGCTACTCAAAATCATGGTTGGGATGGAAGAGCCTGACCTAATTAATTGATGAGTGGATAGGAGAAACCCAACATCACTTGCAAGTAAGATCTCATAATACTTGCGACCGATCTGAAAAAAAAAAAAAAAAAGTATCGATCCACCTGGGCGTTCTTGCACTGTGCAAACGATAAACTTCTTGGAGAGTCCCGAAGTTAAGAGGAGGCGTTAGAGTGTTTAGATTTTTCGTTGAGAAGGTAAGCCTTGATTTAACACCACATTATCAATGACAAGGTTGCATTCAAAATGAGCATGGAGCTTTGCCCAAGTTGAGCGCATAAACGGATTTTTTTTAGTTATGCTCATTTCCTAGGCTTGTGAACTACAATCTGGAGGATACATTGATGTGTACGCAATCAGGGAAATGATCCTCCGAAAATTCTTCAGAAATTCCTTGCATTAATGTGTGCGCATCGGTTTTCATTTCTTCGATGTTTTGGTTCAAATCATTCAACTCAATGAGGAAAGCAATCAATTAGTTTCCGGTGATTTGGGGATTGATCTCCCTTATTGAGGAATAATAATGATAGCCATGATCAACATCATGTTTAATCTTATTTTAAACCAATTCCCATATTCACAGTGCTCTACTCAAATCCCATACATCATTAGAGGAAAGAAATCTAGCAAGCTTCTGGCAAAAGGTTGTAAAAACAACGGGATATGCAGTAGGTAAAAGCTGCCACGAAGAGGATCTCATCAACGTAGAGACGCCACGTTATCAAAGAATAAGATCACTTAGATTGGTAATGAGAATTGCAATAGCTGATTCAAGAAATAATCACCATGAATGGTCATGGGAATCACTTCAACTTCCTGAAGATCTATTTAAGATAATGATCAATGCCTACAAATATTGGAATGTCCAAGCGTACAAAGAAAATGGTTCTGTTTAAGCTTACCAAAAATATATGCAGTCAAAACATTTTACCGGATGTGATTCTCTCCACGGTGTACGTTCAATAAATGGTTATGTAACAACCAATTAGAACTGTTAGTATAGTCATGCATG
>JZKD02S2052614.1:99047-120784 GCA_000966675.3 Picea glauca | reverse complement strand
TGTCTCCTTGGTATATATAGGAGACTAGGAGGTATAATTACAACTAATGGCCTAAATCCAACATAAATAAAATAACATTACTAATATAATATGCCCCAATTAAGGGGTAATGAGCTAATATTAGGGCTTAACATTCCACATGCAATCTTTATACAAAAACCTTTATCATTTATAGATCAAGTTGGTATCAGAGGAAAGTTTTTTTTTTAAGGTTTGATTTGTTTGCACGTGTTTTTTTTTATGATGATTACAAGGTTGAAGATCACAAGAGGAGAAGGGAAAATTGTAGCCAAGTTCTCAAATTTCAAGAAGGAGAACAATACATTCACCTCAATTTTCAAGGAGACATTCACCAAGTATGGCTCATGAGGAGAGTCATGAAATTCCTACTTCAAAAGAGGAAACTTTCAGAAAATCCTCTTATGATAAGACAAAAATGGTGAAAGTTTTATTTGAAGAAAGGAATGCAAGGTTGCAATGAGAAGGCTCAAATATTCCAAGAGGTAATGAAGGTAATGATGATAAGACTCAAAAATGGAATGATGACACTCCACCTCCTTCACCTCCATATTCCACTTCTTCTACCATTTCACAACCACCTCAAAATTCTCCAAAAGAACATGGTAAAATTATTCCACAAACTAATTTGCTTAAGCTTGATATTAAGTTTGAATTGCCTATGTACAATGGAGAGATAAATGTTGATAAATTGGACAATTGGATTTGTCAGATTGAAGTGTATTGTAGGATACAAAAATTCCAAGATGATGAAACCAAGATTCATCTTGATTCTTTAAGATTGGAAGGTGCAACACTCATTTGGTGGGAAGCCAAAACTTAGGAGGACATGAAGAAACATGGTAAAGTTTTATCCTCTTGGAATGATTTTATTGTTGCGATTAAAAGGAAATTTAATGCATTAGCATACATGGAGAAATCTATCATGACTTAGAAAAACTTTAGATAAGCTAAAGGGAAAAATGTGCAAATGATGCAGGAGCATCGCTCTGCCTCAACAACGTGCCAGCAAGCCAACACATAGACACATCATGGAGAAAGGGAGAGGTATTGACCCTCCCATTTTTAAATTCAAAATATGATCCTATAGGGATTTGTGTTGTAAGGTCGTAAGAAACGAGCCATGCCTTTGTATAGGTAGTGGACATAGTCTCCTTAAATGGTTGATTGTAATAAGGTCTTGGTCTGAGTCATATATGGACTTTTAATTTATGTAATGAAGTTGTAGGAGTATGGTTTCTTAACTGAAACAATAATGACACTAAGGCGGTGGAGAGGATAAGCTCGTAGAACCCTCATTTTGTAAAGAGAGAGAGAGATCTTTGTAGAGAGGTCATATAGGAGAAGAATAAATTGAGAGAGGTTTGATAGAAGAAGCAAAACTCGGTATAGAGTTAGGTTAGGACAGCTTGAGAGAACTGGGACTCTATCGTAGTCCATTTTTTGTAAACATATGTATAGACACATATGTAGGGCCCTCATTTTGTAAAGAGAGAGAGAGATATTTGTAGAGAGGTTGGATAGGAGAAGCATAACTTGAGAGAGGTATGATAGAAGAAGCAGGACTCAGGATAGAGTTAGGTTAGGAGAGCTTGAGAGAACTGGGACTTTGTCGCAGTCCATTTTTTGTAAACATATGTATAGACACACATATGTATTTGTGTTTATTATTATGCTTATATATGTCACTCATGTTCTGAATGTATGAACTGGTGAAGTATTGTATGAGTTTCAATTGTTTCTCATCTTTGAGTTTAGAGTGCAAGGAGTGCACATTGTCCGCAAGGAGTGCGTTGATAGAAGTGAGTTAACATCAAGAAATATGAGGAGAGATACCATTGAAAATTCACCAGTCAAAGTGCAAGGAATGCATGGGAAGAACTCTGTGTTGAGTTCAGAGAGAACCAGAGTTACTGAGAACTCTGTGCTGAGTTCAGAGAGAACCAGAGTTACTGAGAACTCTGTAGAGATCTTCTAGGCAGACATCGAGTGGGTGAAAGTGTGCACAGAGGGAACTCTTTGCCAAGTTCAAGAAGAAGAGTATCAAATAAATATACTCATAGAGTTGTTGAACACTCTGTAGAAAATGATTTACAAGGTGTGCATTGAGCAAGGAGAACGCCAGGAGGGAAAGAAGAATTTATTTTCAATAAATCCTTCGGATCTGAGTTTGGAGAAATCCCAGAAATGCAAGGAGTGCATGGGAGATCAAAATATTCGAGGAGATCAAGCTCAGAAGGGATAACACAAGAAGTGTGTGGGTGATAGACTTATTCCAATTCCTAAATCTTCGAAGAGATAACGCTTTCAAGAGAACAAGTGAGACCTAGATAGTCAAATTCGCAGCAGAAAGTTCAAAGGTCGAAGCCTTTGAACAGTGAAAAAATATTCCAAGTTGGAAGAAGTCAGAAGCTTAGGAGGAGGAGTGATAGTGGCCGTTGGATCACAATGCAAAGGATCAACAATCATCTGATCAAAACAAGGTGCACGAGCTTTAATGCTTTGCACACACAAGAGAGAGAACTCATCAAGGTTTTATACTTGATATTTCTGAAGTCCAAACAACCGGAAAGCCGAAGTGAATCTGAGATGTCCAATCATCCGAAGCAGACCTGAGTCATCAGATCATATGAAGTGAGCCTCAGGCGTCGAATCAGTCAAGTGAATCTAAGCCATCAGATATCGTGGACTCAGGAGGGACCAAGTTTTAAATTTGAGATTCCCAAAGCGTGAAGGGCTAGAGAGCTGAAGCAAATCTGGACCATTAGATCTAGAAGGGTACGTGTCAGCGGGTCATGAGCCATAGGAAGGAAGAGGTGAAAAATTGAAACACCCGAAGCCCGAATAGCCGAAGAGTTGAGAGTCGTTGATCTACAAGAGGACACTTGTCAACGATGTTACATATTATTTTCATCACTCTTATGACCGTTAATGGTGTAAACCTATATGTTTCCTTCAGAGGGGTCAATGGCCTGAATTCCTCAAGAATGAAGGGAGAATAACTTTTACTGAGAGAAGTTGTATTTTCCTTTGTAAAAACCCTATTAAAGAGGATTTCTGCAGGCTGCACTATATCCAGGGTGAGGAAATTCCTGGTTTCCACAGGCTGCAATATAGTCAGGGTGAGGAAATTCCTAGTTTCCGCAGGCTGCACTATAGCTAGGGTGTGAAATTTCTGCAAGTTTATCTATAGCTAGGGTGCGACAGCCTTTGTACGTGGGAAAAATGAGCATTTTCTCGATGCTTCTAGAAGGAGAAGCTTCTATGGTGAGGTGGCCTCCGAATGGTTTGGATCTTACTCGCTTTCATGATTTAGTGGGATCATCCTAACCTCCTCACCTTATCCTCTTTAGCTTATAAAAGGAGAGGAGATCTCATGGAGAAAGTTAGATTGGATTGTTATTGAGCTTGAGCTTGATGAGGGTTTGAGTTGGATTGGGATTGGAATTTTTTTTTGAGATTGTTAGCTTGGTTAGATTGGCTTTGAGATTTGATTTGTCAAGATAGATTGTGAGTAACTATCAAATACATGGTCTCAAAATCCTTGGAGCAAGAGGTGTGTGGGAAGCAAGGAACTGTTGGCAGGAACCTTACGACATGAAGGCATCTAGTTGTAATCTCTCTTTCTATTATTTAATATGATATAGTGGCATGTTTCTTCCCCATAAAATCATTATCATTTTATTGCATGACTCCTTGATCACATGCATAGGTTGTCATTGAATATATTATTGTTGCTTTCACTTTGGTTGGTTTGTGTTTCATTGCATGATCAATATCACAAGAGCACCGGAGTGAAGCAGGAACAACAAAGATATATTGAAGCGATCTCAAAGGTAAGTCATCTATTCCTTCTTTGGTAGTAAGATAAATGATTGTAAGTTAGAGAAAGAACCATGTCTTGTCCTGTTTTTTTCTAGATCCAGGTGGATCTAGGGAGATTAGTTTATGTCCTCATTTACCAATTTATCCTACAACAAAATTGGTGACTCTGCTAGGGAACGAATTATTTTCCTAGTTTGTCTTGATTTCTTGTTTTGATTGCTTGGTTTCTTTTTTCTGAGTCACTGGGAGATCCAACTTGACTCTCTGTTTGTTTAACTTCACTGGAAAACCTTCTTAATTTTTAATTTTTTCCATTTTTGTTTGTTTTTTGCACCCTGCTTTGAGGGACAGTGCAACGAATTAGGATTTACGCAACCTACTTGTTCATACCAGTGCAGAAACTCTGCACCCTACCCATATCTGGCCTGTGGAAATCAGAGATTTCCGCACTATGTTAGTCTATAGCCTACGGAAATTGTGAAAATTTTGATTTTTGATGGTTTTTTCCTTACCCAGACCTTGGATTTGGTTTTGGGGTGAATTTTTGTGTTTGATTATGATCTGTTTATAGTCTGCTTGATAGCTTTGAAACTGATTTTAGCAATCTTTGCTTTGTTTTCTTTTGAAATATTTAGTCTCTTGCTTTGAGTGTCTTTCAGTTACAAAGCACTGTCTTTTCTTTAGAATTGTTTGGTGAAAGAACTTATTTTTCTTTTATTGAATAGTTCATGTTAAAAGAGAAAATTGTTTGGGTTGCTTTGTTTCATGTCGATTGGTTATTGCTTTTAGCTATATTTGAAACAAAAAGTTTTAATTTCTTTCTTTATATTATATTGGGGGAATCCTTGCATTTGAAGTAGTGAAATTGCATGATTCTTGGCATGAATCATGTATTGGTGTACAGTCTCTTTGTATCATTTCTTGAAGATATTGATATTGATGAGTTTTAAAATTTTGGGACATTGTGAATATGGGAATGATAAATGTTTTCTCCTTCTCGTAGCATAGCTTTCATCGAAATGAAAAGATTGCATTTTCATCTCTTTGCATAACTTTCGAGTCGGTCAAAACACCATATTGTCCACGCCATTTTCCTTTTTAGTAACAACAACCATAAAATAAAGTGCTTATAAAAATTGATTAGACATTTTTATATTTTTTGGTAGAAAACCTACATTAGATTAGTTGTAGGGATTTGGAATAGGTGTGAAAGATAACGTTCCAAAACTGCAAACAAACATAGAATCTTTCGTCAGGGAGCGATGAAATCCACTTGCTACATTTTGTCCTAGGAAGCCCTTTAAACAAAAGGGTCAATCACGAGGTTGCATTGAGACTGGCAGGGTTACTCACCATGTTTTGTTGTTCTTGGTGTAGAGATTGCATGTATTACGGGGGTCGCTTGAAGGTATACCCACAAGGATGAGTGGAATCCTTTAAAGTTGATTTCGGGCTAGATACCCTTCCTTTGCGCGTGGATCAGACTGTCGATTGTTTCCCTAGGCATCACTGTTGTAGTTGGTAACCTTAGTGGCCTATCTCTCTAGGTTCTTTACATGAGGTGATTCTGGAGGGGCAAGTCTTCACGGTACCTGGAATCAACATTGGCCAAACTCACTCGGGCTCCTTGGAGGGTATACCCACGTTTATGTATGGGAAATTGCACTAGGGTGTAAGTCCGTTAAGAAGGTTGTCAACGTAACGTTTCCACCCGCTCTATCTCATCCATTTCCTACATTGTTCCCACAACGTTGGATTTCATAACCAACTAGTGTGTTCATTGTGAGAAGGTTTTGTTTGCTTGCTTTCTTACTAGATTTTTAGCGTGTGATTTTTGTTTTCCCTAGTGGACTCTAGATTGGATTTTTATTTGATGGCGTCAGTTCCCAAAATGACCAATGAAGGAACCCCTTCTCCAGGGGAACCTTTTGTTTTTCCTTCTTATGAAAACACTGGTCCTCCTCACATCGCTACTTTAAGCCTTCCAGGTCTCACAATTGAACTATCGGTATGGTTGTTTTCCACTCAGGTAGTCCCAAATGCAGTTAGTGCTTCATTTGTAAGCACTTCCCCCCAAGAACATAAACCTCATTTTGATCCTTCACCTTCTTTTCCAGTAAGATAGTCTTCGCCTTCTTCACTTGCAAGCTCTTCTTCCGTTTCATCTTTTTCACCGAGTGAAAGCTCTAAAGCTAGTAAATCGATGGATAAGAAGAAGAAGAAACAAAAGAATAAGAAGAAGAAAAATAAGCAAGGATCCAAACTTCCAACCACTGTTGGAAATGTTGGAAAGAAACCAGTTACTATTAATCGTGATGGGAGTGTTAATGATGCCAAGATCACCCAAACAACTTGTAAGCCCAAGTACCCTTGCAATATTTGTAAGGGTATCCATCTTCTTAAGGATTTCCCTAGTGTTTCCAAGGTTATAGAAGAATGGTCTACACAACCTCGCCAACCCATGTCATCAACCTTTGAACAACATGTTGATGACTTCCCACCAACTAGTCAAGATACTGTTGAGAAGAAGAAAAGTAGAGTCAAGTTCCCATGTATGTTATGAAAAGGGATTCATATCACTCACCTTTGCCCTCGTATGGAAAAAGCCTTGAAATTACTGGAAGACATGACTCTTGACCCACCTGTAGATGATGGAGTGATCAATTCGATCCCTTCGTCAGTCAGTCTAGTTGATAATGTAGTCAATCTAGTCATGTCCTTTGTTGAACCAATTGACAAAGTGGTTGATTCGATCACATCCTTGGTCAATCACACTCTCCTGCTAGAGAGTGAAACCCAAGAGGTCGATCCATTTCCACCTGTAGACCGCATTCTCCCCTTAGAGAATGAAACCCAAGTAGTCGATTTGACGTCATTATCAGTCGATACTACTCTCCCGCTAGAGGGTAAACCCGATATTGCTCATGTTTCTCTTGTTGATACAGAATCTACTGTGCTTGGGGGTATTCCTCCTTCTCCCCTGGAAACCCCTCCAAGTAATGAGACCATCCTTTTTAATTGGGGTGTGATAAATGGACCTTGTCTTCCCTCTCACATTACTTTCCAGATTACAGTACAGGTTTGTGGTCGGGACTCTCCTCAGATGCTGATAGATGAAGGTGTATTCGTTAGTATTTTTTCCTCTCTTGATTGGCAAGCTTTGGGTTGTCCTCAACTTGCGTCAGTTACAAAAAACCTGTTAGCTTTTAACAGAAGAACCAGTCAAACTTTAGAGGCCCTTCCTCAGTTTCCTGTAACTTTGGGAGGGAAAATTGTCTTTATTGATGTCATGGTAGTCCAAGATCCCTTGGATTTTTATTTACTCCTTGGGTGAGATTATGTCTATTCCATGAAAGCTATTGTGTCCACTCTTTTTCATGTGATATCATTCCCTCATGATGGAAGAATTGTGACCATTGATCAACTTTCATTTTTTGGTCCTGACTTGACCTCAATGACCTCCCTACATCATTCTTATATGCAGATGATATCACCCCTGCCACCGGTCAATTATGTGGCATTGTCTCCCATGCCTTTCGCTGCCGATAAAAATGACTTGGATCTGGTAGTTGACATGGTGATCTATTTGGTAGGGTTATTGGAGCCTGCCTCCTTACCTCTATCGTGACCCTCGACATGTGTTCCTTCCAGAGTGTGTTTCTTCTATCAAGTGAAGATCTCTTGGAGGCCATGACTGAGTTTTGTCCCTTGACATGGTGTCATTTCAAAGAACTATCATCTTGGAAGCCGTGATCAAGAAGATCTTTGAGCATAGGTTTTTTTATTTCAAGCTCGTTAAAAAATGATACCATCTTTTAACATGATTTTCTGATTTCAAGCTCGTTAAAAAATGAAACCAGTTATGAGGATAGTTTTTGCATCTCTGTAGCAACCGCGTTAAAAAATGAAACAGATCTTACAAGAATGGTTCCTGTTTCTGTTTCAAGATCATTAAAACATGACACGGAGGTCTAGGAATTGAACCTAGATTCTCAAGCATAGTTCTTGTTCCTATGTCAAGCTTGTTAAAAAATGAAATAGTTTTCCCCCTCTCTGTTTGAGTCAAGCCCTTCGTCTAGTATTTGAAGCTTCATTTCATCCACCTTTTTTGTTGGATGAGACGAATCTTGGGGGGCAATGCTTCCAACCTATAGACTTCATGTTGAAGTTAAACCTCTAGCTTCTTAAGCTGGGGGCTAAGTACCAACCATCTGTGGATAATGTGTTGGGAAGTCCCAATCATGGTTTTCTATGGTTCAAGCTTGTGTAAAAATGAAACCACCTACCTCAAGCATAATTTCCTCTGGTTCAAGATTGTGTAAAAATGAAACCAGTTCAAGCATAGTTTTGTTTAGTTTTAAGCTTGTGAAAAAACAAATCTATCTCGAGCATGGTTTTGTTTTGTTTTAAATCTTGCGTAAAAATGAAAACAATCACGAGCTTAGTCTTTGTTCTTTCTCATGCTCGTAAATACATGAGAATAAGTTACCAAGCTTAGTCTTTGTTCTTTCTCGTGCTCGTAAATATGTGAGAGTGTAACCAAGTATACTTTTATCACTTTGTTGGACTCGTAAAGGTTATACGAAAAAGGAACCCCTTGGAGTTCCCTTTAAGCTCTTTTTAGACTCTCTAAACATGAAACGATTTCCGAGCGATCTTGTTATTTTCATGCTCGGTAAAGTATTTGAAGAAAACATATGTTGAACAATAGTTTATCTCTTTTTCAGTGTCTTTAGACTAACTTATGAAAAAGGAACTAAGAGAATTCTCTTTAAGTCTTTTTTAGACTCTGTAAACATGCAAAACCCATGAGTTTTCTTTCTTTGGACTCGTAAAACAAACATTGAAAAACCCATATGGGACCGAACCACTCCTTCTTAGGGTCCGTTAACCATACTCCGAGGGACTCGTCCGAAGGATGAGATTACAGTTCAAGCATATGTTATCTTCCTCAAGCTTGTGTAAAAATAAAGAGGTACTCACCAGAAATGGTGGGGGAAAATTGGGAAAGAAATGTATCTAAACCTGTATTCCATGGAATAGTCTCTTTTGAGCATGACACCCTTTGAGTCACTTTGTGTTTAGGTTGAAAAATGCACTTTTCTCTTGATCATAATTCTTTATAAGATGACAAATTAGTCTGTGATCCCTGTTGTTGAGTCAATTTTTCCAAGATAGTTGTCGTGTCATCAATATGTTCAAAGAGAAGTTCAACCTGGAAATCCTTCTATTGCGTCGGCCATTTCTGCACTCCTTAAGCCTTCTATCATGTTGACCATCCCTGAGTCAATCACGAATCACTTGTTACTCTGATCTACATCAAATCTTGTTACCCGTTTCGTGTCATTGACATGGGATACATTAAGGCCCTCATGTGATGACTATTTTCCTGTCGAATTCAACTCATTATCCAAAAATTAGACTTAGAAACTAATTGGTACCTTGGAACTTACATGCCTCAATGAAAAGTTTTCTCACTTTCGATAGTGGGTTTTCATTATTGACCCCTGATCGAGATATTCCACCGAGTGTTCGACTTCAGCTCATTAATTCACATTCGTTGGACTGTACTAGTGTACCTTGGGAGTCATTGACATTAATGGTTATTTCCCTCTCACTTGTTAATGGTATACACTAATTATCTATAATCAAGTGGTTTCTACCATGTTCGACTTCATCACATGTGTTCGCATGGTTAGATTCATACTATAGAGTGTTGGAGATGAAGACCCTGAATCTTTTTTGATAGATTCAGGTTGCGTTGGAGTATATTCAGATTGTACTGGTGCATAGGTCCACAGTGTATGTCTTGTGGCTATGTTCAAATTTGAGTCTTTAACACATAGATCCACAGTGTATTTTTGGTGGCTATGTTCAGATTTGAGTCATATTGGCATGGATCCACAGTGTATGTTTGGTGGCCATGACATGTCTTACTTGACATGGATCTTCGCATGTTGGAATTTATGCTTTGATTCATTTGTATTCCGAGTATGGGAATGCCTACATCAGTAATGATATATTATTGTACTATATTTCCTTGTTTATTCGTAGGTTTTTGACCAACTATTCCTTGTTCCCTACACACACTCAACAAAGTATATCAACTATCACTCTGTTCTAACTTCATACTTCGAGGGGCTCTCTATTACACATTATTTTTGTCACTCTTATGATCGTTAATGGTGTAAACCTGTATGTTTCCTTCAGAGGGGTCAATGGCCTGAATTCCTGAAGAATGAAGGGCGAAGAACTTTTACTGAGAGAAGAACTTGTATTTTCCTTTGTAAAAACACTATTAAAGAGGATTTTTGCAGGATGCACTATAGTCAGGGTGAGGAAATTCCTGGTTTCCGCAGGCTACACTATAGCCAGGGTGAGGAAATTCCTGGTTTTTGTAGGCTGCACTATAGCTAGGGTGAGGAATTTCTATAGGTTTCTCCATAGCTAGAGTGTGGCGACCTTCGTACGTGGGAAAAATGAGCATTTTCGTGATGCTTCTAGAAGGAGAAGCTTCTATGGTGAGGTGGCCTATGAATGGTTTGGATCTTACTCACTTTCATGATTTAGTGGTATCATCCTAACCTCCTCACCTTATCCTCTTTAGCTTATAAAAGGAGAGGATCTCTCATGGAGAAAGTTAGAATGGATTGTTACTGAGCTTGAGCTTGATGAGGGTTTGAGTTAGATTGAGATTGGAAATTTGGTTTGAGATTGTTAGCTTGGTTAGATTGGATTTGAGCTTTGATTTGTCAAGATATATTGTGAGTAACTATCAGATCCATGGTCTCGGAATTCTTGGAGCAAGTAGTGTGTGGGAAGCAAGGAACTGTTGGAAGGAACCTTACAACATCAAGGCATCTAGTTGCAATCTCTCTTCCTATTATTTAATATAATACAGTGGCATGTTTCTTTCCCATAAAATCATTCTCATTTTATTACATGACTCCTTGATCACATGCATAGGTTGTCATTGAATATATTATTATTTCTTTCACTTTGGTTGGTTTGTGTTTCATTGCAGGATGAATATCACAAGAGCACTGGAGTGAAGCAGGAACAAAAAAGATATAAGGAAGCGATCTCAAAGGTAAGTCATCAATTCCTTCTTTGGTAGTAAGAGCAATGATTGTAACTTAGGGAAAGTGCCATGTCCTATCCTGTTTTGTTCTAGATCCAGGTGGATCTAGGGAGATTAATTTATGTCCACATTTACCGATTTATCCTACAACAAAATCGGCGACTCTGCTGGGGAACGAATTATTTTCCTAGTTTGTCTTGATTTCCTATTTTGATTGTTGGTTTTTGTTTTTTGAGTCACTGGGAGATCCATCTTGACTCTCTAATTGTTTAACTTCGCTGGAAAACCTTCTTAATTTTTATTTTTTTCCATTTTTGTTTGATTTTTGCACCCTGCTTTGAGGGACAGTGCAGCGAATTAGGATTTCCGCACCCTACTTGTTCATACCAGTGTGGAAACTCCTCACCCTAGCCATATCTGGATTGTGGAAATCAGATATTTCCGCACTGTGTTAGTCTATAGCCTGCAAAAGTTGTGAAAATTTTGATGTTTGATGGTTTTTTCCTTACCCAAACCTTGGATTTGGTTTTGGGGTGAATTTTTGGGTTTGATTATGATTTGTTTACAGTCTGCTTGATAGCTTGAAACTTCTTTTAGCCATCTTTTCTTTTTTTTCTTTTGAAATATTTAGTCTCTTGCTTTGAGTGCCTTTCAGATACAAAGCATTGTCTTTTTTGTAGTTCCTCTATCACCCTCTCCATATGCTCCAGTGGCTGGATCTTCTTATGTAGTCTTCTTGGGTGCAACTCTTCCTTATTAGTGGGTAGATTATCTTGATCCCCCTTATCATTTTCTTCCTCTTTTGCGGCATTATCTTTCCACCCGGCTGCAGGCTCTAGTTCTACAGTCTCATCATTGAGTTGTTGCTCAGCTTCCTCCTCTGGCTGATTGCTTTCTTCTATCAACTCCTCTATTGGTACATCTCCAAATCCTTCCAACTGTTTCTCTAGCTAGTATGTTCCTCCATCTGTCTCCAACTTGACTTGTCAAATGTGTAAGCTTTATACCATTACCCTTCTCTCTAGGGATTCCAATTCCTCATATAGCTCAACAAAATCCATGCTGTCTATTTCCTCCTCTTTTGCAGAATCTAGTGCTACAGTCATATCCTGTTCAACTTCTTGGCTTAAAATTTTGAGCAATTTTTTTGAATGATCTTCTCCTTCTGTTGGGGTAGACATCAGTGTCTGCTCCATTTATTCATCTTTGATAGTTTATGTTGGCTGTCTTTCTTCTTCTGTTGTTGCACCTTCATCATGTGCACTCGCCTCTACTTGGATGTTTGGTAGGAATGTCTTGGTCCCCCCAATAATCAAATGCTCCTTTGATCTTCTTATTTGATGGTGGAAGTTTCTAACTTCTCATCATATTCATTCACATTATCTACAAATCCACATGAATATTCACCTATCAACACTCCTTACTGACCTGAACCCACTTCTGAGCTACTGAGACTTTCTGAAAGTCTCATTTATTTCTCCCTGCCCACCTAGAAATTTTGGATTTCTCTTCTGCCCACCTGGACGTCTATGAGATCAACTAACCTCATATCATTTCCCACCTTGTAATCTGATCTTTCATCATTACTCCCTTGGTAGTATATGATACCTTCCATTGATCTCTTCCTATTGCCCACCTGGCAACTGGAAAGTCCATTTCTTCCCACCTAGCAGTTTATGAGATCTTTTACTGATCTCACCTCCTCCTCATCACTGAGGTGTATCCTTGTCTCTGGTTCACATATGTGAATTAATTCCTCCTCTGTGTCACTAAGGTTTTTTAATTCCCTCAACTAGCTTCTCAACTCTTGTTGTTGCTTTCTTCCCAACAACTTTTGAACATGCCATTTTGCCTTCTTGCTCACAGGACATTTGTACCTCCACTGTACCTTTTCCTCCTACTGCATCCTCAATGCTAGATGTTCCATCCTTTCTATTATCTCATTGAGCTCCAGATCCATCTATGGATTGCATTTTTTTTTGCGGTCTTCTCTTCGACCATGCTCATGGACTTCAATAGCCATTTTCACCTTCTACCTACCCTCCTGGCAAGTCTATGGATTACTCTACATCCGAGAGTATCTCCATCTTCTCTTACAAATCACCTGGTTGTTTAAATTTTTGCTGCTGCGTACATGCAACAAACTTCTCACAGAGAATCAATACTCTACCTTCCTTTCACCTGCTATCTATAGGAAAATTTGAACCTCTGATATCAGCTAATGTTACCATATTATCCATTTCATCATCTCTCTCTTGTCTATTGTCTGCAAAAAAAAGAATGGCGTCCTTGTCTTTCTCTTTCGCTTGAAATCTACAGACGAAAATATGAGCTCTGATACCACCTGGTATTAGAGTATCTCATGTCACTGTCTCACCCTTTTCTAGTTGTCTGCAAGAAAAATTATGGCTTTGATATAACTTGGTGTAGCACCCCTCCCCTCCTAGGGTTCTGTGAGCTCCCGGTCTAGGAGATTTCTAATTGCTGAGTCAGAACGACTCTTCGGGTTCCTCTTTGAACCCAAATCAACTATACATAGGACCATTTTCCTCCTTTAGGTGCAGGTCCTGTGATACCCACACCCTTTGTCTGCGCGCTCTGGGTGATCTTTTCTTTGCAGGAACTAGCTCCTTATTACATATTCCCATGGGCTATGATCTTGCAGAAACATGTGATCATCGGAAAATTAACGTCCAAGCATGTACTGGCCCTAAAATTCTACGGGATCGTCGATCTCATGATCTTGAAGATATTGTCTGAACTGACAGCTCAAATCTGCGCTTTTCAAATCTACGGACCAGATTTACCCCTTCTTGATCAACGGTCGAGATCACCTTCGTGATTCTGGGCTTCAGACTTTTCAAGTCTCAAACCTTGGTTTTACCCGTATGACAATCTTCCGGAGTGGAAGATATTTCGACACTTTTCCCTTTAAATTTGTGGCCAGGATATCCTCCGCAAATCTGGCCTTCGGGAATCTCAATTATCAAACCCTCACTACCTATGACTGGGTATCTTCTGGAGTGGAATATCTGTTGACACATATTCTCCCCAATTTAAAATTGTTCTCCCACTTTAGAACTTTGGCCTCCTCAACGAGATCAACAGTCCTACGACTCACCTCTTGATCAACGATCAAGATATTCTCCGGGTCATCGGACTTTTACTCCTTCATTTTCTTCCGGAGTTCTAGATCTGGCATTGTGTGTCCACCTTGACATCGACGACTCTCATCGATTTAGACCTCCAGAATTCATAAATCTCAAATGTGAAACATCGCCTTCCTCCATACGTCAATCTTTCGGAGTTGATGATCTACAGAGACCTGTCCTACTCAATCAACGACCCTGCCTTTATTTCAGGTGTTTGACCTTTGAACTCGGATCAACGGTCTTGTGACCCTCTTCTCGATCAATAATTGAGATCTCCTTCGGGTCTTTGGACTTCTGAGATCTCAAATCTCAAACTTCACTCTTCTTCACAATGTTTTTATCCGAAGGTTATAATCCATTGACATGTGTCCTCCTTCGGATCAACAGCTGAGGTTTACATCGGGTCTTTTCCTGGAGTCCACAAATTTGTGCCACATCTCTTCTATATCGGATGACTTAGATTCACTTCGGGTCTTTGGGTTTCAAAAGTTTCAAATTTCAATTAAAACTCAAATGCAACTTACCCGAAGCTTGTGATCTTTCACCACTTGTCCCTTTGGATCTAACGGTCTAGACCTCTTCGACTCTTCGAGCTTCGGCAATCTCAGTTCTCAACCAAAACTCCACTACATTTTACCCAGAGCTCACGATCCGTTGACAAGTGTCCTCTTGCAGATTGACAACTCTTGGCTCTTTGACTATTCAAGCTTAAGGTCTTTCAACTTTTCTCCTCTGCCTTCCTCTTGATCTCATGACCCGCTGACACATACCCTTCTGGATCTAATGGTCCAAATTCTCTTTGGCTCTCCTGCTCTTCGCACTTCGGGAATGTCAAATTTCAAACTCGATCCCTCGTGAGCCCACAATATCTGATGACTTAGATTCACTTGACCGATCCAATGCCTGAGGTTCACTTTGGATGGTCTGATGACTCAGGTCTTCTTTGGATGATCAGATGACTGAGATTTCAATTCGGCTTTCCAGCTCTTCGAACTTTGGAAATCTCAAGTCTCAAACCTTGATGAGTTCTCTCTCCTATATGTGTGAAGCGTTAAATCTCATGCACCTTGTTCTGATCAGACAGTTGTTGATCCTTTGTGCTACGATCCAATGGCCACTGTCACTCCTCCTCCTGAGCTTCTGACTTCTTCCACTTTGGAATATTTTGTCAGTGTTCAAAGGCTTCGACCTTTGAACTTTCTGCTGCGAATTCGACTATCTGGGTCTCGCTTGTGCTCTTGAAAGTGTTATCTCTTCAGAGATTTAGGACTTAGAATAAGTTCGTTACCCATGTAATTCTTGCGTTATCCCTTCTGAGCTTGATGTCCTCGAAGATTTCAATCTCCCACACACTCCTTGCATTTCCAGGATTTCGTCAAACTCAGATCCGAAGGATTTCTTGAAAAGAAAATATTCTCTCCCTCATGGCATTCTCCTTGCTTGATGCACACCTTGCATAGCGTTTTCTATAGAGTGTTCAACAACTCTGTCAGTATCTTCCTCTGATAGTCTTCTTCCTGAACTCGAAAAAGAGTTCCCTCTGTGCATGCTTGCACCCGCTCGATGCCCACCTGGAAGAGCTCTATAGAGTTCTCAGTAACCCTGGTTCTCTCTGAACTCAACACAGAGTTCTTCCTGTTCACTCCTTGCACTGTGACTGATGAAGGTTCAATGGTATCTCTCCTGATATTTCCCGAGGTTAACTCACCTCTATCAATGAACTCCTTATGGAAAATGTGCACTCTTTGCACTCGAAAGTCAAAGACGAGAAACAATTTAAAATCATACAATACTTCACCAGTTCATACATTTAGAACATGAATGACATATATAATCATAATAATAAACACAAATACATAAACACATCATATGTAGGAAAACCTGCTTTTCTATTATCTTTGTGAGTTTATACAAATGTTTACAAAAACTGGATTGCAACAGAGTCCTACTTCTCTCAAGCTCACCTAACCTAACTCTATCCTGAGTTCTACTTCTTATATCAGACCTCTCTCGAGTTATGCTTCTCCTATCCGACCTCTCTACAAAGATCTCTCTCTCTTTACAAAACGAGAGATCTACGATCTTATACTCTCCATCACCTTAGTGTCATTATTGTCTCAGTTAAGATACCATACTCCTACGACTTCATTACATAAATGAAAAGTCCAGATCTGACTCAGACCAATACTTGCTTACAATCAACCATTTAAGGCGACTCTGTCCACTACCTGTACAAAGGCATGGCTTAGTTCTTACGACCTTACAACACAAATCCCTATAGGATCATATTTCAAATTTAAAAATGGGAGGGTCAATACCTCTCCTTTTCTCCATTGCGTGTCTATGTGTTGGCTTGCTGGTGCATTGCTGATGTGGAGTGATGCTCCTGTATCAACAAAGATACACTCAAGAATTTAGAAAAGGATATTTGATTTTGGGTATAGATTTATCTTCTCAAGAAACTTTACTCAAATACATTGGAGGATTTCATAGCTACTTGAGACACACAATTATCATGTTTAACCCTACAAATCTAGATGAATTTTGTGTACATGCAACTCATTTAGAAACAAGAGGGAGTAATGATCCTCAAGAGGGCAGCAAGAAGCCATTTTATAATGGAGACAAAGGAAAGAGGAAATTCAAAGGAAACGGAAAGAAGAATGCTTTAGTCAAGAAAGAGGGAGAAAAACTCTCATGTAAACACTGTTCAAAAGATGGCCATGATGAAGACCGTTGTTGGAAACTTATCTTGAAAAGAGACCCAAAAAGTTCAATAACAAAGGGAAACTAAAGATTGTTGCAACTACACAACATAATTTAGGATCTGATTCGGGAAATGAAACAAAAATCACAGCCTCAAGTAGTAGCCTCAATGAAACTCAACATGAAAAATAAAGAATCGAGATTTTCCACATAACGGTTATTTCAAAGAATACCAAGATAGATACTCTATTTTATATTGGTTCTCAAGTAAACCTCATTTCTGAAGACACCGTCAAGAAATTTCATTTGGAAACTACTCTTCATCCTAAACCATATCCTCTAGGTTGGATATGTGAAAATGGCAAATTGCATGTGAAAAAAATATGTAAACTCAAATTTTCCATCACTGCAAACTTTATAGATGAGGTACAACTTGATGTCATTCCATTGGATATTTGTGGTATTGTTTTGGGAAGCCCATGTTTATATGATAGGAGAGCCATCTTTCATTGTCATGAGAACAAACATAATTTGTTTAAAAATGGAGTTGAGTACATTGTTAGAGAACATACCAAGAAGTTGAATTTGTCACTTGTAAATGTTGGACAAATGAAAAGATTAGTCAATGCTAGTAATAATTGTGTACTCTTGATGATCAAACCAAAAGAAAATGTTCAAAAAGAAGCTTTCCATGGATGTGATGAAAAGTTAAAATCTGATTTATATGAGGTTGTTAACAAATATGATAAGATGTTTCAGGAGCCAAAAGGATTGCCTCCTAAAAGAGGTATCCAACATGAGATCCAATTGTAGCAAGATTTTCCTCTTCCAAACATTGGCATGTACACGATGTCAGTCATGGAGAATGTTGAAATCAAAAAACAAATCCAATAGTTTCTTGACAAAGGGGTTATCATTCCAAGAACATCGCCATGGGAGTCACCAATTGTTTTAGTACCAAAGAAAGATGGTACATAGCGCATGTGTGTATGTTTCAGAGCCTTGAAAAAGATTATGGTAAAGAATCGTTACCCTCTTCCTCGAATTGATGATTTTCTTGAAAGATTCTAAGTATTTCACTAAGTTGGACTTGAGAAGTGGTTATCATCAGATTAGGATTGCTGAAGGAGACACATGGAAGACAACTTTCAAAACAAATGAAGGTTTGTATGAATGGATGGTTATGCCATTTGGGATTTTTGATGCTCCTGCAGCATTCATGAGAGCGATGAATGATATTTTAAGGCATTTTCTTGATGATTGTGTAATCGTCTACTTGGATGACATATTGATATTTAGCAAATCTCCTGAAGAACATGTTATGCATGTGAAGCAAGTTTTAGATGTCTTGAAGAAAGATTATTTTTTATAAAGATGTCTAAACATGAGTTTGGAAAGACCCCATTAGTTTACTTGGGACATATTGTTGGAGGGGGGGAATTGAATATGGATACCTCAAAGGTCAAAGTCATTTTAGATTGGCCCAAGCCCAACAATGTAACAGAGGTTAGAAGATTTTTGGGAGCAACCCAATATTGGAGAAAGTTTATTTCTAACTTTTCCTCCATTGAAGCTCCATTACATGTTGTGACAAGCATTAAACAAGTTTTCCAATTGGGAGGCAAGCAACAAAAATATTTTGATGCATTGAAGGAGAGAATTAGTTCAGCTCCAGTTCTTACACTCCCTGATTTAAGACATCCATTTGATATAAAAATAGATGCAAGTAATTATTCCATGGGAGCAGTCTTGTTGCAACATGGTAAGCCCATTTGTTTTCATTCTAAAACATTTAATGGTATTGTGATTAATTATCCTACATATTACAAGGAGTTGTATGAATTGGTGAAAAGTGTGAAAAAATGGAAACACTATTTTTTGAGAAAATAAACTATTATTCACACAGATCATCAACCATTGCAATACTTGCAATCAAAAACAAATCTACAACAAGCAAGGCACTTCAGATGGATGGGTTTCCTACAATAGTTCCACTTGGTTATCAGGTATAAGAAAGGCATTTATAAAATAAGTTGTTGATATTTTTTCTAGGCCTATTGTTCGTTCTTCCGTTATTCTTAAGCATAATTCTATCATGCATGAGAGATCTGTTGAACAATACACTTTAGATGCTGATTTCAAAGAGGTTTATGCAACTTTGTTTCATTATAACCAAGTTGAGGAACTGGATTACCATGTGCATGATAAACTTTTGTATCATCTTGGAAAGCTATGTATTCCATAGGGTGAAAGAGTCAATATTATAAGGGAAGCACATTCTTCTCTTATTGTTGGCCACTTTGGTGTAGGCAACATGGTGGCTAATTTGCAAAGGTATTTCTATTGGCCTAAAATGAATGAAAGTGTTTCACGATATGTAAGAGGATGTTCTTTATGTGCTACAAGTAAGCCTAGCAACAAAAAGTTAGGATTGTATTCTCCACTTCCAGTTCCTTCTCATCCTTGGGAAATCATTTCCATGGACTTTGTAGGAGGATTACCTATGTCTAAGATGAATCATGATTATATTTATGTTGTGGTTGATCATTTCAGAAAAATGTGTATTTTAATGCCTTGTAAGAAGCAGGTTACAGCTGAACAAACGACACAAATGTTCTTTCAACATGTATGGGTACATTTTGGGTTTCCCAAATCCATTATTTATGATCAAGATTATCGATTTATTGGGAACTTTTGGTCAAGCTTATGGGCACTCATGGACACCAAGTTGAAAAAGAGCACAACATTTAATCCACCAACTAGTGGTCAAGCATAAGTGGTGAATAAAACAATAGTACATCTTCTTCATGGTTATTGTAGCAAACATCCTAATCTTTGGGATGAGCACCTACACTACATTCAACATGATTATAATGGGGCTAAGAATTCATTGACTCAAACATATCCATTTGAGGCATGTTTTGGTTACTTGCCAAAATCTCCTTTAGATTTTATCTTTGGGAAGGATGTTGCTATTCATGTGTTGACGGGCGAAACTGACCGTCCGTCAACTGGGAGAGTGGAACCGGTCTGGGGTTGTCTAAATAACCCAAGCCGTTTGGAATGGACCACCCTGACGAGTTTAACGGCTCCGTTGGCCGCTCTAAGGTCTCCTAAGAAAACCAAAGAGAGAATTGATCTGAGCTAAGTAATCTAATCTAAAGTAAATAAGACAAACTAACTATAACTAAATACAAGAAACTAACTAAAATAAAGGAAACTAGAAACTGATAAAACAAACTAAGCTAAATACACTAATCTAACTATAAACTACTAACTATTATATATACAAGATACTAATTATCAACTATCTGATTACTAATTTAATTACAGTTTATTCACAAATATACATTGCATACAATCTTCAGATTCGAATAAAACCTGCAAAACTCATGTGCTTGCTGCCCTAGGACAGCCAAGAATCTCTTTTTTGACTTTTATATTTTATGAAAAAGAAATAAAAACTACTGAAATTAAACAATGTAATATATATTACTGAAATTAAACAATGTAATATAAATCTAACTAAACTATCATCTATATTAAACTACTTAACATAACGAGTAAATAAAAGACTAATTGACCTAGAAACGCTCCAAGTCTGCCCTGTGTAGGATGACTCCTTAAGCTGGTTGGAGGAAGAAATTCACACCATTTAGTCCTTAAGCTTTTCGTAAACGATCAGCTATGCTGCTCTTTGAAGTGTTTTTACAGGACAAACAAGACATAAAAAGAAAATCATAACAATCTTCTGATAATAAATCTCTGCATTAAGGGAAACCTATTATGCAGAAAACTTATACAATAACTCAATTAATGAAGAAGACAAAGCTATCATTCATAAAATGAATCAACAACTGTTATGTCCTTTATCTCTTTGGAAGCAACAAGATATGTATAACAGTAAGAAATTATATCACTTGTATTTGATTTAGATAGCAAAAGTAATACTAAACCATAAACAAAATGATATACAAAACTTGAAACAAAGTGTTGATATATTGAAAAGCAAAAGCTATGACAAAACATCAATTTTTCTCCAGTTTGAATCAGAATTACATATCCTTGTTCTCCCACAACTGAGGATTATAGATTATTACAAAACCATAGGTTTATATAGATTTCTCATGAGGTAAAACATCCTTGTGAATAATAGTAAACAGTTTTACACAATCTGGCAATAATCCCAAAATCCCTTAAACTAAGTAACTAAAAATGCAGGTGAAATCCCTAAGATATCCTCCAATTGCTCCTCATATCTATTGCCAATTCGAATCTACCTGCAATAGACACCAAAAATCAAGTTAGAAGAATATTTTATTAAGGAAACAATAAAATTTTGACTCCACAGACTTAGCTACAGAATCATCTGATTCTGTAGCTAGTCAAGAATAGCCAACATGACCATATCTCAATCAGATAAAATCAAATCAAATCATCTTTTAATAATTCTCAAAATGAGTCACTAATAATCCAATTGAAATTATCATCTAAATCAAATCGCATCCAAAGAAATTCAATTGAAACAGAGTACCAAAATATTTTTGTCTTTAGTTACCATAAAGTATAGTCAAACTTTGACAGGTCGAAATTGGACATTGAAACAAGTTCGAATGAGATACGATACAATCGTAATCAATAATCATGATCAAACAGGATATTAACCATATCAAATAAGATTTTCCACAACCTAACTATAATCGATATGATTTAAACATCAAACATACGTTACAGCTGTAGCAATATGGATATCATTTCAATCAATAGTAACGATAAAAAGGCTATAAAGATTCAGCACGATATTCATTCTATTTTGATCAAACAAGTGAAAGTTGTTACAATACACATTTAAACGAAACATGTGTAATAGTCTTGACCAAAATCATCATCTATTTTAATTGTTGGGTATGACACAGTCAAAATCGAACAGTATTGCTAACCGTAACCTGAACAAC
>JZKD02S2052614.1:70174-81530 GCA_000966675.3 Picea glauca | reverse complement strand
ACATTTTTTATGAATCTCATTGTTTTGCATTTTATGTTTATGAATGTATGAATTTTATGTGTATGAATGTATGATTTTTTTCTAAAGTGATTATAAATACTTGCATTACGCATTAAAAAATCTCTTGTGGTGGAAAATATTGATAAGTGATAAATCCATAATCAATTAATGGCTCTAATTACCTAAATTTATGGGTAGGGAATGCATTTCCTTCAACATTGATAAAGTTAAACCAATTGCCAATGCACTGGACACACTTGGGTGCACGTTTTGGATGTAGATGGGTGATGGAAAAGGAACCAAAGCTCTCAAAGTTGATGGATGACACTTGAGTCCACCTTAAAGTACTACTTTCAAGGAAATTATCATATACAAAAGAAGATTCCTCAAAATTACTAAATCATCATCATCATATATATATACTATTAACTTATTAAAAAAACATATTGCAAACTTGTAAGCGAACAAACTTATAAGTTCAAGTCCATGAATCATAAATATATTAATTTTTAAACTTTACAATCGGTAGTGACAATTCTTGATCTTTTAAAAATGTTTTTTTTTAAATGAAAAATAAACTCAAGTTCATGAACCATAAATATATTAATTGTGTATATATAGTACTCGTTATTTGACTTAAAGACCCCAAAACTAGTAAAATTTAACAAAACATTCAATTAGTAGTATACACTAAAGAAATTTTGAGGAAACAAATGTGACTTAGCTAAATGGTTTTGTCAATCATAATAAAGGAAATAAATAATATACATATGGGTAGTGCATGAACCTCCAAAGTTCCACATTTCAATTTGCATGTTTAAAAAAATCACATAACTATGATCATCATAAACATATAACAATAAAAATAATACCATGCAACACATAAATAGGTCCAAATATATACATATCAAATGTCTATATCATTCTAACTAAAGCCAAAAAATACTAAGCAATGAATCACTAAGATATGTAAACATCAAAGTTTTAACCTTCTAATGCCAAAATCTAGGTTGTTACATTTACAAATCCCTAGAACACCACTATGATCTAAAATAGACTAATCCCTGCTTGCATGTATTGTCATGTAGCTTCCCATTTTGACCTATACAAAAATAAATATAACTTTCCATAGCATAATGCAAGGAAAATTTCAAATCAAAATGTAGATTTCAATGAAACAAAAATAACAAAAAAAGAAGCCTTTCTCATCCCAAGAAATAAAAAACATTTTTTCTAGGGACATATGACGTAACTTTATACCACAAAGTTCCTTTCCATCCAATGAAGTGTTTATGCCATTTTAAGTCTAGGTGAAAAAGTTTCATGCCTTGCCAATCCATGTCATGCCTTGCCTTTCCTTGAGTTTCCATGTCATGCCATGCCATGTTGTGTCGTTCCTTGCCTTGCCAAGACATGCCATGCCTTGCCTTGTCATTCCATACCTTACATTTCCATGCCTTGTCATGCTATGCCATTCCATGCCTTGCCTTTCCATTCCATGCCTTGTCTTTCCATGTTGTGTCTTGCCTTGCCATGTCGTGCCTTTCCTTTCCATGCCATGTCATGCCATGCCTTGCCTTGCCATTGCATGTCTTTCCTTTCCATGCCATGCCTTTCCATTTTATTCCATGCCATGCCTTTCCGAGCCATTCCATGCCATGCATTTCCCTTTCACGACATGACATTGCATGCCTTTCCTTTCCATGCCATGTCTTTCTATGCCATGCCATGCCTTTCCATGGGATGCCTTGCCACAAAATGCCTTGTCTTTCCATGCCATTCATGCCTTGCATTTCCATGCCATGCCATGCCATGCCTTGTCTTTCCTTGCCTTTCCTTTTCATGACATGCCATCCCATGCCATGCCATCACATCCCTTGATTGTCCATGACATGAAATTACATGCCTTGCCTTTCCATGCCTTGCATTGTCATGCAATGCCATGCCATGCCATGCCTTGCCTTGTCATGCCATGACATGCCTTGCCTTTCCATGACATTCTATTGAATGTATTTCCTTTCCATGCCATGTCTTTCCTTGTCTTGCCTTACCTTTCCATGTCTAGTTGTGCTTAGCCTTGTCATGTCTTTCCTTGGCTTGTTTTGTCTTTCCTTGCATTTCCATACCTAGACCTAGACCTATACCAAGAGATTTCCTTGTCACACGTTGTCTTTTCATGGTCTAAGTCACAGTCTAGGTCATGGATTATCTCATGGTATATGATGCAGGAGCATCGCCAACAAGTGCAAGTGGAGGACAGCTGGATATGCACCAACGGGCATTTTGAAGACATTTTGAAATTTAAAAGATGAAACATTAATGTAATAGCTGGAAGGATGTAATTGCTATTAAATGTTTTGGGGATTGTAATATAGATCTTGAGCATTGCTCTCATCTGTTGGTTGTGGGAATTTATTAGAATAAATGTAAAGTAGATGTAGTCTTTAATTTCGATAAGATAGCTTAGAGTCGTAGGAGGGAAAACTCAAGAAAGATCCCTCATAGATGTATTGTATTATTATTCTCATTGTAGTAATTTAAGTTGTAGAGAAAGAGAGCATAGGAGGGTAGAGAAGAACATATATTGTAGAAGTTGTTCGAGTATATAGTTGTTTCTATAGAAACCATGTACATAAGCACTTGAATTAATATAAGAATGCTTTGATCCAATTTCATGGTGTTGTTATTGTTACTGTTTGCATCTATTGAATGGTACGTTTACAGTTTGCTTATATGCTATGTTATGCATTTGTTTCAATGCTTTATGTGTATGATTTCATGTTGAATATATGAAGTCTCTGAGAGGGAGAGTATAATTTTCAATTTCTCCTCGTTTTGGGAATTCCTGCAAGGAGTGCAGTGAAGGTCCACAAGGAGCGCGTTGACAAGATTCTGAGTTTTACCTTAGAGAATCTCAGGAGAGATAGAGTTGTTATTATACCAATAGAAATGCAAGTATAGCATAGAGTTGTGCAAGGTGTGCGCAAGCCAGGTCAAAGTCTTAGACTTTTCCAACCCAAGGGAGTGGTTAAAGAACTTATGTCGCAAGGAGTGTGCAAAGTTGGAGTGTTTGGATAACTATAGGTTATCATGAAGGCCACAAGGAGTGCATGTAGAATTCCTTAGAATCCCATAGTTTGCAGTAGGAAATCAATCTCAGGAGGAAAGACGTCGAGTTATTTTGGTGAGAGACTATTGAGAGCCTGAACGAATGGTGGAAATTCTTAAAGGCTGAAGTGTCAATTTTTTGTGGGTCGTTGGATCCCAGAGACCTGCGAGGAGGATAAGGGCAAAAGTATTTCAAAATTCACAAGCTTAGGAGAGATAGTAACTGTCAGATCTAGCGGAGCACGAGCTGTTCATTTGGTGCTCCGAAATATCAACATTTTGGGAGTGGGGAGAGTGGAGGAAACCGCTACCCAAAAGTTGCGAGTATCTAAATCTTGACTTCGCAAGAGAAAGAATCTGGACCATCGGTTCACGGGAGGTTTAGGACTGTTGATCAGTGGTGAGGAAGTCATGATTTCAGATATTGGGAAAAGGGAGCAAAGCCACTTCGCAAAGCCTCGACATGCGAAATCCCATTGCACTCAAAATTTGGGCCCCAGGTCACAACCGAAGGTCACATCAGTAAAGAGTTAAAGGGAGGAGCTAGGGACCGTTAGCCCATTTTAGGGTTTTGGGAATCAGAGGAGTTAGGGTGACTCCCAACAAAAGTCTTGAAATCACGAAACGTGATGCACATTTTGGGGTTAAGTCTGTGGTCACATTGGTGGTCACCTGGAGTAGAGGCTCGCATCTAGTGCATGTTCACGCAGACATATCATATAAAACAAAAGGACATGTGGTCTTTAAGGGACGAAGGTTCCAGCAGGGTCCAAGAAGCCATTTTGGCTCGATAATTGGAAGATCCAAAGACCAGGAGGTCAGCAGACCCTGCTGAGGTGGGGGTTTGCGTCAGGTGGTATCAGAGCTAACAACTTTTGTTTTCTGTAGAGGGAAGATAGAGGACAATTTTGATTTTGAATTCTGGTGGTGGAATTTGAAACAATGCCACCAAGGAGACGTCAAGAAATAACTTTACCCGATCCATCCGTGGAAAGGGAGATGAGAGAAATTCGTGCTCGATTGGATGCCATGGAGACAAAACAACAATGAACACTTGATACTGGAGATATCAGTGAGGTCGAAAGTGAGAACTAAGTTGGAGCTGAAGAAGAAGTTGTAATCGAAGATGTTGCAGAGGAACGTCTATTGAAAGTTGTTGCAAGGATAGGTTCCAGAGAAAAATGGACATCCCGATGTATGAAGGCAACTTAGACGTTGAGGAGTTGCTATACTGGTTTAGGACATCTAAGAAGATAAGAAAGTTAAGCACATTCTCACTAGACTGAAAAGGCATGCAACATTGTGGTGTGTTGAACTACAGGTTGACAGGCGTTGCAAAGGCAAACAAAGAATCAAAATATGGGACATGATGGTTGCCAAAATGAAAGCCAAATTCATACCTAGAGATTACCAAATCAATGTGTTTCGAAGAATGCAGAATTTGAGACAGAAAGGGATGATAGTGAAGGAATATACAAAGGAATTTTACAGGTTAAATATAAGAGTTGGTCATCTCGAGAGTGATGATGAAAAAGTATACAGATACATGAACAACCTGAGATATGAGATTTAAAATGAGATGAGCATGGTGATAGTCAGAAATGTAGAATATGCTTATCATATTTCTTCAAAGGAAGAAGTGAAATTGGCTCGAAAGCAAGGTCAAAGGGGTAGAGGTGGAAGTTAGAGTAGAGGCAAAGCAGTGGCCCAGGATAGAGTACAAAATACCAAGGATGAAGAAAAGAAACCTCATAACCACCCAGAAAGGGGAGGAAGTTCACAGGGAAGAAAATATGCCAATAGGAACACTTTTCCCCGAGCAAGAGGAAGATGAAGAGTTAGAGGAGGTGAAATAAAGTTTTTTTTCTGTGGGAAGATCGGACAAAAATCTTGGGAATGCCCTAATAGAAAAATAGATGGAGGAGGAGAAGCTCACATTTCAGAAGTGCAAAGGTGAAATGTTGAGGCAGAAGATGTAGAAGGTGGAAGATCCTCAATGATGAGGAAAATTCTCTAGAAGCTAGAGAAAGCGTTGGACAATTTAGTCTAGAGGAACAGTTTGTTTAAGACTTGCAAAATCGAGGATAGCATATGCAAGGTGATAGTTGATAGTGGAAGCATGGATAATTTAGTATCCACATAAATGGAGGAGAAGATGGAATTGGAGACAGTTGTACATATGAGCCCATACAAGGTTTCGTGGTTGCAAAAAGGACATCAGGAAACTGTCACTAAAAAATATTTAGTTGAATTCAAGATAGGGCGATACAGAGATGAGATCTTATGTGATGTTATTCCCATGGATGTCTATCATCTTTTTTTGGGTAGGCCATGGCAATATGACAGAAATGTTATTCATGACAGAAGAAAGAACACATACACCTTGGAGAAGAATGGTAGGATGCATATGTTGCTTCCAATTGAAGACAAGAAGGTGAAAGTAGAAGAAAGAAATATTATACTTCTCATGAGTGGGAAGGAACTTTTTAGAGAAGTCAAGAAATATGAAGAAATGAAGTTTGTTGTGGTGAGAAAACCTAGATCCATTTTGACCAGTACTTCGATAGATGATCTACCTGAGGATATTCAGGAACTGTTGGAGAATTTCGTTGATATAGTGGTGGATGACTTACCTTGTTCATTGTTGCCCATTAGAAGTATAAGCCATCACATTGACCTTATACCATGAGCGATTTTTCAAAATAAAGCAACGTACATATTAACGACGTAGGAGAATGAAGAGTTCAAGAAGCAAGTCTAGGATTTGATAGACAAAGGGTTGATTAGACAAATCTTGAGTCCATGCGCTATGCCAACAGTGTTAAGTCTAAAGAAATATGGTGGATGGAGAATGTGTACAAAATCAAGGGATATAAACAAAATCACCATCATGTATATATTTCCTTTACCCAAGATGGATGACTTGATGGATTTCTTGAGTGGAGCAAAGTTTTTTTTTTAAATTTATTTAAAAAGTGGATATCATCATATTAGAATGAGGGAAGGTGATGAATGGAAGACAACATTCAAGACAAATGAAGGACTATATGAATGGCTTGTCATGCCATTTGGATTGACGAATGCGCCAAGTACTTTTATGAGATTGATGAACAAAGTCTTGAAATATTTCATTAGAAAGTTTGTAATTGTATATCTTGATGATATATTGATCTTTAGTAAGACTGAGGAAGAACATTTGAGACATTTAACTTCAGTGATGAGGAGGTTACAACAAGAGAAGTTTCTGATAAATCTGAAGAAGTCGTATTTTATGAAGACAGATCTTATTTATCTAGGCTTTTTGATCTCTTCAAATGAGTCGAATATGGATCCTAAAAAAGTAAAATCAATCAAAGAGTGGTCATCGCCAAGGAATATCTTTGAAGTTAGAAGCTTCCATGGATTAGCCATTTTTTATAGGAAGTTCATCAAAAATTCTAGTGGAATTATTGCATCAATGATGGACAAAGTCAAGAAGAGACATAAATATTTTCATTGGATAAAGGAAGCGGACAAAAGTTTCAAGTTGTTGAAGGAGAAGATAACCAGACAACCAGTTCTGGTTCTACGAGATTTTAGTGAAACATTCCAAGTGAGATGGGATACAAGTGGATTTGCGATTGGAGCGGTCTTAAGTCAAGACAATAGACTAGTTGCATACTTCAGTGAGAATATGAACGAGACTAAGATGAAATATTCCACGTATGATAAAGATTTTTATGCATTCATACAAGCGTTGAAGAATTGGAGGCACTACTTGGTTCCAAAAGAGTTCATTTTGTATAGCAACAACCAGGCCTTATAGTTTATAACCACACATGAAAAACTAAACCAAAAACATGCAAAATGGGTTGAACTTATGCAAAACATTACTTTTGTTATAAAGAACATTTATGGAAATGCTAACAAGGTTGTTGATGCATTGAGCAAGAAATGTTTGATTCTGCAAAAGTTTTGAGTGAAGACCTTAGGTTTTGATAGCCTTAAGGAAATGTATAGAGATGATTTAGATTTCAAGGACGCTTATGAAGCATGCGAGAATCCTATTCTGAGAGATAGAACCCAATGGATTGAATATTTAATTCAGGATGGACTATTATTTAAAGGAAACAGTTGTGTATCCCGAAGATTTCTATGAGAGAAAACCTTTTGAAGGAAAAACATAGTGGGGGATTGGATGGACACTTCAACCATGATAAAACATTTGTGAAACTAAACAATTTGTATTATTGGCCAGGGATGAGGATGAATGTGAAGAAATTTGTCAACAGATGTAGAATTTTCCAGCACGTAAAGAGGAAAATACAGAATACAAGGTTGTATCAACCATTGCCAATACCATAGAGGTCGTGGGATGCGGTAAGCATGGATTTTGTGTTGGGATTGTCAAGGACACAGAGATTTTGTGATTACATATTCTTGGAAGTCAAAAGATTATAAAAAATGGCACATTTCATTCCACGTCAGAAAACCAGTGATGCAACACACATTGCAAACCTATTTTTCAAAGAAGTTGTTCGACTTCATGGTTTACCCAAGAGTATTGTTTTAGACAGAGATAACAAATTTGTTGGTCATTTCTAGAGGAAACTTTGGAGGAAGCTGGGGATGAATATATCTTTTATATCATCATATCACCCTCAGATATATGGACAGACTGAGGTAGTAAACCGAAGTTTGGGGGACCTATTGAGGAGTTTAGTAGTTGAACATCATAGTTAGTGGGATCAGATTTTTCCGCAAGCAGAATTTTCATATAATGACTCACCTAACTAGAGAAAAGGACAGAGCCCATTCCAGATAATGTATGGAATGCATCTAAGAGAAGTATCTGAGTTGAGAGACTTGGAGAAGAATGAGTTCATGAGTGCTGGAGCGGAAGATTTTGTAGCAAAGATGCAAGAGATCCACAGTAAGATTAAAGAGCGGTTGCAGAGTTCAAACCAGGAATACAAGTGCATAGCAGATCAACACAGGAGAGAGATTCAATTTGAAGTGGTATATTTGGTCTTAGCACATATAAGAAAATAAAGGTTTCCAAGTGGAACATATAATCAACTCAAGATGAGAAATATAGGACCATTTAAGATTTTACGAAAATTTGAGGCAAATTCTTACGAGATAGAATTGCTAGATGATGTGGGCATATCACCCATATTCAATGTAGCATATCTATATCCTTACAGAGTATATGAATCGAGAGGAGAAGAGAATCAAAAGGAAGTTCAGTGGGTCAAAAAGATGTCTATAGCTGAAAAGCCGCAGATGGAAGATATCATTGATCAGAGCGTTGGCAAGAAGACCCGAAGGAAGACATATTTTGAATATTTGGTAAAGTGGAAAGGACACCCAATTGAGGATGCAAGTTGGTAAAGTGAAGAAGATATCTAGGAACATGGACAAATGATGCATGAACTCATGGACAAGAGTCCATGAATTTTTCAGCCAAAGGAGTATGATGCAGGAGCATCTCCAGCAAGCGTAAGTGGAGGACATCTAGATATGCACCAGTGTGCATTTTGAAGACATTTTGAAATTTAAAAGATGAAACATTAATGTAATAGCTAGAAGGATGTAATTTCTCTTAAATGTTTTGGGGACAGTAATACAGATCTTGGACATTAATCTCATCTCTCGGTTGTGGGAATTTATTAGAATAAATGTAAAGTAGTTGTAGTCTTTAATTTCAACAAGATAACTTAGAAATGTACGATGGAAAAATCAAGAAAGCTCCCTCGTAGATGTATTGTATTATTATTCTCATTGTACTAATTTAAGTTGTAGAGTAAGAGAGCATAGGAGGGCAGAGAAGAACGAAGATTGTAGATTTTTTTTGAGTAGATAGTTGTTTCTATAGAAACCATGTACATAAGCACTTGAATTAATATAAGAATGCTTTGATCCAATTTCATGGTGTTTTTATGGTTACTGTTTGTATATATTGAATTATATGTTTACAGTTTTCTTATATGCTTTGTTATGCATTCGTTTCAATTATTTTTGTGCATGATTTCATGTTGAATATATGAATTCTATGAGAGGGAGAGTATAAGTTTCAATTTATCCTCATCACAAGAATTCCTGCAAGGAATGCAATGAAGGTCCGCAAGGACTGGGTTCTGAGTTTTACCTCATAAAATCTCAGAAGAGATAGAGTTGTTCTTATACCAAAAAAAGTGCAAGTATAGCACAGAGATGTGCAAGGCATATGCAGGCCAGGTCAAAGTCTTAGACTTTTCCAAACCAAAGGGAGTGGTTGAAGAACTTATGTCGCAAGGAGTGCGCAAAGTTGGAGTGTTTGGATAACCAGAGGTTATCATGAAGGCCACAAGGAGTGCGTGTAGGATTCCTCAGAATCCTAGAGTTTGCGGCAAGAAATCAAGCTCAAGAGGAAATATGCTAAGTTATTTTGGTGAGGGACTATTGAGAGCCTGAATAGATGGTGGAAGTTCTCGAAGGCTGAAGTGTTGATTTTTTGCGGGCTATTGGATCTTGGATACCTGCAAAGAGGATACGGGAAAAAGTATTTCAACATTCACAAGCTTAGGAGAGATATCAGCTGTCATATCTGGAGGAGTGTGAGTCGTTGATTTGGCACTCCGAAATAACCTCATTTCAGGAGTCAAGAGAGTGGAGGAAACTGCTACTTGGAAGTCGCGAGTCGCGAAATCCTGACTTCGCAAGAGAAAGAATCTGGACCGTTGGATCGTGGGAGGTTCAATATCATTGATCAATGGTGAGGAAGTCATGATTTTAGATATTGGGAAAAGGGAGCAAATCCACTTAGAAAAACCCTGACACGTGAAATCCCAACGTGCTTGAAAGTTGGGCTCCAGGTCGCAACCGAAGGTTACATTAGTAAAGAGTTAAAGGGAGGAGATAGGGACCGTTAGCCCATTTGGGGATTTCAGGAATCGAAGGAGTCGGGGTGAGTCCCAACGAAAGTCCCGAAATCGTGGAACGCAACGTGCCTTTTAGGGTTAAGTCTGTGGTCACGTTGATGGTCACATGGAGTAGAGGCTCATGTCTAGTGCATGTTCACATAGATGGAGAATATGAAAGAAAAGGACCTATGGTATTTAAGTGTCGAAGGTTCTAGCAGGGACCAAGAAGCCATTTCGGCTCGAGAATTGGAAGATCCAAAGACTGGAAGGTCAACAGACCATGCTGAGGTTGGGGTATGCATCAATATAGGTCTAGGTCATGGTTTATGTCATGGTCACAGTTTATGTCTAGTTCTATTGCCAACATGTCCTTGAATGGCTTGAGGAGGCGAGTTGAAACTCATGATAAAACTCAAAGAGGAACTCAAATAGATTAACCCTCAGTTGAGTTGGATTGAGTTGGAGTTGTAATTCCATTGCTCGAAACACCATTTTTTGTAGGATCTTTGACACTAGGGTGTTTCTCAATGAAGCATAGTGCAATTTATGAATAAGAGGTCAATTTTCAAGACCCTTGTGTCAGGTGATTTTGGGTAGCATGGTTGTGTGGGCCTTGTCCAAACAGACTTACGGGAGCTTACTGAACATCATTATGCTTCTCGGTTTGGATTTTATTCCAGTTGACCAAATTGATGACATGTCCATGAATGGCTTGAGGAGGCGAGTTGCAACTTGCGATAAAAATCAAAACGTGACTCAAATGGATGAACCATCAGTTTCATTTCATCTGGGGAATTGAGTTTCAGCAAGTGGGGCCCCTCCACTGAAATTTCATTTCCTAGACAACCTTTTGTGGGAGGATCTACGACACTAGGTTTTTTCTCAATGAGGCATAGTACAATTTCTGAACAAGAGGTCGATTTTCAAGAACATTGTGTTGAGCAATTGTGGGTAGCGTGGTCACATGGGCCTTGGAAAAAGATATGTGTGGGATCTTACGAAAATATTTTATGCTACTTGGTTTGAATTTTATGCCCACAAACCAAATTTTCAACATGTCCCTGAATGGATTCAGGAGGTGAGTTACAAATCGCGATAAAACTCAAACCATGACTCGGATTGACAAACCGTCAATTGCATTGGATTTGAGGCACTGTTTTCTAGCTATTGGGGCCCCTTCACTGTCATTTTGTTCCTTAGAAAAGATTTTGATGGAGGATCTCCGGTACTAGTGTTATCACTGAAATTTCATCCGCATGTGGCGACAAGAACTCCACATCATCAAAACAGGATTGGAGTCATTCATGGCACAAGATTAATGCCACAACATTGCAAAAAGAGGTCAAAACTATACAAAATGGCCA
>JZKD02S2052614.1:10068-27225 GCA_000966675.3 Picea glauca | reverse complement strand
CCATAAAAACTCTAAAACACAATTCTAGCATAATCTGGCAATGTAAAACTCAAAACAGAGTAAAATCATTTTTTATGTCTACCACACTGGCAATTCTAATGCTTATGCTACTTAACAATCATCTAACCACCTCAATGGTATTTATAACATTTATAGACCAAGTGGTCGACCACAGGAGGGTCGAACCACTTCTAATTTCGGCAAATTACAATAAATGATGCCCTAACTGATAAAATAGAGTGAGTCAATAATCTCCATCTTGAGCAACTGAAACTGAGTTGTCGGGAGCTTAATAGATGGAGGGGGAAAGCATGAACAAAACCCACGTCCCTAATTTTCCCATCACTGGCCGCTAATACCATAACTGCCAAGTCGCCCTATGTTTTTGTGCAATACACAGTGCTAGACAGAGTGTTGGAACGAGTACTAGAAGGGGTGATGGATCAAGTGTTAGAAGCAGAAACGTGCTGCGTTTTTTCCCTGTAACACCAGAAAAAAATGAATTAGATCTTGGTAATCATAAAACATGATGAATTGTACGTAATACAATCATTAAACATGAATCACACGTACCTTATGTCTATCATACCATTTTATCATAAAATTCTTCAAAAAGCTCCTTTAAAATATGAAAAACACGTATGTACACGCGGAAAAAGTGTATAATAACCGTCATAAAAGTGATCATATCTCGGGCCCAACATTACCCCCACACTTACGATTTACAGGTCCCACTGCAAACAAAAAAAAGGTACCCCTCGTGACTAGGCTTGTTGAGGAGGATCGACTTTGGAAGCTTCTCCTTCTTGTTGTGAAGACTTATCCTTGTGCCTCTTGTGTTGCTTCAGCTGTGCTTTGAGGCTGCGGTTAGATTTGGTCATCTCATCGACCAATCGTTGAAGAGAGTCAACCTTTGTTTGAAGGACTGCATTGTCATGATGAATGTGTGTATCTATTGTCTTCCTTTCCTCCAACTGTTGGAGAAGTTGATGGTTTTCCTTTTGTATATCCTCTATGGTTGGGGAAGAATCGATGATCTCTGAGGAAGGCTTAGATCCTTTGAGGGATGTGGACAATCTATCAATTTTAGGATCTAGAGTGGGCATGGGTGAAGTAGGAGTGATGGGATATCTGTAAGGTGAGGTAGGTTATGATTTTCTTTTTCCTTAGTGGCTTTAATCCATCCGTAGAAACTTCCCTAGGTTTCTTATGAGGGCTCTCAAGGTCGGAGGATACTTGGATAGGATCCGAAGCAGGTGGAGGTTTTGCATAAGGATTGGTTCTTGTGCTCCGGATACTCTTCCAAAAGACTACTTTACCAAATCGATTGGATCCCCTCTTGTTTGTGGGTATGATGGGAAAGTCTTTCTGCATTACTTATTGGAGCTTTTTAGGTGTAGTATCAAGAGAGAGTGAAGGCATTGGGGGGTTAACAATAGGCTTCTTTTGGTCTTTTCTCTTGGTCTTTTTACTCGATGAAGAAGTAGGGATATCAACAAGATTTTGGTATTGTTCCGGAAAAGAGAGGGTTTGTGCAAGGGGGTTTGGATTTCTTGGAGAGAAAGGTTTGGATAGAGAGATAGTTTTTAGGATAAGTGGATTTTTTTCGGTCTTAATTGTCAAGTGAGGGTTTGCAAATTGGTAGATAAAGGAATCCCAATTTTTCCCATGTTTCTCTAGTTCGAAAAGAATGAGGAGTTTGATCAAGCCATTGTGGAAGAGACTATTGTTTGGGTTAGTCACATTTTTCCTCACTTGAGAGGACATCTTCTCCAAGCTTTTGAGAAAATAGAAGGGGAAGTTCAAGGGTTTGTTGAACAGAAAATGAGCCAGCAATCTAAAATGACAAGATTTGAAGGTAGAGTATCTACCTTCACATGTAATTAACCTTGTGATGACGATGAGGGGGTTAATCAATTCTGCCTTTATCCACTCCTTACCATACCCTTTTTCTCCTGAAATGCTCTCGAATTCAGGCTTAAACACCCTATTATAACTTGAGGGCGACAATTGGTGGTTTTTGAACCATCTATCTCCCATTCTTGGGAGCTTTGTTACTGCAGCAATGGACTCTTCTGTGACTTCAAAGGTACTTACATGTGTTTTCTTACCATCGAAACCAACTACAAATTGCATGGATAGACCATCATCATGATCCTGTAAGCTAGACAAAAATGGCCCCTAGCCTGCACACAAAAACACTTCTCTGCACTATGAAAATTTGGGAATGGAAAACAAGTCTGCATAGGAGGAAGGTTTGTATCTCCTGGGCATTGTGACAGAGGTGAAATTAACCAAGCAAGGGAGCGAACAGGCCAAGAGATGGCATGAATTGGGCACGGTTTGAGGGCGATTTGAACAGGGGACGAATTGGCAAAGGTTGTGCATGATTCCTTAACGTAGGGAGGAGAAAATGGCAAGGGAAAATGGAGATAATGGTTGCCCAACCCGATTTTGAATTCTCTTATGGTGGAGTATGTTGCACACATGTGCGCGTGAGCTACCATGTGTGGGAAATTCGAATTCAATGGCATGATTTTGGGTAATGTAATGATGCATGGTTAGATCAATGTCCAAGTCTTTGGACGTGGACACTTGATCATAAACATATGAAGCATATTTAATCAATGCCTGCAACTAATTCAATTGAATTTAATCGATTTCCAGTTACATGTAATATATGATAGTTGTCGGTATGCAATTCACATGGCACTTCCTTTGGCACCTCAAACGACATCTCATACGACACCTCATACTGTACTTCATCCCATACCTTTGTGTTAAGTGCATTTTCACCTCTTATAATGGATAGCCTGCAAATTTGAAGTGTGTTTGACAATCACCATAGTTAATGAGCAGAGGCAGAATGCTCCATGCTCACTCAATCTTCTTGCATATGACATATAATGTCAAAAACCTACAATGAACAGGTTATAGCAAGCATAAAAATGTATTTTCAAACCTACAATATGCAACTTGTAATGAAACGATAAACCAATAAACAATGGTCTGTTATGTATGTGTTAAGTAATTTATAGCACACGGGAGCTAAGCAATTCAAAAATAACATGACTATCAATGTAATAACCTGTATCATAGAAATATTACAAAAGAATTTGTGCAAAGATCTAATTCTCTAGGCAATGATCATTTCTCATCTCATTAACCCCTCCCCCACACCTAAGTATTGTGACAACTCACAATCAAAAGTATAAGAAACTAGTCAGTATCCCCCAATAGCCAAAGATTTATAGTATGTCAAGTGTAAAGATAAAATTTCACAGCTTGGTCTGATGAGACAGTTAGAAGATGGCCCCACCTATAGGATAAGAGATACTATATATATATAAGAAGAGGTAGGCAAGAGATTTTCAAGATAGTCTTAGAGTTATTCCCCAATGGCAAGTGTATGAGATTCATTAACCTTAGCCTAACCACAAATATTTCATGTCATCTTTGTTTGCAAGTAATGTCATACATCAAGACAATTTTAAATTTATTATTTGTTTTTGTTAGATTATCATCCTCGCTAGGTAGAATGCCCAATGCCAGCAAGCCTGTTCAGTACTCCGACATGTTTACCTAGTCATACCACATGCCAGAACCCATTGCCAGCAGACCTATTCAGTATCCCAACAGGTTATCCTCTTAAACCCTTAGAGACTGGTTCTCCATCTTTTAAGATTTTAGTATAAGATTGCTTATGCAAGAAGATGGGGGAACAACTCTAAAAACAACTTTTTCTTTCCCTTTTTTTTCAATTGGGATGGTATTTATGTTAGAGGATGACTTTTCGTTATATTGCTTAGTGATTGTCCCGATGTAAGGGGTACTTAAGCGAATGTATTCTATCTAAAGATATGATATAATCAAGCTATTTAGTGTGTAGTGGATGGTACCATTGAGAAATAACATAAAGGTATCTCTAGGCTCAACTTACTTTCTTCCTTTGTAGTTATTGTGATGTTTCCATGACTAACCGCTCATTAAACCTCCTTGGTACTCTTTGATAAAGACACTTGACTCACTTACTCAAGTTTCTTGGAAAAACTATACAAGAGACCTCTAGGATTGATAGTTATGGTATCACTTCCTTATACAGTGGTGAAGAGTTTCAAGAGCAACTACTTTAAAATGCCAAAAAATGAGAATTTTGCAAAAATATGGCTAATTACAGTAAGTCAATATTCATTTGATGCTTTAATAGACACAAAATTCAAATATAGAAAATGTTTTGAGGAAAGATCCTTGAAACTGTGTACTCCTGGTGAAATAAGTACTTACAGAAATATCTAGAATTGCCTTATTAACAAAATGAAAAAACTATTTACATATATACAATAGGAAATTCAGAAAAAATTTCAAGAATAAGGGGGGACTTCCCCATATACTAAGGCCAATTCCTTTTTAGCTGACATGACCTGTAGAAAATCCTCTCTAGAAATGGGCTTATGATAGAATTTAATTCCGTGTCCATTTACCACAAAGGAGACTTGTCCATCGTAAATTGTTTTAATTTTTACAGCTCTATTGTCATTTACAGTGTCTACCTCGTAAGGGCCCAACCAATGGGTGGTAAGTTTTCCTTTGAAGGTTTTGAATTAGGAATCAAACAATACATCACAGTCATCAGGTTGGAAGTGTTTCTTCTTGATAAACTTGTCATGCCACTTGCTCCTCTGGTTTTGGAATAATATTGTCGGTTGGATGGTATCTTGCCTAATTTCATCCAACTCATTCAATTGTAGGGATGATTTATTTTGAGCCTCATCCAAGTTCAATCCTAATTCTAAGGCAATACGAAAGGTCTTACTTGGAATTCTATAGGTAAAAGTACCTGTTTCCCGTACACTAGCTCATAAGGGGTATGCCTAGTGGTATTTTTCCAGGTACTCTGATATGCCCACAAATCTTCTGGGAGCCTATCATCCCAATCCCAGTGATGTAACTGAACATTCTTGGTCAATATGGCTTCCAGAACTTTGTTTTTGGATTCTACCTTACCATTGTCTTGCGGGTGGTATGGAGAATATTTATGGTGTTTAATCCCATATTTCTCTGTTATCTCTTTCATCATCTTGGAAATAAATTGAGTGCCTTGATCAATAACAATTTCATGAGGGACACTAAAGTGGGTAAAGATGTCTTCATAGATAAATTCAACAAAAGACTTCTCTGTAGCCCTGAATAGGGATTTTGCCTCTACCCATTTGGTGACATAGTTCGTACAAACCAAAATATATCTCTTCCTACGGGACATGGGTGAAATTGGTCCTACAAAGTCGAGGGCCCATTTTTGGAAGGGTTCTATCATAACTTGGGCCTGCAAAGTAATTTCATTAGATGACATAGGTCTTCCTATCCTTTGGCAACTATCACAACTTCTCACATACTTGGCAACATCTTTGAAAATGCTAGGCCAATAGTAACCCGAATGTAACACCTTATATGATGTGCGTTTGTCAGAAAAATGGCCACCACATGGTCCATCATGATAGCTTCATGGTATATCAGGTACCTCATCCTCTCGGACACATCTACGAATAATCAAATCACGACTTGTGTGAAAAATATCATGACCAACCCAAGAGTAATTAGCACTTTGTGTAATAATTTTCCGTTTTTCATGAGGTGACAAATGAGACAGTAACTTCCTAGTGGCTAGATAGTTTTCCATATCTGCAAACCATGGGGTATTGACAGAAAGGGAAAAGAGATGCTCGTCTGGGAAACTATCATCTACAGGGATATCATCATCCTCATTTTTTATTCAGGAAAGAAAGTCGACTACTACATTATCCTTTCTAGGTCGGTTAAGCACAATAATATTAAATTCTTGCAATAACAAGAGCCACCTAGTCACTTGGCCATTAGTTATAGGTTTATTCATGAGGAATCTAATGGTAGAATGGTAGGTGTGTACAAATACTTCATAGCTTGTAATGTAATGACGAAATTTGTTGATAGCATGAACAACTACCAAAAATTCATTCTCGGTGACTATGTAGTTTAACTCGGTAGGGGAGACGTTCTTGCTTACAAAATAAATGGAATAGGACTGATGGTCCTTTTTCTGCCCTAATACCCCTCCTATTGCAGTGTCGGAGGAATCAATGGATATATGAAATGAGAGAGTCCAATTGGACCCTCTAAGAATTGGTGCCACAGACAGGTTAACTTTCAGGGTTTCAAAGGCAGTTTGACACTGCTTAGTCCAAAAAAAGTCAACATCTTTTATTAATAATCCAAACATAGGTGCAACAATCTTTGTCAAATTTTCAATAAATCGTCAGTAATATCCAGCATGTCCAAGAAATATTCTCACCTCTTTCTGAGTCTTTGGGGGTGAGAGTTTGATAATGACCTCAATCTTTGCAAGATCAACTTTTATTCATTCAGATGAAACATGATGTCCTAGAAACACTCCTTCAGTTAACAATATTTTTCATTTTTCATGACTTAGAGATAGGTTCATTTCCTGGCATCTGATGAGGAATTTTTCTAATTTGTTTAAGGCTTCCTGGTAAGTGTTTCCATAAACTATGAAGTCATCCATGTATACCTCCACACAATCATGAATAAGATAGACAAATATCCCTAATAATGCTTGTTGAAAAGTGGCAGGGGAATTACACAATCAAAATGGTAAGACCCTATAAGGACAAGTAAACGTAGTCTTTTCTTGGTCCTCTGGTGCTATAAGAATCTCGTTGTACCCATTGTACCCATCTAGAAAGGAGACATACTTCTTTCGAGACAAGGTATCTAGAACTTGGTCAATGAAAGGGAGAGGAAAGTAGTCTTTCAGAGTGGCCTTGTTGAGTTCCCGAAAATCAACACAAATTCTCCATTTCCTAGTCACTTTCTTTTGAACCACTACAAGTGGGGATACCCACTTACTATCATAGATAGGATAGAGAAATCCAACATTTAACAACTTTTGAATCTCCTCCTTGACTATATCCTTGAGTGTTGGGTTCATCCTTCTCTAGGGTTGCCTAATAGGTGTTGCTTCCCCCTGGGTATATATGTGATGGATGCATGTGTCATGGTGTATACCCTTCATGTCAGTGTATTCCCAGGCAAATTATCCTGTTTGTTCTTTAAGGATATCTACTAACGGTTTTTGTTGGTCTTCATATAGCCCGCAATTTATATGTAAAAAATTCCCTGGACTAATATCGCAGGGCATAGTATAAAACATGGCAGACTCATCTATTTCGAAAATAAAATATGTCGAAGACAAAATGGATGGGTCTAATTGTTCTTGAAATTCTTCCTCAAACATGTATTCAAATCTAGGAAAGGACTGTTGAAAATCCACACATGTGATAGCAGAAATAAATTGGTTTAGCACATTTTCTGTTGTATTCACTTGAAGTACCCTTGCATGGTCACTAGTCAATACGGGTTCTTCCCATTATTCATTCTCGTATGGACATTCAATCCACCATAGATTCTCCATAATAGGTTGATATGGAGGGTAAATAGTGAGTTTTGGGATAGAGAGACCATTTGAGATGGTTATTTCTCCTTCTCTACAACCAATAAATGCATTGGTTTTGGCTAGCCAAGGTCTTCCCAAAATAATGAGGTGGCCTTTGGTAGGATCCTATGAGTGAATGACAAGAAAATCTACTGGGTACTCCCATGAGGCTAAAGTAACCATGCTATCATCTAAAATTCCTTCAGGTATAACCGTAGTCTTATCTGCTAATTCCAAAATGGTTGGGGTAGGTCGAAGAACAAGTTGTAACTGTAATTGTTCCAAGGTAGTAGCATTCATGACATTGATGGTTGCCCCTAGGTCTATGATAGTATTTCCAATGGAGACCTCATTAATGGTTATAGTCACTACGGGGTTTCCTAGGTTCCCATCTTTTGCTAGTTTTGGCTGCTTTGATATGTACTCAGAAAGTCCTCCTACCAAATGTACTGTAGGAGGGTCCTTTTTCTTCCTACCTGGCTTCTTGATACACAATTCCTTGACTACCTTACTATAGATTGGAATGTCTTTAATGTCCTATTCATGAAATAAAGAAAAAATAAAAAGAAAAAAATACCATTTGGTTCCTAGGTCTATTCATGAAAAATAAATAAAGACAAAAAGAAAAACTACTATTGGGTTTGGGGAAACCTGCTATAGCAGATGTGCAGGTTCTTACCTCTCATCTTAAAGTTCCCCTGCCACCAAACTAATTCTAAGGTCTAGAAATGATCTAATTCCTAACTACTTCTTACCTTGAGACAACTCCCCGGCAACGACACCAAAAATGATGGGTGTTCTATATCCACTAAAAAGACACTAAAAACCCCTAATTAAATTGTCAACCCAGGGTAAGTAAACTTAGAGTTGTAGAAAAATATATGCCAAAGGTAGAAAGCTAGTAGGAGTATAGTCTAACTATGGAAGGTAGCTATCTAAGGCTAATCTACTCAAACAAAGCTATCTAATGAACAAACCCTACTAAGAAAATTGAAATTCTGTAACCTGGTACTTTTGGGCCAAGGATAGATTGATAGTCCTAAGAAAAGCAAGTCAAAAACCCTATTCAAAGAAAACTAGTTCAACAATAAGAAAAGGCAAAATACCAAGCATAATAATGAGCAACTAACAAAAGAAAACTATTTTAACTTGTCAGCCTACATTCAATGAGAAACTATCCTATGAAAGAAAATAAATAAACAAGCAAGAAAAGACACCTATATCTAACCTATTAAAGCAAATAGACAAGCAAGCAAAGGCACCTAACTAACCTATGAAAGAAATAGACAAGTAAGTAAAGACACCTAACTAACCTACTAAAGCAATAGACAAGTAAGTAAAGACAACTATCTACCCTACTAAATCAAATAGACAAGTAAGCAAAGGAAACTAACTACTGCAAGGAGTCAAATTAAAACTTCTCATTGAACAACTATCTATCCTAAGAGGAAGTGGACTAAATGCTCAATGAAAAACTATTTCTAATGCATGAAAGGAAATCTATTTTATTGAAAGCAAGAAGAACTACCAACTAATGCTTAATCTATGATAAGAAAACTACTATCTAATCTATCAAAGCAAAGTCTATCTATCCTACAGCAACAATAAAACTTTATTCTAATCTACGAAAGCAAGAAACTATATTTATGAAAGCAGGAAAACTATTTCTTTTAATCTATGAAAGAAAGAAAACTATTTCTTAATCTATGAAAACAAGAAAACTATCTTTTAACCTATGACAATTCAAATATAATGTTGGTGGTTGTGTGAATGTCTTCAGTGTCAGATGATATCTCGATGGGACTTGACAACAAAGGACAATTCCAGTGGTATAAGCTCAACATTAATCTCAATGGCAAAGTGAAAGGTATGGATTAAACAATCCAATGAGAATTTAGCCATGACAAAACAATGTTAGATACACTGCATATTCATGTATAAACCATCAACAACATAATGAGATCACCATTATACTTCTACACTATGTAAGCAAAACTAGATTCAACCATTAACTAAGAAATATAATTGCAATTTAATTCTAGAAAGGGAAATTACGTAAAATGAAACTATTCTATGTCTATTCTAACAATTCAAACTGCAATAAGGAAATGATTAAAAAAATAAATTAAACTATGATATTGAAAAGTAAACTAACAATCTACATTAACCAACAACTAATTAAACAAGATCTATATAAAAATGAGATAAACAAGCTATAATTAAAAAATGGAATTAATTCTATCCATCCATCAAATCCTTGTCGAAGAGAACCCAAATAAAAACTCTATTCTATTCTAATTAAAACTCTATTTTAAACTTGATTATAAAATCATAAAAGAAAGCATAATCTAACATCTAATTGCACACGGGGGTAGTATAGAGACTTGCAAGTCTGTTCCTAATCTACAAGATCAATGCGTGCTAACAGATCTTATCATTCTAACCTGCAAAAGAGAGTCAAAACAATTAAACTACAACAAACTAGTTAACACAATAAAAATATGCATGTACAAAAAATAAAGAGAAAAATTAAATTATGAAATTCATAAACAAACAAAAAGACATTTACCAGACTGCTGGTGGCCCCCCCAGCAAGTCGTGGTCACTCTCTAAAAGTACACCATGAACTTAGTAGGTTGAATTCACCATAAAAAATGAAAAATGGAGTTCTGGCATAATCTCGCAATGTAAAAACTCAAAACATAGTAAAATCATTTTTTTGTCTACCAGACTGACAATTCTAATGCTTATGCTACTTAACAATCATCTGACCACCTCAATGGTATTTATAACATTTACAGACCAAGTGGTCGACCACAGGAAGGTCGAACCATTTCTAATTTAGGAAAATTACAATAAATGATGCCCTAACTGATAAAACAGAGCGAGCCAATAATCTCCCTCTTGAGCAACTGAAACTGAGTTGTCGAGAGCTCAGTAGCTGAGGGGGCAAGCATGAACAAAACCCATGTGCCTGATTTTCCCGTCACTGGCCACCAATACCATAACCGCCAAGTCACCCTACACTTTTGTTCAATACACAGTGCTGGACAGAGTGTCAGATCAAGTGCCAGAACGAGTACTGGAAGGAGTGCCAGATCAAGTGCCGAAAGCAGAAACGTGGTGCATTTTTTCCCTGTAACACCAAAAAAATGTGAATTTGATCATGGTAATCATAAAACATGACGAATTATACGTAATACAATCATTAAAAATGAATCACGCGTACCTTATGTCGATCATACCATTTTATCATAAAATTCTTCGAAAAGATCCTTTAAAATATGAAAAACACATATGTACATGCGGGAAAAGTGTAAAATAACCGTCATAAAAGTGATCATATCTCAGGCCAAACAATTCCCCATGTTTAAACAGAAAATTTGGCTTCCAAGCACCCCACCACAAATTTTTCTTAGTATTACACAAGAACGCACAACTAACAATTCCAATTCCAAGTGGAAAAATTTGTCTTCATATCACAAAAGAAGACACAACTAATAATTCCAATTCCAATTGGACAAATTTGTCTTGGTATTACACAAGAAGACACAACTAACAATTCCAATTCCATTTAGATAAATTTGTCTTGGTATTACACAACTAACAATTCCAATTAGACAAATTTGTCTTGGTATTACACAAGAAGACAGAACTAACAATTCCAATTGGAAAATATTGTCTTGGTATTACACAATAAGACACAACTAACAATTCCAATTGGACAAAATTTTATTCCAATTCCAAGAAGACACAACTAACAATTCGAATTGGACAAATTTGTCTTCCAATTCCAAGAAGACACAACTAACAATTCCAATTCCACTTGGACAAATTTGTCTTCCAATTCTTCCCACAATTGTCTTGTAATAGCACAAAACTATGTATGAATTAAACAACAAGACTAAAATAACAAAAACCTGTATGTGCACATTATTTTTGTGTGCATATGTTGGAAGTGCTTTGTCGATCTTGAGATAGATAAGGAAGAGAAGTGTGTTTGGCACAAAAAAATTCCCAGCAGAAATGCATGTGCATTCCTACAGGGCATGGATGAGTGAAAATCACAAGGATTTTCAAGTCATAAGAGCACATGTTTTCTCTTAATGGACCTAAGGACTTAGGATTGATAGTGTTTTGAAGCATAGAGGGTGATGTGGGTGATGTGGGTGCAAGGGTTGTTGGGCCTTTAACAAGAGGTAAATTCATAGTGAACTTAGGGCTCAAGTGTGGAGGGGGTTAAGGGTTGATTATATTTTATGCCTAGGCTTAGATGGAGCTATGGGGTCTAGGTCATGGTCTAGATCATGGTCTAGGTCATGGTCATGGTATAGGTCTAGGTCAGGGTCTAAATCTAGCTCTAGCTCTATGTCGTGGTCTAGGTCATGGTATAGGTCTAGTTCTAGATCTATGTCATGGCCTATGACATGATCATCATATATGTATAGGTCATGGTATAGGTATTTCCATGTTTAGGTATTTCTATGTCTAGGTCTAGGTCTTGACATGTGTAGGTCAAGGCCATTTCTTTCCTTGCGATGTAGGGAGGGGGGGTGGAGAGAGAGGAAGAAAGAGAGTGTGAGAGGGGGAGATGGGAAGACAAAGAGAGTGTTGGTTGTGGAGCTTGGTTATCTTCCTAATTCATATAGGTCAAAGAAACTACAAGATACACAATTCATCCCCCCCTAGGCCTTGAGGGGGGAATTTTTTTTTATTTTTTGCAATTCAAATATTGTAATTTTGTAGTTAATCTGGACCGTTCATTATAAGGTTGTAGATATGACGATATAATTTATGTTAGGGTTTTTTTCCTTAGAAGGTAACCCTATTTTATGGGGGAATTGTATTGCAATCGTATGTTATGGTGAATATTTTATTCTGAGAGAGGAGACTATGAGAGAAAGAAGAAGAAGTTACAAAGGTTGTATTGTTGGTTGTATCCCTTCATTTTTCTAGATAATAAAAAGGAAAGACCTGGAAATTTCTCTGGTGGATGTAGCCCACACTGGGTGAACCCCATATATCTATGTCTCTATTGTATTGTGTATCTTATGTGTTTTATTTCCTCATTTGTTTTATTTTATTGCTTCGTGATCTTTTTTTTTCTAACAACTGGTATCAGAGTGAAAGGTAACTCACATGAAAAGAGGGTTCTTGGTTCAAGTGGGAGGAATGTCAAAAGATGGAAAGTTTAAGGTTGAGAAATTTAATGGCCAAAACTACCAGCTGTGGAATATGAAAATGGAATATTATTTATATCAGAAGGATCCATTCCTACCATTGGGTGGAATAGAAAGGAAGCCTATGACCATGAAGGACAAAGAATGGGAGGTTCTTGATAGAAAGGAAGTAGGAACGATATGGATGTGACTGGCTATGTCGGTGGCTTTCCATATTTCAAAATAAAAGACAACAAAGGATTTGATGGAGGCATTGGCTAAACTATATAAAAAAAAACCTCGGGCCCAAATAACGTATTTCAAATGAAGCGATTATTTAATATGAATATGTCAAAAGGTGGGTTTGTTTCCAATCATTTAAATAAATTTAATATGGTTACTAATCAGGTAAGTTCTGTAAAAGTGTACTTTGATGATGAGGTTAGGGATCTTCTAATATTGTGCTAATTTCCAGAAATATGGAATAGTTTGGTCATGGTTGTAAGTAAATTTGTCTCTAGTTCAAACACTCTGAAATTTGATGATTTTGTTGGTGTTATCCTTAGTGAGGAAATGTGATGGAAAAGAATAGGTGAGACATTAGGTAATGAATTTACTATGGAGAACAGGGGAAGAAAAAAGGATAGAGGAAATGTCTCAAGGAACCACATGAATTCTAGGAAGGGAAGATCCAAATCCATACTAGGAAAGATAGATTGTTGGAATTGTGGGAAGAAAAGACATCTTAAGAAAGACAATAGAGCTCCAAAGAAACAAAGATACGGACAACATGAGAAAAATCACGAAACAAATGTAACATGGTATGTGTTACAAGATGCTTTGATTCTTTCTTTAGATAATATCACTGAATATTGGATAGTAGATTCAGGGGATTCATTTCATGCCACACCCCATAGGAAATATTTTCAAGATTATGTTCAAGGTGATTTTGGACAAGTTTGTTTGGTTGATGATGAACAATGTGAAATTGTTGAAATGGGTAAGGTAAAAATAAATCAAAATAATGGAAACCAACGGTTACTGAAAGAGGCGAGACATATACCATATCTGAGAAGAAATATAATTTCAAAAGGGAAGTTTGAAAGTGAAGGTTGTATATCTATATTTACAGATAAGGCATGGAAGGTCATTAAAGGATCATCAGTAATGGGAAAAGGAGAGAACATGGGAACATTGTGTTTATGTATTGTTAATGTTGACTCTTCTATATCTTTAACTTCTACATGAGTGGATACAATACTGTGGCATTATAGGATTGGACACACAAGTGAGAATGGGATGTAGATACTTCACAAAAGGAATTTGTTGCCATATCTTAAAATGATTTATTTGGATTTCTGTGAGCACTGTGTTTATGGAAAATAGAAGAGAGACATATTTTTTAGAGTCGAAAAAGAAAAGAAGAGTGAAAATTTGGAGCTTGTGCATAAACATATATGGGGACCAACTCAGGAATCATCTCTTGGTGGTTCTCATTATTATGTTACTTTTATTGATGATGCAACTAAAAAAACTTAGGTTTATTGGTTTCGACAAAAAAATCATGTTTTTGATACTTTTAAGAAATGGAAATCTTTGGTTGAGAATGAGATAGGAAAGAGGATGAATATTGCAATAAAGAGTTTGATGATTACTATTCATACCATGGGATTCGTAGAGAGAAGTCATTTCTAGGAACACTAAAAGAAAACAGTGTGTCAGAAAGGATGAACAGGACAATCATGGAACATGCAAAGAGTATGAGATTACATGCTAGGTTTCCCTTAAAGTTATGGGCAGATGTTGTAGATATTGTTGTTTACTTAATAAATAGAGGACCTTCAATCTTTTTGTATGGTGCTATTCCAGATGAGGCATGTACAGGTAAAAAGGTAAACTATTCATTTCTGAAGACTTTCAGTTGTGAATCATTTGTTCATATTGATAAAGAAAATAGAACAAATCTTGAAAGAAAATCCAAGAAGTGTTCCTTTATTGGATAGAATGTTAATGATTTTGGTTATTTCTTACATGATTACGAAAATCAAAAAATTATTAGGAGTAGAGATGTCATATTAAATGAGAATGTCATGTACAAAGATCAGTTATAGGGAAAGAAACAAGAAAAAGAAAAACCAAAATACACAGTACTTGATGAGATCACTGAAATCGAAATTCCAAAGGTACTAGAAAATCAAAATGTACAACAACAAGAGCAACAGGTACCTCAAACTCCTACAAGTTTTGTTAGAAGATCTACCAAGATAATTAGACCTCCTGAATGATACTCTCCTTCATTGTATTATTTATTGTTGACTGATTTTGGTGAACCAAAACATTATGAAGAGGCAATGCAGGTAGACACTAAAAAGAAGTGGGAGCAAGGAATGAAAGAGGAAATGGATTCCTTGGTAAAAAATAAAACTTGGGACTTGTTTCAATTGCCTGCAGGAAAAAGAGCATTGCAGAATAAATGGGTTTACAGGTTGAAGGAAGAAGATGGAGGTAGAAATAGGTATAAGGATGTACTTGTTGTAAATGGGTTTGCACGAAAGAAAGGTATAAATTTCGATGAAATATTTTTTCCTGTTGTTAAAATGAATTAAATTAGGACTATTTAAAGTCTTTTGGCACTAGAAGACTTGCATCTTGAATAGTTATATGTAAAACAACTTTTCTCCATAGAAATTTTGGGGAAGAGATTTATATGTAGCAGCCACAGGGGTATGAATTCAAAGGAAGGGAGAATTTGGTATGCAGGTTGAAGAAGATCTTGTATGGCCTAAAAAAAGCTCCAAGGTAGTAGTATTTGAAGTTTGTCAGGTTTATGATAAAACAAGGTTATAGTAGATGTCATTATGATCACTGTGTTTATTTTAAAAGGATAGAAAATTGAAGCTATATTATCTTTCCATTGTATGTAGATGACATGTTTGTTGCAAGGTCTAACATGCAGGATATAAATGTGCTCAAGAAGAAATTAGCTAATTCATTTGCAATGAAGGATTTTGGTGTTTCAAAGAAAAACATTGTTACGAGAATAACAAGAGACAGGAAAAATCGCAAATTGACATTGTCTCAGGGTGAGTACATAGACCAGGTGCTGGAGAGGTTTAAAATGTATAATGCAAAACTAGTTAGTATACCTTTGGCAAGCCATTTCAAATTAACCAAGGAAATGTGTCCCAAGACACAAGATCAAATATAATACATGTCCAAGGTCCCTTATTCATAAAAAATTGTCAACTTGATGTCTTCTATGGTGTGCACAAGACCATATATTGCACATAAAGTGGGAGTTGTGAGTAGGTATATGAACAATCTAGGTAAAGAACATTAGGAGGCAATAAATTGTATTTTCGAGTATTTGAGAGGTACTATTACTCATGCATTATGTTTTGGAGGTTTATACACTGTTCTACAGGGATATGTTGATTCAGATATGGAAGCTGATAAAGATAGCAAGAGGAGCACCACAAGATATGTTTTTACTATAGGTGGAACAACAATAAGTTGGATTTCAAAACTGGAAAAGGTTGTTGCACTTTCAACAATGGAAGCAAAGTATGTTGCTTCTACATAGGATAGTAAAGAGATGATTTGGTTACAAAGGATTATGGAGGAATTGAAAAAGAAGAAGGAGAATAGCAGGTTGTACCACGACAATGAAAGTGGCATTCATATTGCAAAGAACTCAACCTTCCATTCTAAGACTAAGAATATACAACTTAGGTACCATTTCATATGATCCATCTTGGAAGATGGAAATTTGAAGTTGGAAATGATACATACTAGCCAGAATCCTGTAGACATGTTAACAAAGGTATTAACTAGGGTGAAATTGAGTTCCTGCTCAGTTTCAGTTGGCCTTCAAGCATGAACGTGAAGATGAGAAAGTTTCCAAATCCAAGGTGGACCATAGTCCAGCGGGTAAAACAATAGTGGAGTTGTTGTGATCAGTCTCCAAGTGGTATATTGTTGGTTGTGGAGCTTGATTGTCTTCCTAATTGATATGCGGGTCAAATAAATTGCAGGATACATAATCATGCCCCTTGCAGTTTTGAGGGTTTTTTTTTTTGCAATTAAAATATTGTAATTTGTAGTCAATATGGAATGTTCATTATGAGGTCATAGATATGACAATAGAAGTTATGTTAGTTTTTTTTCCTTAGAAGGAAACCCTCTTTTATGAGGCAATTGTATTGCGACTGTATGTTACGATGAATATTGTATTCTAATAGAGGAGATTGTGAGAGAAAGAAGAGGAAGTTGCAATGGGTGTGTTGTAGGTTGTATCCCTTCATTTTGCTGGATAATAAAAAGGAAGGACCTGGAAATTTCTCTGGTGGACATAGCCCACATTGGGTGAACCATGTATACCCGTGCAATATCTATTGTATTGTGTATATTCTATGTTTTATTTCCTCATTTATTTTATTTTATTTTTCCATGATATTGTTTTTCTAACAAAGAGTGTGTGTGTGTGTGTGTGTGTGTGTGTGTGAGAGAGAG
>JZKD02S2052614.1:0-10058 GCA_000966675.3 Picea glauca | reverse complement strand
ACAGACACCTACCCAGAAGGAGAAGTCGGCCCCAGTAAACTGGCAGGATTACTATAAATACAGGGCGCCAGTTTCTCATTTGTCACATCTCAGGACTGTAGTTTTCCCAGTTGGTCCGCACTTCAGGTGTAGCTAGTGCACAAGTTTGGAGGAGGGTTGTAGGTGCAGCTGCAGCAATAGAAAGTTTCAGTCTTTGTCTTGGATATCTCTTGGCTAGGGTTTTGACTATCTGATCAGCCTTTTGTGATGCGCTATCCTTGGGGAGAGATGCACTGCTCTTTGTTTGGCTATCTAGCCTAGGGTTTGCTTCCGGAGGAATTCTCAAGTTAAGGTTAAGGTGCTCGAAGGGAGGCTTTGGCCTATGGTTGGGAGACGAGGATATCGTCGCGGTAAAACGGGCACACCATCTTATATATTATAACAATGGGAAAGGGATGTCAGCCCATGGGTTTACCCACGCTTAGGTCCACTTTTGTAATTTATAAATAGATACTTAGGCAATGTAAGAAGGTTCAATGGATCAGTGGTAGTAATTAGATCAGTGTGATTGGATATGGACTGTAAATGCTCTGTGCATTATTGTAAGAGGTTGCAGAGCTAAGTGCAAGTTGTTGTAAGAGGTTGTAAAGGGATTTGTGATGAAGTGAAAGGAATAAGTATCTAGAGAGTTGCGTAGATCTTTTGTCATGTGAAAAGTAAGGGTTTTGAGTGGCTTTGTGTTGTAACCAATTGAAGACACTAATAAAGAAGAAGGGTTGGTGGACGTATCCCCAGGGTGGGGGTGAACCACGTAAATCTATGTGTGGTGCTTTGTGTTGTGGTTCAATGTGTTTATCTCTTTCTTTTCTAAGTGCTTCAATATATTTAGATAGATCTACTTATGCTTTGTGCTTCTTAGATGTGTATGAATGTTAGATATGATATGTATGAAGATTCTTAGTGCCAACCTACTGGATCTGATCTATTTTACTATTGCTAAGTGTTGAAATATCTTAGATCTAAGTGAATGTTGCGATGCTCTATGCTATCTGCGAAGTATAATAATGTTTTAATATTGATGAATGATCGATGCTAAGTGCACTGCAAGTGATATAATCATAGATCTATGTCCTAGCTAAGGTTGCAGGCACCTGAGTATTGCAACCACACCTTCCTCTACCTCAGGTGAGACTTCATCTTCTTCACAGGTGTTGCTGAAAGGGTCGATAGTTAGGGTTTTGTTGGTTCTCTCTTGAGCATTGAACCCTGGTTCTGCCCCTGTGCCAACAAATGGTTCTGTTGCTGGGACCTGAAACTGTGATTCCTGGGAACTAGAGAATAAGAATCTTTTTTCAAAGAAAGCTCTGTGCGTAGATCTGTTTCCCTAGTGCAGAATGTTCTACTTGACCTGTGAAGCTTTGTGCCAAGAAAGAAAGGTCATATTTCAAGAAAGGAAGATTAGATCTGAAGAAGAGAAGCAAGATCTGAACACTTTGTTCTCTAAGAAAGGTAAAAGTGGAAATTTCTGAAAAAAAGAGGTCAGATCTACAAAAAAGAGGTAAGATATGTAAGCTATGTGCTCTGATAAAGATAAGAAAGTTCTAGATCTGAAATCTTTGTGCTCTGCAAAAGTAAAATAAGTGAATCTTTTGTTTCTAGAGTATGGATATAGGTATGTTTGATAGATTTGGTCCTAGCTTAAAACCTAGGGCATTAATAGAATAAATAAATTTTGATCTGAATATATCTGATAAGAATAATGATAGATATGTTATACCTATGAATAGAAAGAATGTTTGGACTAACAAATGGATGCAGGATCCTAGAAAGCATTTTTTGCAGAATAGCTACCATGATCCTTGCATGTAGTACAAAAGAAGTTGGGGGTCATTTAAGAGAAAGAGAGGATTAATTCTCTGTTACAGTTGTAGAAAACCGGGACATCTAGATAAGGAATTCCCTGGTGAAGGACCTAGTTGTCTTTGTTGCAAAGATCTGGATCATGAAGTATTGGATTGCCCCAGAATGATTGCTAGGCTCGAAGGAATGAATTCGAATCCTAAGGCAGATCCAAAGATAGCATAACCTTAGAAAGAATTAGAGAAAGTATTAATTCAAATGAAAGAAACCCTGAATGAACATTGACATGTCATATTATCTAAGATCTTTAAAGAAAAGGAATGCATCGAAGTAAGAATAAAGGACTTCAACATTGATTGTGTTCTAGATGAGAAAACAGAGATGAATATCATGACAGAGAGAATGTGGGAAACTATAGGGAGGCCTACAATGATTCCTTCACTAGGAGGAATAAGACTCTTCAGAGGGAAATTGGTAAACCTATGTGGAAGGCTGACTGAGATATCTACGAATGTTAATGGAAATTTGACTGAAGAATATTTTGAGATTATTACATTTATTGAGGACAGTGCCCTGTTTACTATGTTACATGGAAAACCTTGGATTGATAGAGATCAAGTTAGACGGAAGTAAGAAGCAGAAGTTTTGGAACTGAAGAAACAATAATCAAAAGATTTTATGACTAAGAATATTGCACAATTGATTGAAGAAAAGAAGAATAGATTGAAGCTCCTTGACACTAGAGACCCCAATGTCGAATCTGAAAGAATGTCACCGAGCTCGCAGAAGATTGAAGCACATGTCCTAGAGAAAGAAAAATTATTACCCCGAAGAGAATCTCAATAGCGCACACTGACTTGCTAAAAGAAGATAGGAATTAGAAAGGAAACACACAGACCGAGTTGAAGATTACTGGGAAGAAGGCTAGAAAGTTAAGTAAGAAGAGGGAGAAGATTGGAAAGTTATAGGAGATTCTAGATGGAACATCACAGAAAGAAAAATCACAGAATGGGAGCTTCACCAGGATATCAGAACAACGACCTATGGCACTTCACCATGGAGAAGCAATGTAGCCGTTGGGCTAATATACCCATTTGAATTTTTCCCCGAATGGACAAAAAAAAATTTTTGGCTCATCACCAAACCGTTATACCACACCATAACGGATAGAACCAGTGTTAAGGAAGCCCCATACCCGTTGCAAACAATCCGTTACAGAGTTACTTACTTAATCCATCGCGCCATGCACGAAGACACTTTTTCTAATCGTGAATTTGAATCCACATAATACCTAAATTATGAACCGTGCTCACTCTTCCCTTACTCTCTACCTTACTACAGTATCTACGTTACTTTGATAACTCGAGCTATTGATCCTGAGTGTATATGTCGAACGAATTTAGTGAACTCGAGAATCTCTAAGAGAGGTACTCTCTAGCCTCATAGCCGAAAGAGTCATGTCAGAGTGGGGATTGTCTACAGGTTTATAGGAATCATCGACGAGAGGAGTGCGATCCTCCCTATCGACTTCTCGATCAAGAACATCCCAAGCCGATGCAGAAAGAAGAACCAAACATAAGGATGATATGGCCAACGCGAAGTTGGTTCCATCCATCCTACCTACTTACATACCACCTCTGAGTGGTGTGATCAATAGAGATAGTGTGACTAGAGACTTTGAGTACACTCTAATCACAACATACCTATCAAAAGGAGTACGCGAAGTCCACATATATCACAACAAGATCGCAGCATTGAAGTTTAGTGACTTCAACTTGGGGTATCATAAAGTTTACAACACACTGGCCCCGTACAAGTACCTAACCAGAACCAAGGGTAAGAATTTGAATATCATTGCTCAACAATGGACGATGAACCTCACACAGTCTACCCTGCTCAACGTTATGAAGATACCGCACTTTAGCCGACACCAAGAGGTGAATGCTTGTGTGAAGCTGCTACTGGCAAGTTACAATGGACAATACTTATGGTTGAACTATCGCATAAGAGTTGATCCAGCATTGATCAACGAGATCACCGGGCTTAGCATACACGGCCCTAATCCCCACGATTACTATCCTAGAAAGATCGTAGATCGTGCTCTTGCTCAGAATATCAAAGAATCCTATGGTTATGTTGAGAAAGGTGTGTGAGGCTACAAGGTAGCTTCTATTGAAAGTGGTGCAGTGCACCTCACCTGTCAACTGATCACAGGGAAGTCAGTATGTAAGAATTGACCCATGCAAGTATCTGGATTTGTAGTCAACCTCAAAGGAAAGTGCACAGAGGGACTATAGATGAACTGGGCGAAGTACCTGGTGAATCAACTAGAGATTGATTGTAGAGAAACCTAGGATCAGGGGCATGAATTTCACTTTAGCTAGCTCTTGATACTTATAAATTTTGTTGCATGGGAGCTACCAGAAGGTGCAACCTTCCCTGACATTGGTCACTTTGAACCACTGGCTGTGAAGTTCAGTACCCTGTGGTACTCGAATGAAACGAACAAGCAGTGGAAATCCAATGTCGTATTTCATAACTACTACACCTAGTTGAAGCTCACCATCCAGTCCGAGCCTCGCATGACCCCAAATACTTTACACAAGTTTCGACCTTTGATAAATTTCAGTGCAGACTACCATTTTATATATCTGACAACATGCGCTGATGAGAAAAAGGAACAGCTTTAATCTTATTACAATATTATAGAATAAGACCTGGAGGAAATCACCAAGGAATGGTCGACGTACCTCCTTATTCCAACATACCCCACAAAAGTATCCAACATTGACAGCCCAGAAGCTACGCAGAATACACCTGGCCCTAGTAAGACAAAGAAAACAAAACAAACAAAGAAGGATGAGGATATCCAGGATGTAGACAACAGATCTGTAAGAACCGCATCCGTTACACCAGAGCAAGGAGGTAATCACGAATACTTAGAGGAAGTTGAACAACGGCCAGGAGACAAAGTAGAAATCATAAATAAAAGGAAGGGTTTTCCTCCAAAACCTTCCTCCTGAAAGAAATCAAAAGAAACCGTGACTAAGCTGAAGACTACGCTCACTCTAGATGACTTCATTTTTCTCCTCCCAACTATGAATGAAGCCATATAAGAGATAACAGAGAAGAAGGAAGTTAATCAAGAGACCATGTACAATAGAATCGAGATCGAACTCCAAAGAGTATATCAATCTCTCCAGTCTAGTCGTGTCGTCTCCTCTGTGCCCCTGCTAGAAGGAACAACAAAAGAAGGAAATGAACCAGTTCAGCTCCACCATATTGCTAACATGGTTGAAGTATGACTTAGGAAGGCATAGTAAGAAACAACGTAGGCCACCTAGGCCTTAAAGAAATCACAGGAGGACATTATCGAGCAACGTCGAGCTGCGCAACAAGAGAATGACACTCTCCAAGTGAAATTTGAAGAAGATAGAGCGAAGATTCAAAAAGAGAAAGAGCAGTTGGTCACGAAGCAGATTGGGATTGAAGAAGCAGTCAACAAAGCATTTTTCTCTATGACTTTCTTAGAAAATAAGGCAGAGGACCCCATATAACACCAAGTGATGATGCTTTCTAAAGTTATTTAGCAACTTCAACAAAGAGTCATGGAATTAGAGCTTCAGACAATACCATAGACCCCACAAGAAGTGCACGACCAACGAGAAATAACTTCCTGAAGCACCGTCAAAAGGATTAAAGCACTATCTGAGGAATGAAAACAGTTAACTAGAAGAAGTGTGCAGATATACGAGAACCTAGACGAGAACCCCAAATTGCATAAATTGGAGTCACAGCTCCAAGAGGTGAAGTACAACGCTGAAAAGCTATAGGTGCAGTTGAAGGCCCTATCACCCAGATATAGAATGAAAAGGTTTCCAGAGCAACGCACAACCCAAAAACAGATTCACATGCTTCAGAGTGAAGTAATGGATGTCTCTCAGCGACTTCAACCAGTGCAAGAAAAGGAAAGCCAACTATTTACTAATGTTGAAAACCAAGGAATAGAACTTGAACAGGTTGTGAATTTAGCAAAAAAATGCCTAGAAGGGTCGGTGAATGAGGCACTCATTCAGGAGTTCATCGAGAAAGAGGTAGTAGAAATGCAACAGGTTGAAGTAGATCAAGGCAAGCTCGAGGAATTTGAAGAAGAATTGGTCAGACCTGAGTGACTCGAGACGAGTCATAGGTGCGCGTTGGGGGCCTGTTGGCCCTTGACCAAGTTTTGAAGAACACTTGGTCATATTTGACCATTTTTGGAACTTCGACAGCCTGTCAAATATGGAGCACCAGGTGAAGCAGAGATCACAAGATATTGGTCCACTTTTGGGGCCCTTTTAAGGTTTTGGGTTAATGTAATGGGAAAGGGATGTCGGCTCGTGGGTTTACCCATGCTCAGGCCCACTTTTGTAATGTATAAATAGATACTTAGGAAATGTAAGAAGGGTCGATGGCTTAGTGCTAGTAATTAGATCTGTGTGATCGTATATAGATTGTAAATTCTCTTTGCATGATTGTAAGAGGCTACAAAGCTAAGTGCAAGTTGTTGTAAGAGGTTGTAGAGGGCTTTGTGCTTAAGTGCAAGGAAGAAGGATCTAGCGAGATGCGTAGATCTTCTGTCCTGTGTGAAGTAAGGGTTTTGAGTGGGTTTGTGTTGTAACCAATTGACGACACAAATAAAGAAGAAGGGTTGGTGGACGTAGCCCTAGGGTGGGGGTGAACCACATAAATTTGTGTGTGGTGCTTTGTGATGTGGTTCAATGTTTTTATCTCTTTCTTTGCTAAGTTCTTCAATATATTTAGATAGATCTAATTATGATTTGCGCTTATTAGATGTGTATGAATGTTAGATCTAATATGTATGAATATGCTTAGTGTTGAACTACTGGATATGATCTATTTTACTGTTGCTAAGTGCTGAAATATCTTAGATCTAAGTGAATGTTGCGATGCTCTGTGCTATCTGCGAAGTATAATAAGGTTTGAATATTGATGAATGATCGATGCTAAGTCCCAACTAAGGTTGTAGACACCTGAGTATTGCAACCACCCCTGCCTCTACCTCGGGTGAGACTTCATCTGCTTTGCAGGTGTTGCAGAAAGGGCCGATAGTTAGGGCTTTGTTGGTGTTCTCTTGAGCGTTGAACCCTGGGTCTGCCCCTTTGCCAACATGGATTCTCACACTAAATTAATTTCCTTTTCATAAATAATAATAATAATTCATGTGCACATAGTATTTTGACATTCATATAATATATTTCTCCTCCATGTTGACTATGGATTGTGACATATGTTATTTCATGGTGTGGAGGTGTATGTGACACTTAGCAAGGTGCATATGACACTTTTATGACACCTGCAACACTTAGGGCAAGGTACCTAGGTGTGGAAATTTGATGTGTAACAGTTTGATAAAAAATAACCATACTCAATGTGATATATACAACAACATGTGTTACAAATTGTGTTTATTCGAACATACCAAGGCTTGCATTTATGGAAAGTTCTTTGGCCCAAGTTAAGGGGACTATGTACTGTCATGAATATCTAATACAATTCAATCTATGTAATGTCAAGAAAGTGTTTAATGGGCTTCACGGTCCCTAGATCCCTTTCTCAATTTTAATACATCTTTTTGGTTGGAAAAAGGCCTAGTGTTCTCATGCCAGAAATCACGTACTAGTCCCTAAACTACTCCAATTAAATTCATGTTAGAACAAGGTACCCTACCAATGAAGGCCCACCAATTTTTTGGGACACCTATGTTGAGTCTATATCGTCTATGAGAATACTTTTTAAGGGTTTTGACATTGCATTTCATGGGATGAGAGGTTTTTTGTAGAAAACGATGTTTTCTTGTGATCATTCTAACAATCGATTGTGACAAGACACATTGGGCTCCATTGCGGTCTTTAGAACAATATTTATTATCAATCCTTTGAAACGTATCTACAACGTTTCTAACAATATTATGACTTGTCTCTAATATTTTGACTTTTTTAATACCTAAAATTCTCCTAACAATAGTCAAACTTCTAGATTTTAACAAATCCAAAAATAATTGACATTTAGTGGCATTGGATGTTGGTTCAAAATATTCTTTAATGATTTTATAAGAATGATAACGAATAGTACAGTTAGGTAACTTACCTTCAAGTGATTCTTGACCACTTTAATTAACTTGAATGTGTTTAGGAGTTATTCGCCACACACTGTTCAATCTAGGTAGGGACGATGAACCCCTCTTCTGGCACTCTTAACCTCTATTTTGTGGAGTTAACAATATTACAGTTCTTTCCCCTTCGATCACTCGAAGATAAAATATAGGAGGAGAGTGGACATGGGATTGATTAGTTTCTGGAACGTTTGACTATCCAACAAGAGGTTGTACCACATTGTTGTCCACTAGTTTCCTCTCTAATTTCATCCATTGTATAATCAGATCCAAGAAAATCCTCCATCATTTGGTCATCCAAAACAAGTTTTCTTGATGAGATACTGGATGGATTGATCTCTATTGAACTCATGTTCTTTGCTTGTGGTGATGGACGAGAAACAACAACAACATCTATTCCACTATAAATTGAATTTCCCTCTTCTAAAAGCCTATGCTTTGACATATGTAACTTTTCCTTTTCTATTTATTATTCTACCATTTCAATCAGTTTATCTTTCATCGAGGGATTTATTTCTCATATTCATCAGTTCCTGATGGGTGTTCTATATGCACTAAAAAGACACTAAAAACGCTTAATTAAATTGTCAACCGGGGTAAGTAAACTTAGAGTTGTAGCAAAATATATGCCAAAGGTAGAAGGATGGTAGGAGTATAGTCTAACTAAGGAAGGTAGCTATCTAAGGCTAATCTACTCAAACAAAACTATCTAATGAACAAACCCTACTAAGAAAATTGAAACTTGGTAACCTAAGTACCTTTTGGCCAAGGATCGATGGATAGTCCTAAGAAAAGCAAGTCAAAAACCTTATTCAAAGAAAACTAGTTCAACAATAAGCAAAGGAAAACTACTAAGCATAATAATGAGCAACTAACAAAAGAAAACTATTTTAACTTGCCAACCTACATTCAATGAGCAATTATCCTATGAAAGAAAATAAATAAACAAGCAAGCAAAGACACCTATCTAACCTATTAAAGCAAATAGACAAGCAAGCAAAGACACCTAACTAACCTACTAAAGCAATAGAAAAGTAAGTAAAGACACCTAACTAACCTACTAAAGCAATAAACAAGTAAGTAAAGACAACTATCTAACCTACTAAAGAAAATAGACAAGTAAGCAAAGGCAACTAACTACTACAAGCAATCAAATTAAAACTTATCATTGAACAACTATCTAGCCTAAGAGGCAAGAGGACTAAATGATTAATGCAAAACTATTTCTAATGCATGAAAGGAAATCTATTTTATTGAAAGCAAGAATAACTACCAACTAATGCTTAATATATGATAAAAAAACTACTATCTAATCTATCAAAGCAAAGTCTATCTATCCTACAACAATAATAAAACTTTATTCTAATCTATGAAAGCAAGAAACTATATCTGTGATAGCAGGAAAACCATTTCTTTTAATCTATGAAAGAAAGAAAACTATTTCTTAATCTATGAAAACATAAAAACTATCTTTTAACCTATGACAATTCAAATATAATGCTAGTGGTTGTTTGAATTTCTTCGGTGTTGGATGATATCTTGATGGCACTTGAAAACAAAGGACAATTTCATTGGTATAAGCTCAACACTAATCTCAATGGCAAAGTGAAAGGTATGGATTAAACAATCCAATGAGAATTTAGCCATGACAAAACAATGTTAGATACCCTGCATATTCATGTATAAACCATCAACAACATAACGAGATCATCATTATACTTCTACACTATGTAAGCAAAACTAGATTCAACCAGTAACTAAGAAATATAATTTCAATTTAACTCTAAGAAAGGAAATTATGTAAAATGAAACTATGCTATGTCTATTCTAACAATTCCAACTGCAATAAGGAAATGATTAAAAACAGAAATTAAACTATGATATTGAAAAGTAAACTAACAATCTACATTAACCAACAACTAATTAAAAAAGATCTATATAAAAATGAGATAAGCAAGCTATAATTAAAAACTGGAATTAATTCTATCCATCCATCAAATCCTTGTCGAAGAGAACCCAAATAAAAACTCTATTCTATTCTAAT
>JZKD02S2052592.1:0-15052 GCA_000966675.3 Picea glauca | reverse complement strand
TTCACTTTGTCATCTTCAAAAATTCATTTCTCCTCAACCATGAGGATCCACGTGATGTGCCACATACTACCAGAAACAACATGATGTATACTATCCATCCATCGGTGTTGTATCTGCATCTGCATTATCCTTCATGTCCAAATACCTTCATCAATATTGTGGTCCAAAACCCATGACTAGGGTTGACATCAATGAGAAAAACCAATCTTCCAACACTTTTGGAGAGGCATCTTGTGCCTAGTGCTAGTTCATGTAGGGATCATTCACGAGGAACCGTTGATATCTAGTTTTTCCTTCCAACAAGATCTCAACCGTTCAAATACTCCAACAGCCAAAGAAGCCATACTTGACTGGTTGTAACTGCCAGAACGAAGTGATGGCATCTACCAGAGAATTCGAAGAGTCTTTAGGGTGATTGACAGATAAAATGAAGAGTCTCAAGGCCACTTCCAGTGGATTGTAGACTCATCATAGATTCAATTGACAGATGGAAGGGGGTCGAAGAGTTTTACATCAAACAAAGCCAAAGGACCTCATGAGAAGTGCAAGTGATGATGAATGTAGGAATGGTATGCAGTGGTATAGCACATGCAGAAGGCACAGGGTGCACTGAGACTATAAAAATGGAGAACAGAGAAGGGATCATGTCATTGTTGTTTGAGTAGTGCATGTGTGTAGAAGCATGAGGTGAAATATCTCAAGCATAGAAGAAGAAAAGAATAGAAATGCATATCTCTGAGAAGAAGAGAAACTTGAGGTGTGCATGCTGAGACAGAGGAGAAGATCATAAAGATGAAGAGGATGCAAGCAGGAAGACACTGATGCAGGTAGAGAAGAGCAGCATAGCAAAATAGTGATAAGCCTGGTAAGCTAATAACAACTATTGAATCACTGTAATAAATTCACATAAAGCAAAGTTTTATATTTCAGGGTGGATGGGAGGTGCTAGGGAGGATTGTTGTCCTCAGAGTTTCAAGTAGGTGCTTGAACGTAGGTAGTTATAGCTTCCATCTGGTTGCAGCCAAAGAAACTAGGGTGGCAGGGTGGTGCAAGGAAAAACATTGCTTCTCTGATATATAGGTCGGTGCCTGTATGACTGGAAGTTGGTGCTTCCATCTTGTTGGTGCTGGAACATTCAAGGAGTTGGTACTTCATTCTAGTGGGTGCTAGAGAAACCAGAGAGTTGGTGCTCTTAGCAAGTAGAGGCTTGAAAAACAGAGGTGGTAGCCTTATTATGAGTTGGTGCTCATAAGAATGATAATGTACAGAATATAATTATCATATAAAGAAGAAGAGGTTTTCACCCTTTATGGGTTTCCTCGGGAATATCTGTCTCTGTATTGTACATGTGTGTGATTGATGTTGAATACTCTACTGCTTATTTATTGTGATCATCATTGAGAGTTGTGTAATGAATTTGAAAATGGATATAATTGTTTAAGCACAGTAACAACTGATTCACCCCCCCTCTCAGTTGTCTAACAATTGGTATCAGATCTGGCCCCTTTTATCTAAGGGTAGATCCTAGAGCTTAAACATGTCAATCCATGAAGGAACTTCAACCAATAAGGCCCCTATATTCAATGGAACAAACTTTGACTTCTGGAAAGTTAGAATGAGAACCTACATAATGGCTTTAGGTGAAGATGTATGGGATGTGGTAGAGACTGGTTATGTAAAGCCAGTTGTACTAGCTAATAAGGATGACAAGCTAGAATTCANGAAACCCTGAATGACCATCGACATATCAGACTATTAGAGATCTTCAAGGAAAAAGAATGCATTGAAGTAAGAATAGGAGACTTCGACATTGACTGTGTTCTGGATGAAGAAACATAAGTGAATATCATGATAGAAAGAACTTGGGAAGCCATAGGGAAGCCTGATATGATCCCTTCATTAGGAGGAATAGGACTATTCATAGTAAAGATTATAAACCTATGTGGGAAGCTCGCTCACATACCTATGAACGTTAGTGGAACTTCGACAGAAGAAGATTTTGAGATTATTAAATTTATTGAAGACAGCACCCCGTTTACCATGTTACTAGGAAAACCTTGGATTGATAGAGATCAAACCAGATGAAATGAAGAAGAAGAATTTTTGGAACAGAAGAAACAAGAGTTAGAAGATTTCATGACCAGAAGGATCGCACACTTGATTGCAGAACAGGAGAACAAATCAAAGCTATTTAACACTAGAGGCCCAGATGTCGAAGCTGGAAGAACATTAAAGGACTCAAAGAAGACTAAAGTACTTATCCCAGACAAAGAAGAAGTATCACCTTCGAATCTTAGGAAAGAATTTCAACAACGCAGAGTAAATTTGTTAAAAGAAGATAAGATTCAAAATGGAAAAAGGCATACTGAGACAAATCTCACTGAAAAAATGGCTAGAAAGCTAAGTAAGTAGAGGGATAAGATTGAAAAGTTACAGAAAGTCCCAGAGGGAACCTCATAGAAGTAAAATTTTCAAAATTGGAGCTTCTCCGGGATATCAGAACAACAACACATGGCACTTCACCATGGCGAAGAAATATAGCCATTTGGGAACATTATAACTGTTAGATCAATGCCCCGAACAGATAAAAAACCATTTATGGCCAGCCTGCTCACCATCTGACCATTGAGACTACATTATAACATACATAACCAAGTTAATGAAGACCTCATACCCATTGCAAGTGACCCATTGTCGATTTACCTATTTATCCCACTGCACCACGCACCGATAACACTTTTGCCAATTGAGAATTTAAGCCCATAGACTATGTTGAGTTTATAGCATGATCATCATGCTTCTTCTCTCCCTCTCATTACTGTTTCTAAGATACCCCTCCCGAACCTGAGATTGTTAACCCTGAGCATGTATGTCGGACGAGTTGAGTGTTGTAGAAAGAGTTGTTGAAGAATTTTTGATCGACCTGATGACTAAAAGAGTCATGTCGGAGAGAGGATTATCCACAAATGTACAAGCATAATCCACGAGAGGACTGCCATCTTCTCCATCCACTACTCGATTCAGACCATCCCAACCATCCGATGAGAAGCAAACCAAGCACAGGGATGATCTCGCGAATTCTAACTTGATTATGAGCATATTACCCATCTATATACCACCTCTGAGTGGTGTTGTAAACCATGACAACGTACCTAGAGATTTTGAGTACACCATGGTCACTACGTACCTCCCGAAGGGGATACGCGTAGTTCATGCAAACCAAGATAAGATTGCAGCGTTGAAGTTTAGCGACTTCAACCTCAGTGACCAGAAAGTTTACAACATGCTTTCCCCGCATAAGTACATGACCAGAACAAAGGGAAAGAATTCGAAGATCATCGCTCAGTCATGTACCCATAACCTCGCGGAATCCACCCTATTGAATGTTATGAAGATTCCGCACTTCATACGACACCAGGAGGTGAATGCATGTGACAAATTTATGTTGCCTTGTTACCATGGAGGTTATCTATGGTTAAACTGTCACATAACAGTGGATCTGACATTGATAAATCGGATCATCGGGCTTAGCATGCAAGGACCCGACCCACAGGATTTCTATCCTGGAAAATCCATGGACCACACTCTCGCTCAAAGGATCAAAGACACTTATGGCGATGTCGAGAAAGGAATGCTTGTCAGATGATTGTAGGGAAATTAGTAGGAAAGAACCGACCGACCCAAGTGAATGGTTTTGTAGTTGACCTCGCAGGGAAGTGCACGGAGGGCCTACAAATGAATTGGGTGAAGTACCTGGTAAATTAATTAGAACTTGACTGTAGAGAAGACCAAGATCAAGGATACAAATTCCACTTCAGCTGGCTATTGATCCTGATCTCTTTCATCGCCTGGGAGATGTCAGAAGGTGCGACCTTCCCGAACATCGAGCCCTTTGAACCATCGGCTGCGAGATTCAGCACACTGTAGTATTCAAGCGACATGAATAAACAGTGGTAGTCCAATGTTGTATTTCATACATACTACAACCAATTGAAGGTAGCTATACAGTTCGAGCCTCGCATGACATCAAATACTTTACATAGGTTCAGGCCTTTCATGAATTTCAACGCAGACCGTCATTTCATCTATATCACAGCGCGCGCTTATGAGCACAAGCAACAACTTCAGTCCTACTACAAGCTAACGGAGGAGGATTTGGAGGAGATCACCAAGGAATGGTCAGCGAACCTCCTCATTCTAGCAGACCCTATGGAGATATCCAATATAGACAGTCCAGAAACTATGAAGGATACACCCGAACCTAGCTGGATGAAGAAAACTGAAGAGGCTCCGGATTTAGACAGTGCATCTGTGAAAACTACTTCCATCTCACCAGAGAAAGGAGGTGATGGTGAAGAGATAGATGGAGCAGAATTTGAATAGAATAAAGGCAAGGTTACACCACCTAGATATGAGGAGGACCCCTCGAAGAAAAGGAAGGTTTCCCCCCCGAAGCCTTCCTACCAGAAGAAATCGAAAGATTCTATGACAAAAATGCAGACTATCCTCGTCTCAGATGACTACGATTTCATTATAACGGCCTTGAATGATACTTTGTTGGAGATTGCAGAGAAACAAGAGGCTAAACAGGAAGCGATGTACAATAGAATCGAGATTGAGCTCCAAGGAGTGCAGCAAGCACTATAGTCCATCCACACAGTCTCCACTGCACCTCTATCAACAGGAACACTAGAACTGGGGATGAGCCAGCTTAACTCCACCGAATCACTGAGACAGTCGAATCTCGCCTTTGACGAGCATAGGAAGAAACAACGCAAGCCACCCAATATTTTACACAAGTACAAGAAGTCCTTGAAGAGAAATGTAGTACTGCAGAATGGGAGAAGCTTGATCTCAAGGCAAAGTTCGACGAAGAAAAAGCCCAACTGCAGAAAGAAAAGAAACAGTTGCTCACGGAGCAACTCTAAGTAAAATAAATGGTCAACAAAGCACTTCGCTCTGTGATAGTCATAGAAGTAAAGGTTGAAGAGATAATTCCACAACAAATATTACAACTTGAAGAAGTGATCCAGCAGCTACAACAACGCATAGTAGATTTTGAGCTATGCGCAGTACCCGAGACCCCTCAAGATGTAAGAGATCAAAGGGAAGCAACTGCCAGGAGTGCATTTGAGAGACTGAAGGATCTTGCCGGGGAGTGCAAGAAGATGATTAACCAGAGTGCCCAAACATATGAGAAGCTTGTTGAGAACCTAGAATTATAGGCACTAGAGTCGCAACTCCAGGACACAAAGTAGCACGCAGAGATACTACAGGTGCAACTGAAGGCTTTGTTAGTTGTGGAGAGAATGAAGAGATCTCAAGAGAAACAAACCATCCAACAAAAGATCCATAAGATTCAAAGAAAAGTTATGGAAGTAACTCAATGGCTCCAACCTGTGCAAGATAAGGACTATCAACTATTCACAGAGGTCGAGAGTTGAGGAGCAGAGCTAGAATAGGTTGTTAATGAAGCAGAACAATGCCTAGAAGGGCCAGTGAACAACATAGTAATCCAGGAGTTCAATGAGCAAGAGGTTGTAGCACAGTAGTAGGTTGAAGCAGCTTAAGCCAAGCTCGAGGTGTTTGAGGCAGAACTAATCAGACTAGAGTTACTCGGGATGAGTCACAAGTGAGTGTTGGGGGCATGTTGGCCCTTGACCAAGATTTGGAAGATTCTTGGTCATGTTGACCTATTTTGGACTTCGACATCCTGTCGAAGGAGGAGCGCAAGATGAAGCAGAGATCGTGGGATCTCAGCCCCTTTTTTGGCTCCTTTTTGGGTTTTTGGGAATATGTAACGGGAATGGGATGTCGGCCCATGGGTTTACCCATTCTTAGGCCTATTTTGTACATATAAATATATTCTTAGGCTATATAGAAGTGGCGGTGCATCTATGTGATGTGGATATATGCTAAGTGCAAGTAGACTTTGTAAGTGCTTTGTGCATGACTGTGTAAGACTTGCAGAGCTAAGTGCAAATCATTGTAGAAAGATTGTGGAAGACTTAGTGCTGGAATGCAAGGAATAAGGATCTAGTGGGCTGCACAGATCTTCTTTCATGTGCGGAGTAAGGGTTTTGAGGCTCTGTGCTTGTAACCAATTGATTGAAGACAATAAAGAAGAAGAGTTGGTGAACATAGCCCCAGGGTGGGGGTGAACCACATAAATACTGTGTTGTTATGCTATGTGCTTATCTTAATGTGTTTATGATTCTCTTGCTAAGTGCTTTGATGGAGATAGATAAATATGTTCATGCTTTGTGCTAATGATGTGTAATAATGTTAGATCTGACTTCTATGAATGTTCTTAGTGCATGCTTCTACTAGATCTGATCCATCTGTTTGTGCTAAGTTCTTAGTGACATTAGATCAGTGCGAATGATGTGATGCTCTTTTCTATCTATGTATTAGTTATTGGTTGAATATTGATGAACTATGGATGCTAAGTGCTATGTTAAGTATTATAATCACATATCTGTGTCCCAGCTAAGTTTGCAAACACTTGAGTCTTTCAACCACCCCTGCCTCTACCTCGGGTGAGACTTCATCTGCTTCGCAGGTGTTACCGAAAGGGTCAGTATTTAGGGTTTTGTTGGTGCTTTGTTGTAGCGTTGAATCCTGGGTCTGCCCTTGTTCCAAAAGACATTGGTCTAACTCTTTAATCATTACGATTTCCTCCCAAAACATGCCTTCAAATTCAAAATCGGCGCACTCATATTCACACATGGAAATTTGTGCGTGTGAATTCATTGATGAATGCAACCATTTCCATCCTGGGCGTATTCAAAAAAGGAGGATCACTCAATTGGTTATTCCATTTATCTCTTGTGCTCATCCTCTCTCTCATTTCATTCACCTCTGTCTACATTGTTCTTAGCATATTCTTAATCGTGCTCAACCTCTTGTTAATCACGCCCAACCTCTACTTAATCATGCTTATCCTTGGACCGATTGCACCCATCCTCTGTCAAATTTCACCCTCTGTCCATTTTTCCACACCATCATCATGCCCAAGCAATATGAGTTGTCCTCCTATGCTGACCTCTTCTCCATCCCTGACTTCGCATAGTGCAAAAAAGTGTTCCTTCTTGCAGGCTGCGGGTTGTTCTTGGCTCATTTGCAGGGCCACGATAATGGCACCTCTATGCAATTCTCCCTTTTATTTGATGGAAATATGGCGTGCGTGGGGTCTCTCACCTTTTTGGTCTCTAAGGAATCCATTGCCTCAACCACAAAGCTTCCAAGAGTTGGGGATAGATGGTTTAAACACCACTAGTTTTCATGATCGAGCTATAACAGGGTTTTCAAACCTGAATTTCAAAATATCTCTGGAGCTAAGGGATATTCCAAGGAGTGGATTAAAGAAGAGATGATCAACCCTCTCATATTCATCACCAGATTGATCACTTGTGAAGGTAGATATGTTGTCTTTAAAGCCTGTCACTTTCGATTATTAGCTCACTTTTAGTTCAATAAGCCATTGAATTTTTCCTTCTAGTTATTAAAGAGTCTCGAGAAGATGTCTTCCCAAGTAAGGAAGAATGTAACCAATCCCCATAATGGCCTATTTCACCATGGAATTATCAAACTACTTGTCTTATCCGAGTTAGAAAAAGAGGGGAAAATGTGGGATGAGTTTATTTACCAATTTGCAAACCCTCATCTTACAATCAAGACTAGCAATAAGACACTCGATCTAGGGACTGTTACTACACCCAAACCCTATTCTCCAAAGACTCCAAACCCTCCTACTCAATCTATTCCTTTACCGGGCCAAAAGTTCAAGAAATTTTTTGACACCCTTGCAGCCTCATCGGGAAAGAAGACCAAGAATCTTATTGCTAACCCCCTAATGCCTTCAACATATAATGATATTGAACCTAAAAATATACAAGACGTAATTCAACAAGTCTTCCCTACAATCCCCACGAATAGGAGAGGAGGAGCTAATCGATTTAATAGAGGATATTTTCGAAAGAATACCCGAAATACAAGAGGGAAACCTTATGAAAAAACCCCGACCACTTCGGACCCTATCCAAGTGTCCTATGATCTCAAAATCCCTCACAAAATACTTAGGGAAGTGTCTGCAAAAGAATTGGAGCCTCATAGAAAGAAAAAATATGAACCTACTTCTCCTTATAAACCCCATGTTACTCCTACCTCACAGATGCCTACTACAGATCCTAAAACTGATAGACTTTCTACATATTTCAAGGGATCCAAGCCCTCTTCCGAGATATCTGATCTTTCTCCAACCATTGAAAAGCTACAACAGGAAAATGATTAGTTGCTACAACAATTGGCAGAGAGGAAGACTTTGGACGGGCATATTCACCATCACAATGTAGTACTTCAAGCGAAGGTGAATTCCCTTCAACGATTGGTTTGTGAAATGACCAAAACCAACTACAACCTTAGGGCACAATTGAAGCAACATAAGAGGCACAAGAAAAAATATTCAGGGCAAGAGGGAGAAGCTTCTGAAGCTTATCCTTCTTAGCAAGTCTAGTTACATGGAGTAATTCATTTTTGTTTGCAGTGGGACCTTCAAAATCTTAGGTGTGGGGGTAATGTTGGGCTCATGATTTGGTTAAATTAATGATGATGATTAGATCCTTTTTTATCAGTATTATGTGTGTATTTATTATTTTGAAGAAGTTTTGAAGGATTCTTATATCAAATCGCCATAACTTATACTAAGCATGTATAATTGGAGTTTTGTGATGGCTTCAAGTTTAATTCAGAATGATTTAATGATTCCAAGGAGATAACGCATGATCTGTGTGTCACAAGGAAAAATCGGATGGTGTTACTCCATCCAGCACTACATCTAGTACTCCATCTGGCACTGTGTCTGACATTCCATCCTGCACTAAAACCGTGGGTGAGTTGGCAGTTGTTATATAGGTGGCCTGTGATGGGAAAATAAGTGACATGGGGTTTTCTCATGCTCATGGCCTCCGACTACTGAACTTATGACATCTTGGATTGGGTTGTTATGTTGAGCGTTGAGTGGCTCGCTTGGTTTCTAGAAGCCACCGGTGGTTAAAACACATTTAATGTAATTTACTGTTTTTAGAGGAGGTTGACCCTTCTAGTGGTCAACCTCTCAACTTGTAACTACTATAAATACCACAGTAGTGGTTAAGTTCAGAATTGTGAAGTTAGCATTTTTTTCACTGTGTAATTTAAGACATTTTCATAAATTCGTGTAAGACTATGTTTTTACTTTAAATGACAAAATCGTGTTTCATGAGCTCGTGATTCACTGTTGAAGAGTAGCCACGACCTGCTGGGGGGCCCACCAGTGGTCTGGGTGAATATTTAGCTATTTATTTTGTGTATTTTATTTATGCAATTGTCATTTCTTCAATTTTTTGTTATAAGCATTTTCATCATTTTGCATGTTGTGTTTGTTGTTCATAGCTTAATTGTTCAATTTCCCTTTTTGCAGGTTGCTTATGAAGGATAGTGTTAATATGCCATGTCTTTTTAATTAAATAGGAAATAACTTGCAAGATTAAGCCACTAGCCCCAGTGTATGATTAAATGATAGTTAGAATTTTTGTATGCTTTAATAGAATAATTAGAAGTTAAAACAGAGTATGGAGATAATGTTTTCTTTGGTAAGGTTTAGATGGATGATTAGTTGTTAGATTTGATTTTAGTCCTCGGTTTGTTTATCTAGTTTGTTCAATTAGTTTGCATACTAATTCTCTTGTCATATGCTGAAATAGAAATAAGATTTTGAGTTATGTTGTTATGAGTATTTCCATTTTCAATTTAAATTGTTAAGAATAGGATTAGTTTAATTTACTACATGTAATTTCCATGCTAGATCTAGATTGCAATTTTAATTTGAAGTTTTCTTTTGAGTTTAGTTTTTAGTTATAAATCTCTAGTAGCTTGAATTTTCTTACATTAGCATAGGAGTACATTTGAATTCAGTGGAATAGTGTTTCCTTTATTGTTGATGATTAATGCATAAATTGAAGAATCACATGGATTTTTAGGGTAGTTGATATTTCTTCTATGATGGCCAAGTTCTTGCTAGATTTCTTGATTCATACCTTTCACTTTGCTATAGAAGTTAATATTGAGTTTATCCCTCTTGAGTTATCATTAATTGTTAAATGCCATCATGATATCATAAGACACCAGAGACATAATCATCAACATTATATTTGAAGTTTTCTTGTCATCATAGATTAAAGAGTAGTTGTTAATTAATCTAATATTGTCATGATGCTTTTAATTTAATAGATTAACATTTCCTTTCGTAGATTAGAAATAATTATCAGTTTTATCTTAAGAATAGAGTTAACTTGCTTAATAGTTGATTAGTTATATGTTAAGTATTTGTTATTTGAGTTTACTTGCTACATAAGTTTTAACGGGGTAGTTGCTTGCTTGTTTACTTGCTTTAATAAGATAGTTTCTTGCTTGTTTACTTTTTGCTGCTCATTAAATTTGAATAGATTAATTAGATTAGTTCGATGTTGTTATTGATTCAGTTGAATAAATTAAATAGATGGCTTTATTTTTCTCATTAATTTGATAAAGTTAACTTGTTCATTTCAGGGTTTTCATTTGCTTTCTTAGGACAATCCATCGATCCATTGTTCAAAAGTGACTTAGGGTAAATAGTTTAAGTTCCTTGATAGGGTTTGCTCATTGATAGTCTTTTCTTAAGTATATTATCCCTTAGATAGACCATTTCCTTATTTATACTATACTATCTATAGTCTTTCTTCCTTGGCACATATAGTGATACGACTCTAAGTTTACTTACCCCGGGTTAAAAATTTAATTGAGGGTTTTTAGTGCATATAGAACACCCATCAACGACAATAAAAAAATATGAACTACAAGGGATGATGGATTCAACTGAAGCTAAGTTGGAGGCAATAATGGATACTAATATGGATGGTTTAAAAGAGAGACCATGGAAGGATTGAAAATTTTCCTAATAGAGAGGCCACCTGAAAGTGAAAATGTATCCCATGAATCTCATGATGAGGACACAAGGAAGATGAATCAATACTAGATAAACTCCAACTTTGGGTTGAAGACCAACCACCTTCCTAAGATTGATAAAAGGAAGTTTGATGGCAAGGATCCAATCACATGGATACTTCATATGGAGAACTTCTTTGATATACATGATGTGCCACATACAAAAAAGGTACGAATTTATTCTTTATATTTATAACCCAATCAATTTGTGTGGTATCGATGGATTTGGTCCCTCAAATCACTTGTCACTTGGACAATTTTCACAAAAGAAATGATAGCACACTATGGGGATACAAGGAGAAATACCTTATTTAACCAATTGATAAATCTCAAGAAAAAGGGTAAAGGAGGTAGATTATTTGGGTCATATTGTATCTCGTGAAGGTGTCAAGGTAGACCCTAACAATATTAAGGCCATAATGGATTGGACGGTTCCCAAAACATTGAAGAATCTTAGAGGAATTTTGGGTTTGACAGGTTACTACCGCAAGTTTGTTTGGAACTATGGAAGAATAGCAACAACTTTAATGACATTAACTAAGAAGGATGCATTTTCATGAAATCCAGAGGAAACTCAATATTTTTAACAAATTAAAGAGGCGATGTGAAAAACTCCTTTCTTGACCACACCAGACTTCACAAAAACCTTTAATGTGGAATGTGATGCCTCAACAAATGGCATTGGTGTTGTTATAATGCAAGAAGGAAGGCCCCTTGCTTTTGAAAGTTGGATACTCAAGGGAATGGAATTACACAAACCCATTTATCAAAAGGAAATGATGGAAATACTACATGCATTGAATAAATGTCACCCTTACCTAATAGGTAGGCACTTAGGGGTCAAAATAGATCATGATTGTTTGAAATACTTCTTGGAACAAAGACTATCTTCAGAAGAACAACAAGAATGGGTGACCAAGATTTTGGGTTATGGTTTTGAAATCTTCTATAAAAAAAGGGAAGAAGAATATTGTGGTAGATGCACTCTTAGGAAATGATGAAGATGTTGATCCCTTTCTCTTTTCTATATCGATCATCCAACCCGAATGGATAATAGAAGCTAGGGATGAATGGAATAATGACGAAAACGTGTGGACTCTCATTCAAAGGTTGCAACAGGATTCCAATGGATCAGATACATTTACATGGAAAAATGATTCACTATGGTACAAATATCACTTATATTTATGTAAGAACTCCCAAATCAAACAAAAGATACTATTGGAATTGCACACCTCTCCACTAGGAGGGCACTCAGGATATTTGAAAACCTACCATAGGGTCAAGAAGGATTTTTTTGAGGATGGACTTAAAACTGATGTTCAAAGGTTTGTGGAAGAATGTTTGTTTTTCCAACAAAATAAGGTGGAAACAATTAAGACCACAAATATTTTACAACCATTAGCCATCCCAAGTCAGTGTTGGGAGGAGATTTGCATGGATTTCATCACAGGTTTACCAAAGTCTGAAGGAAAGAGTATCATCATGGTGATTGTTGATAGACTAACCAAGTACACACACTTTTGTGCACTCTCTCGTCCTCTCAAAGCTATTATAGTTTCCACCGCATTCATGGAGACATTTCAAAAGCTACATGGAATCCCAAAGATTATTGTAAGTGATAGAGATCCCATATTCACTAGAAATTTTTGGAGATAATCATTTTCTTGTTTGGGTACTCAATTGGCTTATAGCTCATCTTATCATCCTCAATCTGATGGAAAAACTGCAATAGTGAACAAATGTTTGGAAGGATACCTTCATTGCTTTGTCTCTGATAAACAAAAACAATGGTTCAAATGGTTACCCTTGGAAAAATGGTGGTATAACACTTCCTTTCATACTACAACAAAAATGACACCATTTACGACACTCTATGGATACCACCCACCTTCCATCACTTCTTCTCTAAGATAAAATTCTAAGGTTCAAGCAGTGGAAGATCACCATCAACAAAAAGTTCTCCAACTCTTAAAGGACAACCTGACCATGTCACAAAATCATATGAAACAACAAGAAGATGAACATCATAGTGAAAGAAGTTTTGAAGTTGGGGATTGGGTATTTTTAATACTACAACCATACAAACTAATGTCCCTCAAGCAAGCTAAGAATTATATAAAATTATCACCAAATTACTATGGCCCTTATAAGGTGTTGCAAAATATTGGTGCTATGGCATACAAATTATATTTTCCTGCATCTTCACGAGTACACCCAGTTTTCCATGTTTCGTGCTTAAAGAAGGTTATAGGTGACAAGATCCTAGATCAAACTATATTGACAGAACTTGACGAGGAACGAAAAATCGTATTGTATCCTGAATCTATCAGTGACACAAGAATTTGCTAGCTTAGGAATAGATCCATTTCAGAGTATCTCATTAAGTGGAGGAAATTACTAGCTAAAGATTCCACTTGGGAAGATGAGTCTTCTATACATAAGCATCCAAAATTACTCAAGCATTGCATAAAACACTTGTCTGAAGGGGAGGGTCATGTTAAGCCCTAGATAGTGGCACATTACCCCTTAAGTGGGGCATATTACATTAGTAATGTTATTTTATTTATGTCGGCTTGGATCCATTAGTTGTAATTGTACCTCCTAATCTCCTATATATACCAAGGAGACCATTTAATTTGGAATAATCTTGTATTTGGAAATTTATGTGGTGTATAAGGAGGTTTCCCCCTTGAAGAGGCTTATTACTTGAAATTATTTCTTTTTCAAGGCGTTGAGTACTTATTCTGAGGTTTTTTATGCTATTTTGATATTTGGTTCTTAACACTACTTGGTGTGCAAGGTATGGAAGATTGATCCAGGTGGATATTGGTGGCCACCCACCTATTCCAACTAGCTCCTCTTGTCAACTTTTAGTTCAACACATTCTTCTATACTTTTTTGTAATTGTGGGTTCTACACTTCTAGGTCTGTCTGAAGCCCTACACATACTCCAGGTGGAGACTAGTGACCATCCACCTAATCTAACGACTTATTTTGGAAGTTTTCATGTCATCACATCTTTCTTTACTTCCAGGGTCGTTTTGGGGCCCTAAACAATGTTCTTTTGGCGTGCCACAGTCAAACTGTAGATAGAGTCAAAGTTTGACAACATAAAGTATGGTTCTCTAAAAGACCTTTCCAATGGGCTATCACATGCCTAACACCAATATCGTATGCAAAAGTTACGACCTCGGGAAGTTAATGTACTAACTTACCCAAACGGGGCCCACATGAATTTTGGTGTTTCATCTCCTAGGGTTGGGTTTTTAGATGTCTAGGGTTTTGGAATTCATGTTTATCATAAAAAGGCCTTCAAAGCCTCATTGTAATCATATGTTTGCGAATGAGCGTAGCCACCACATATCTTCTCAGAGATAAAGGTGACATCATTCTAGCAAGTCTTGCACTCTATATATTTAGAGTCTTTTTACAATTCTTTCATTAATGGAAATCAAGTATTGTTTTATTTCTCTGTTTCTGGCCATTTTCATGAGTATTTCAATGTAATATATTTGCTTTCATTTCATTCTAAAAATAATATGGATCAGTGGTATAAGAGAAAGCTACTCTTGATCATTTTTTAGTGCATGTCCCCGACGAGGTCTGATTATAGCCAGTTGGGTTTTGAGCTTGTCTCTCTTGAGTAGAATCACTCTCGCATGCCCAAGAAACCCTCGATGGTGGCACAAAATAAAAATGGTGGAGCAGAGGATTCTATTAACTTATTTCTTGAGCAAGCTCTCGTGCGACAAAGGGATGAAATGATGGAGAATTTTTCACACATCCTTCAACGCTTACCAATAGAAACATGTGCATCTTCATCAAGTGGTAATTATGGAGGAACCTCTCCCTTCAAGGTACAAGTTAATTTTTATATTCCCATATTTGAAGGTCAGATAGATGCGGATTCCCTAGAAAAAAGTTTAATTCTATTAGAAGGTTATTTCTCTATTCAAAATATTTCCGACAGGGAAAAGATCACCTTTGCACTCCTCAAGGCTCTCCCCCATGTCAAAAATTGGTGGGA
>JZKD02S2052581.1:20419-33360 GCA_000966675.3 Picea glauca | reverse complement strand
CTCCTAGTCTCCTATATATACCAAAGAGACATTTTCATTTGGAATCATCTTGGAATTGTACATTTATGTGGGCATAAGGAGGTTGCCCCCTCGAAGAGGCTTATTATCTAAATTTATCTCTTTTGCAAGGTGTTAAGTACTTATTCTGAGGTTTTTCTATGCTATATTGATATTTGGTTCTTAACAGCAAACGATATCTATTCTTCAAAGTTTTCTTTTTCAATTCCCTGTAGTCATGGAACATCCTCAATTAAGTTTTGTCATTCCTCTTTTGAAAGAGGATCAAGAAATCATATGGGGACCTTGAAGGTTGAATGAAGCCTACATTAATCAACTCCATTAACTTTCTCTTCAATTCTTCCGACTTGGGTCTAGAAAATTGGTAGGGATCTCTAGTGGGTGGTTGCAGCCCCATCTCTAGCTCAATTCGGTGGTCAATGGTACACCTTGTTGGCACCGTCTTAGGAAAAATTGCAGGCATCATGTCCTTAAACTTATCCAACAACTTGGTGAGTTCTGGTGGAATAGGCATCCCCACTCCATCGTCCTACTTAATCTACCTAATAACTGCAACATAAACTTATGAATTAGATCATCTTGCTTCTCTCTTCATGCTCAACACAAAGACAATATGCACTCCACCCTTAGTATTAAGTGTGGTTGTGTGCACATCCCACATATTGCATTCACACACTATAACTAGTGTGTCTAACCATGGCACCCGAACGACTCTATTCCTTCTAAGGAATTCTTTTCCCAAGATGACCTTAAATTCATCCATCAAAAAAATCGTAAAGTTTTCCCATCCTTTCCGATCGTCTAACTGCACATGAACCAATGAGGCAACTCTCATTGCAATCTTTTCCTTGGAATTCATCGCTTTCAATTTTGTATTACTTGTTGTGATTCTGAGCCCAAGCTCCTTAGCCAACTTTGCTCACAGAAAATTGTATGAAGCACCTCTGTCAACAAGTTCTTGAATAGCTTTTCCATTGATGATCATGTCAATGAAGCACAATTGATGCATGATCTCACCTTGGCCATCCAATGAACCGATTCATTTTATTCCAAATAAGCCTTTCCATGCCTCATGTTTCTCATCAAATGAACAACAACAACTTTCATAACCCAATGGCTCCTTCCATCTGCAACTTGAATGAAGGCGAGTGGCACCCTTGGAGCACATAGTGCGTCTTGAACGGAACATCATGGTTTTTCTTTTAACACTGGTGAGTCAATGAACCTAGGTACCTAGAAAAAAATATCTCATTTTGACCAGGTCAGACTTAAAATAAATGTTTCCTGAGTAAATTTTAAAAGTACCCCAAGGAAAAATAACCCAAGGAATTTTCCGGTATGAAAAATTACCCCAAGGAAAAATAAACGTCATCTTATGTTGGTATTCAGGTTTGATCTAGATTTGATTTTACCCTAAAAATCCATCCATAACATAAACTACTTCACTTCCTGCACACTCGGCCAGAATATGGTCAATGAAAGGAGTAGGGAAGTTATATTTAGGACAAGCCTTGCTCAAGTCTCTAAAATACATACACACGTGGATGGTTCCTTTATTTTTAGTTACAGGAACGATATTGGACACCCATTTAGTCAAGGGAACCAAGTATATGAAACCAACATTAAGTAGCTTCTATACCTCTTCCTTAATAGCAGGGGTCGTCCTAGGATTAACAAATCTAAGACGTTGTTGAACAAGTTATAATCTCATGCTTGAAAATGTCAGGGTCAATCTTTGGCATCTTTTCATATGACCAAGCAAATACATCTTGAAATTATTTGAAGATATCTATGTAGATATGAATTTATTCAGGCGAAAAATCCACACCAATATATACATTCTCAATTTTACGAGGGATACGAGAGATGTCGATCGTGATGGTAGGAGAAATATTCGTCATGTTCCCTTCAACATAAATACCATGCATATATAATGGAGCCACGGTGTGAATGACCATCTCACTTAGGGTATATCTACAATCATCTTTTTCTATCTTAACAAGATCTGGGAGAAAATATGATCGATGATGCATATCATCCCAATGCCTATCAGGACCAGACATGGCCTCTAAGATGGCTTCATCCAAAGGTAAAGTATCATTGAGGAAATCATGTGAAAAATATGATTGGGTGACCCAAATTGGCTCTAAAATAGGATCCACCTTGTCCGTCTACAAGGAGGAAGGATCTAGGTCAGTAGTAGCATCAAGAGTAGCCTGATACTTGACTTATGTTGGTCATAGTGGAATTTCCATCCCAATATGCGACTGAAATTCGTATGACATTGTTGGGGAAGGTAGGGTCCAAGGTTCATTTAAATATGAAGTACGAAATGGAACAAACCTCATAGACAAAGAAGACTCACTATAAATGACATGAATATGGTGAATCAGTGCCATGAAATCAAAGATACCCATCAAACAGAAATACATTCTGACACCAATATCCTCAATTTCCTGCTGAGAATTATCAATCACAGGGACCGAAGGTCCAACTGATGCATTAATACTAGCGTGTAAAAAGGACAATTGATCAATCCTCACTATCTTCCCTTCGTGAGGAAAACATAAAGTATGGAAAATAAATGACACGACGGTTGTCATTGAATAAGTCTAATTATGCCCTAGTAGTAAATTGTAGTTGAGAGGCGCATTAGCTAGCTCGACATCTGTGACGTCAAACTTAATAACCTTCAAGCCACATGGGTCAAGAACTCCTAACATAGATAACAAGGTGTTCCTCTATGAATGACATGTCTGGAGCACCTCCAAAGCCGACATCGCACAAGAGGGATTGTGGGCAGAGTGCTTTAGCTCTCCTTTCGGAATACAAGTCAAAGGTTTCAAATTTTCTATCTGCAAGGGTGTTTTCGGAGGAGGAGGAGACTCCATATCTATAACAGTATGTGAAGAACTGTAATCACGAGATCGAGTGGCTACATCAATATGATACTTTACCATATTGACGCATAGATTGAAACCTTCATGTACTGAGGTGTTTTGACTCCCAATCGAAGAATTTTCGATGTTGGAGGTCCCTGAGGCCATGTGATGATTATGTGGAAATGGGTTTTTCATTGCATCGGGAGGATATGATAAGATCCTCGAGGCTTCCTCGATTTTGGGGCATAGGTGGGTAAGGTGATCATATTTACAAAGTTTACAAGGAAACTTCACCTTCCTCTTTTATTTCTTTCGCTCACCATCATTATTATTCGAATTATCATTGTTAGTGTCGTCCTTGTGTTTATTATTATTTTTTCCCACCCTTACGATTATTACCTCATACTTTCTTCTTAGTTCCTCCTCATTGTTGGTTACCATTCCGGTTAGATGACGACTATACATAATTCACATCCGTTGACTGGGTTGTGGTGGAGGACAAAGCTGAACCTTTCCCTGCTATAGGTTGGCTTAGAGATAAATATTTCAACTGGTTCATCACCAAGCCTATAGTCTTATCATTTGTAGATCCTATGAATCCATCGACATGAGGCCCGTCTTTTTATCTAGGATCATATTTTGACTGTGGTGCGTCGAGAAGAATTTCATAAATCATCCCAAATTGAGAATATATGAGATACAATTGTTGGTATTTGAAAATGGCTTCTTCCTTAGATGTTACTTACGATGTAGAGAAATAATTCGAAATATAAGGCAATAAAGACTTAAGGAACCATTCCAATAGAAACTCTAGAGGAATTTAGGATTTAATCAACCTCTTCTGTCTACACCACTCTTGTATATGGTCTGATATATGCATGGATTTATCTTGGTGAAAGGCGACAAAAGTTCTATGTCGGCATCATAATGAACCAACAATTGGAAGTGGTTGAGAAACACCAATATACCATCTGATTGAAAGTTCCATACATTCCCCCCAGTAGCTCACTATACCATTTCATGGTGACCCCCATGAGGGTGCATTGAAATATCCTCAAATGAATAGAAACATCATTTAGGGAGTTAGATGAGCACCATAGATGAAAAGTAGTCACATGATCACCTGTATCCTCACGAGTATTTCCCTCAAATTTTGGAATGTATGAAGGAAGCTTAGTGGGTAAGGGGGGCCGTGACGAATCGTGATGCACAGGGTCATTCATTAATTTCAAAAAATCTGGTAAATTAAGCATGGAAAAAAAGGGGAGTCAGGGTTGCGGCGTCTGATCCCATGCTCCCGGGAATGATTGGGGTTGAGGGATTGTAGACCATCCATCGTTTTGGTATATACCATGTCCGTGTCTGGTAGGATAATATCCTCCTCCAAATTGATTCATGAAAGGTTGTAAGGGAACCATACCTGTGGACGCATCATGATAAGGATTATATACGTTGCCCCCAGATGAAGGAACTCCATGTTGGGGGTTTCCCATACTATGAAACTAACTCCCTTCATATGGAACACCATAGTACATAGGGGGATTCTCCATAATAAATGCATTATTCAGAATCATCATGGAGGAAGCGGGGATGAAGGATCGAATATAGGAAGTCAATTGTCTTCCCATTGAGCAATCCATCCCAAAGAATTGAAGCCAAGATTAGGCCCGGAGGAAGGAGGATTCCAACCTCCAACTATAAGATTTGTTTGGGGAATATGACCTCCACCAAATAAGAAATGAAAATAAGGAGGCATCATGCCCCCAAACTCAAAACTAGGATTCACATCAGTCATTTAAAGGAAGGATGAGAGTTGCGACATCATGTCAGGAATACCAAAAGAAAATGGATTAGAGGCCAAAGGTATTGACTGATAATCATGAATCGGCATACCAAAAAGAGATATGAAAGGGTTTAGTCCCATGGGTTGAGTAGAAATCACAGGTTGGCTAACACTAGATGAGGGAACCTCCAACACCCACACCATCGAGGATGATGGTGTCGAGGGGATCCCACTAATCATAGAAGAGAAGGGAGTCGAAGGACTCCTCAAGACATTCATGTTTGATGCGGTACTCATACCTAGATGATCATAAGTCTGGTAGGTGGAGATATATGTATCATGTTTAGAAGGAGGCTTTAGTAAAGGATCAAGAAATGGTGGTAACTTCATCAAACGAAGAGACTGGTGGAGAGAATGGTATTTCTCCATGATGACTCAGAACTCGAGATATAAAATAAAATCCTAGGGACAACTAATAACCAAAGAGCACACCAAAATAAAGAAAAAATTCCAATGCAAACAAACAATATATAGTGGTTGAAAGGGGCCTCCCACACTAGAGTAAGTATGTCTCACCGAAGAGGGGCCTGAGACTCCCTTCAAAAGATTGGAGGTATCAGAATCAGTTATAAGGGTCCTCATGGGCTTAACAATGCAATCGGTCAGATCCCATCGGAGAGGTAATCCTCCCTAAAGGTTGTGTGTTTTTCGACCCTTGTCTGACTTAGGGTACCTACAGAACAACCCCTGCAAGTAGCCTATGTGGCTACCTATGTCAAGTGACTAGAGTCAGTACGATATAACCAATGTGTCGGGGAGCAGTTGCAATTTCGGTACATCGTATGGGAAAGGTAACAAATCTGAAAATATTGAAAGCACTGCCTCTCACAGAGGTAAAGGTACTAGCGAGACCCCCAAATACAAATAGAACTTTAGAAATATCTCGGATGCTAGGAAGGTATTAGAGGTCTACCTCTACAACCAACTCTGTCTGACCTCGTGCTTAACTCTAGTGTGAGTGGAGACTCCTGAAGTCACTGATTACACAATGGGTTTCACCACTCCCTGGTCAGACACATATGTTTAGTTTAATAGCCTTGGAGAAGTTTAGTCTTAAAATCCTATTCCAAGGCCCTATGTCCTATACTTGTTTGTGTACCCTAAAAAATAAAATTGTTTCTAATCAATTTTAATTAATCAACGTTAATTTTAAAGGTTTGTTCTTACCCAAGAGGTGCGGTCATGAAACTGATGGTATTAGGACTCAACATATAAAAAGAAGAAAATATAAAAACATTGCTAAGTACTAGTCTTGAATTTCAAAGAGATGGTATGCTTCTAAATGTAGTTTTTGCAATGCAATCTCTACAATTTCAATAAAGTACAATCTTTCCAAATATGTCAAAATCAATGCACAATAATCAAAAGTGAAAATGCCATAAGTACAATGCTAATAAGCAAGTATTTTTGTATTTTTGATAAAAATAAAAGAAAATGAAAGAAATGGATGACAACCTCACAGGAAGACCCTACTGGAAGGAAAAAGAGAGAAGCCAAGTAGGATACCAGGAAGAAAACATTCAGACCAATTTGCAAGGACAACCAATGAAAAATATGATAAGAAATAAATCTTCCCAAAAATTCAACAATAAAAATGATTCCTATCACTATGTAGGAACTTAAAAGTTAGAAGAGGGACCCAAGAAGACTCAACAACCAACAAAAATCACCCAAAAAACACCAAAATCATCCAGTAACACTTAAGAGATGATGTATGCAATTTTTTGATCAACAAGCATGTATATACGCTCCCTAAAGGAAGACAACTCGCGTGTGTACATGTCTGTTAAGGGAAAAACCAAATATACCAAGAAAAACAATGTTAGGGAAAGGGTTAATCCAAGAAACTTGGATGCAAGGTACAAAACAGGTTGTCAAGAAATAGGCGACAATGAAACACAATAAAACAGAGAGAAAATATGGTCGCCACTTTTGTTATGAGGAAAATATCTTTATGGCTGGGGGTAAACCACAACATACAGAATGACACTCATAAATCAACTCTAATCCAAAGTATGATATATGAATGAAATTCTAACAAGACAAGGCTAAGGGCCTACCTCATCCGGACGTTCAATGAAGACCACCATTGAGAACACGACCCAAAGCTTTATACCTAAAAGTTTTCGTCAACAAGGAAGATACAAAATAATATGGTGATAATATATAATGTCAACATACAAATTACCATAATACATTAACATACATTACAAATACACCCATGGAATAGTAATTCAAATATTTTCAAGATATCAATTGGATGATAAAAGAGTATTTATATTAAAATAATCAACATAAGTACATAGGTGACAAACTTTTGTAACGACACGTGTCAGAACCAAGAAACTAAGTCCCTCCAGTTGGGGCCTCCACCACTTCAATCCTCTACAAAAGAAAGCTCATATATAGGAGTCAATGAGGTTCTCCATCACAAAGAAGAAAGAGCTTGGGGGTTGAACACAAGAAGTTCAAACTTTCAAGGACAAAGGGATGCAGACTCAATATGAAGTGAAATTTCTCTAGAGTGTCTTTTCTCTCAAAGTCGAATTGTTGAATTGTCTCAAGGATTGGATATGGCTCAATTTATAGCCCTCAAATGGAACTGAATGGCCGAGTCAGAGCGTTTCCAGTATATGGAAGGTCAATGATCATGGATCTTGTGACATGGCATCGAAACTCAACATAATTTTTAATTTTGAGCACCAAACCCGATATACGCAGGATTTAGTGGAGAATCATGCGTATACGCTTGTTGTATAACTGATAGCGCGCATATATGTGGAAAAAATTACATTTTTGGCTCTGGAATGAACAAAAGGGGGTCTTTAAGTTAGAACGGGGGTAATGGAAGGTCATCCAAGCAAGTTGCATGGAGTGAGAAAAAATTTGTTGTAACAACCATGATGATAAAAAAGCCTCGCATTTGATCTCATGTTCCTCTGATCAACGGCCGAGATGATCTCCTTGTCATAGTCCCTCTCGAGACCACACTCTTAATCACTCTGATGATCTAACTTCGATGATCAAACAATATTTAAGTAAGCGCACCCCCCAATTGATGGTCCATATCGGATCTTGAGTATTAAAGCCTCCAGACCAGCGGTCATGTTAGCACACCAACGAACCCCTCTTAGAGCCAATCATAGAATGCCACATGGAAAAGTGTAACATGGAAAAAATATCAAAAGAGGGGGACACATGTCGTGCCTACCTCCCACCTCAGTGCCAGATTGGACCAATGAAAATTTTCCATTTGTCACGATGATGTCAACGTGATGATCTTTGCCTTAGTTGATTTTTGGTTCTTGTTTAATCTAGGTCGACAACTCTTGTGTGTCATCGGACTTCCCATGGAAGCTCCAGATTGATGGTTGATATTTTTCTTCATAGTTATGTTTTTCAGAGTCTCGTTTGAACCTGATCCTTCAACGCTCTGAATGGGGCACCTCTGATCAATGGTCTAGATTTCATCATTCCATTAACCATGCCCCGAGACATCAATATCCTAGATCTCATCACGCCATAAATAACGCTCAAAGAGATCGATGGTCCAGATATGATATCCAATTTTGAGTTTCCCCAGCCAAGTGTCTTGTCATCCCACTAGCAAATCCCTATCAGATCCAATCATAAACTACCACGTGGACACATGGAACCCACTAAAGGCACCTAAAAGCATATAAAATATGGATGACATGTGTTCTACCTATATTCCATATCAATGTCATTGTGAACCAGTGACAAAGAATCACACGTTCAGGGTGACATCATTATAATGTTGTGCATTGACTTAGTCATTTATGGCTTTTGATTGAGCCCATATCAACAGATCTCCTTGCATTAGTGAAAGATGAATTATTCTCCTTATGTTGACGAAAGATCAAGGGCTCTCATTGTTTTGGTGAAATATGAATGGTGGATATCATCATGGATTTCATCATCAATTATACATAGAAGAAATCCCCTGATACCAAGAGTAATGTCGATGATGACATCATCATCGGTGAAATGTAGAGAGGAAACAAGTTGGCATGCCAGCACAATGCTGCCAGGGAAAACCATCAACTACCACATGGAACCATTCTCTCTACCAAATAAGCATTTGTGTATTCCCATATAAATTCACCACGTTTCCAGGGTGACTTCAACAATAGCATCTAAGAGGTTTAAAGGAATTAAGTTGTGGTAATAGGAATATTGATGGTCCATATTTGATCAGGCCCACAATGGAGGGCTTATATTCATGTCTAAATGGATGATTCAAATTTGATCACAGTTATATACGTACTGGTGATTATTCGATTGTTGATACACTGAGTATAGAGGTTGTCTTCCGATGATGTGAAGTGTTGCTTTTAAAGATTAACAATGGGGATTGTTTGCTGAGATCTATCCAATGGTTTTTGAGTGGCACGAGATATACAGTCATAATTCTGAGTTTATTAAAGAAGAGGAAAGTGATTACAAGGAACAATTTCAGAGTGAGTTTTGATGGATATTTTGGCATTCAAATCTCTAGCTTCTCCATGATTTTCTCATAACATAATTCTAGCAGGTGAAAGTAATTTATTCAATTTTTACAAGAGAAGAACCACTCAAAAAATCAAGAATATAGAAACGGTTTCAACAAGATGGAAGTGGTTTCAAGAAGCAGTTTCATACATGAGCGAGATGGATAAAAGAAAAAGCAGACATCCATTGTCAAGGTCGATACTTTGGAAAATTGAATATTTCCTTATAACCATAGTTTTCTGACTAGAAACCTTGAGCACAATCAGTTGTTAAATGCAACAGGCAACCAAAGATTCATCCCCTGTGTTTAAGTTTCATATATAATTCCTTCCTCACATTGTATGTGTTCCTGTAAATCATTTCCTCCCATTTTTTCTTTCTTGTATAGGATCTTATTTATAAAATCTCATACAATATATTATACCTTGTGTTCAATGTTACTGCATGATGTTTAATTATGATATAGAAGTGATTTCCTCTGAATGAATGACCATTTCTTATCAACTCTTTAGGCATTTAAATGATATGCAGAGTGTAACTCCATGTATCTAAGTGTATGAAGGTGTTAAGTATTTGAGGCATATGTTTATTGATCTATTTACACTTGTTAGAGCTGTTGAATTCTTAATTTGTTGGCATGATATTCATTTCAAATAGGCTACATGATTCATTCTTATTAGTTCCATGCATGTTTATTTTTTCGTCTCCCATAATCCACCATTTATTGGTTGTGGATCTTGATTATCTTCCTAATTGAAAGGTTTGTTTCATCCATGTTTCGATCCCATTTCCTGATGAGGGGGTGTGGGGGGAATTACCCCCCCACTATTTTCATCAAGGGGGTCTATGGGGGGCAGAGACAATTAATGGAGCCCCCCCATTATGTGATTCAAGGGAAGCGCCACCAAAGTGAAGTTTTGGGAAGAATTTCCTTGTAAGTTATTGTATATTTGTAGTCAATATGGATCTTTCATTATAAGGTTGCGGATCTAAAGGTAGAAGTTATGTTATCATTTTTTCCCTAGAAGGAAACCATCCTTTCTTGAGGGAATGGTATTTTGGTTGTTTATGTGAGTGAATATTGTATTTTAAGAGAGGAGACAGTGAGAGAAAGAAGAGGAATTTACAACAAGTGTGTTATAGGTTGTATCCCTTCATTTTCTCAATAATAATAAAGGAAGGACCTGGCAATTTCTATGGTGTGAATATCCCAAACATGGTGAACCATGTATATATGTGTCTCTATTGTATTGTGTATCTTTTGTGTTTTATTTTAGCATTTGTTTAATTTTATTTCTCCGCAGTCTTGTTTTTATAAAACCATTTCATCTCCCTTTTAAGCTTGACTGTCTTAAACACTTGTAGACATATGCATCTGATAGTTGAGAGAATTTTTCATCTAAACTGATAAATGTTTGAGGTCCTGTAGTTTCAAAAGAAAGAGAGATTGAGAGAGAGAGAGAGAAAAACTCCCAAATATCGCATAACTATTTTGCTGCAAAATCGGCTTTAAGATCCATCCCTTCTCTTAGCCCCTGGGGTGCCTTAGCATTGTTCCCAAAACAACTTGGAACATCATGAGGGATAACAATGTACATGTTCCGTTTCTATAACACATGTACAGTCATATAATTCAAAATTTTCTTGGTGTTTTGGGTTGTAAAAAAAAACCACTATTTCCAATCCCTTTCAAGAAGTAAGCTCGAGAACCAAGTTCCTATGTACGAGTGCTAGCCACCATGTGATGATAGTGAAGTTGGAATTTCCAAGATTGAAAATAATCGAAAAATTCTCATAACACATGAAATGAAGTTAGGATTTACAAAGAAAAGGTGTTGGATCATTTTAGGAAAGATTTCACTAAGTGACACCTAAAATGGTGCATACACAAATATGGTGGTATGATGAGTGGACTGATTATGAGAGGGAGATAATTCCATTTATCAAAATTGAGAAGCATAGTGTGAGTGGAATTCCCTTGTGGATCTTTCAATTATTGTTCAAAAAAGTAGGTTGGAGTGTTTTCATAATTACTCTACATGTTTTAATGAAACCCTATCATTGTAACCCCATTCTAGAAGGGATTTAGTGAGAGTCATTATTGTCAAACATGTGTTTTATTTAGAATAATCACATGGACTTTCTAACAATATAGGAATTGGGGTGATGATGAGAGGGAGATAATGTCATTTATCACAACCTAGGAATTTATAGAATGAGTGGACTGCTCTCATGACCTAATTTCATAAGACTATATTCAATGTTGAAAACAATTTCCGTTAACCATAACAAAACATTATAATACTTCATTATTTTCTACTCTTCTTCATTTACATTTGATCTTGATAAGGTTTTGTGGAATTTGGAAGGCCTAGTATACTTGGAGTGCTTGAAGTGGGGATTATTCTCACAATATAGGAATGCAAGGGATTAATATAGAGAGAACCTACCATTTCTCATGCTCATTTAATCAATTAAATGAGGATAAATTATAAATTTACAAATTAACGACATACACTTCTCAATGCCATCCAAAGCCTATATTTCGAGAATCATTGGGTGTTTTTTAAAAACATCATTCTTCTTATCGATAGGCCTTCATGTGCTTATTATTTTTGGATAACTTGGGTGACACAAAGGACAAAGTTAGAAGTCATTTATAAATTTTTAAAATTGAACAAAAAAACAAACAACAAAAATATCTTGAAATAGAACCAAAAATAACAAACATACGACATACATGTCTACATGCCTATGGTCATTTAAGTATACCATCAAGATCAGTTCTAATACTAATGGTCTTCATTAGCTTCTCGTTCTCAGAGTAATGTAGGAAGTACCATACCTTGGAATTTTTTGTAGTTGGAGGTTTGTAACAACAATTGAGATTGTAAAGCAATATACAACTTCACCTGATCTATAATATTGAAATACATAAACACATCTCTTCCATGTTCTTTCATCATGTGTCAAATATTCTGCTTTAATAACCATCGACAGAATTTGAAATTGAATTCCTTCAAATTCTGCGACTGAGAGCATAAAGGCATGCTTTCCCTCTAAGATACGTGCCAATCAATAGTCAGTTCCCCATTCAATACCTTTTGGAGAAACACTACGTATATGTTCCCTTCGAAAAAAGGAGTGAAAAATCATGATTCCACTAAATGAAAAAAGCGCACAACATTCATTCTAGTTATTCAAAATTCATAGAATATTCATATATCTTGTTTGTAAAAGATCTAAGACGTTGTCATAATATATTGAAATACTTGGTTGGTCCTCCTCCAATAGGGATAATTTCATAGTTATACATTGACCAATGGGGAGTGATAGATGATTCCATCTATCAACCCAATTTGTGGATTCACAATCATCTCAATCATTACTACTACATGTAACATGGAAGCAAGAGAGTTTTCTCATCCATATTTAAACTATTCCATTGTTTGATGTTAGAAATCAATTAAATCCATGAGTTCCCAAGATTTTTTTTCATTCATATGTGTTGATACTGAGAGGGGGGTGAATCAGTATCAAGTACAATTTAAAACATTTTTCAACTTATACCTAAACCATTAAATTATATCCAATGAGAAATGAACAATAGTATAAGAGTTACACCAATACACCACAATACACCATGCACAATATATGAGAAATAATCAATAGTTTTTGTTCAAGGG
>JZKD02S2052559.1:31308-42636 GCA_000966675.3 Picea glauca | reverse complement strand
ATTTCCCAAAATGGGTAGTCTTATGACACGTGGCCTCCCAAGATCGGGCAGTTCAGATCTATCCCGGGGTTTCTGCCATGGAAAGTCCTGAACTCTTGTCACCAGGACTACCAAGTTTGCGATTCCCGATTTCCTGAAATGGGTAGTCTTATGACACGTGGCCTCCTGAGATCGAGCGGTCCAGATCTATCACCAGGTTTCCACCATGGAAAGTCTCGAAATCTCATCACCAGGACTACTGAGTTCGCGATTCCCGATTTCCCAAAATGTGTAACCTCACGACACATGGTCTTCGTCGTTCGGATGGTCTAGATCTATTTTGGGGCATTCACCCCTATTTAGTAGGGGTTTAACCCTCGGATAAATCCTGACAGATCCAATGGCTGTCAGGTTTTTCCAACTGAGATATGACAACTCAATTTGGTTCCTACCTGTGCATCCTTCCACGACTTCCTGGACGTGGAAAAATCAACGGTCTAGATACTCCCATGGGCCTTGGGGATCTACGGCCCCAATTTCTTCGCTATTCACGAAGACACAGAAAACAAAAGGGGTAAGGCATCTAACACCCTACTTACTCCCACCAATCTAACAGTCATGCATGACCATAGGTTTCCCGATGGAATATCATCCATCGATCGACACCTATTCATGGTTAAGGCACTTAACACTCCATCTTCTTATTCCAATCTGACAGTCATAAGGGACCACAGATCTCCCGACGGGATCTCATCCATCGATTCGATACTTCATCCTTATGCTGCCATCTCAAGTTTTTAAGAGGATCATTCCTCCGCGTGCAGGGTTACTAAGGCCTTGCGTCTTCACATTCTCTTTCCCGATTCTTGATGGTCTTTTCAAGGAGGGTATCCTTATGGGGAGGTTTTTACCCAGGGACCTATATGAGGCATATAAGGGCACCTTTCTCCCAAAAATCAAGCATGCAGTCTTAATTAGTTTGGTAAGCATATAAAAAGCGATTTATGAAGACATAAGCCATACGTAGTATTTTCATTATAAACATGCATCTACCAGTACTGATCAAAACATCATACATACATTCTTACTCTGAAATCATTCACCATTTCACAGGTTATAAACATAAAGGTCAGAATAAATATATATATTTCAAGATGCCAGAGGAAAACCACTTATTAGAAATAACACCAGGGGTTATGCAACTGCTGAGAGGGGTGCTCATTTCCACCCAACCGTAGGCTTAGTGACTCCCAGTGGATTTACCACTAGCCACCCCCGAGCTAAGACCACGATGCTGTGAGACTGCGTCCCTATTTTCCAATGACCAGGAATGAAGGTTACTCTCCTTCCTCTCTGCTATCACTCACTCTACATATTGTCATAGTTCTCTTCCTCCCCTCGCATCTGCCCCCCATTTGCTTCTACCCCTTGCCTTATCCTCTTGCGAGGTTGCATGTGGTGTGATTTCCATCGCGCTGGTCAAGCCTGATGGATCTATGGATGGGTGGTTCACCTCCCCATCCCTCATTAATTCCTAAGAAACCATCTACTTGCCAGCCTGCGATACATTTAATTCGAGGCTAGCGAGCCGCTTTTGGTTCTCCGGGCCAGTGGAGTCCAAAAACGGTATTAATTCTCAGTGGAAGTTAATGCCACCTTTCTAGGTGCCTTCCATAGCCATCGTGGTCTCTTTTTCTACACATCCCCTCTCAGCAGTCCTACAATATAATTTCATAATGTTATTTACATTCATTGACCTTTTCCACAAGGTCCATTTACATCACATATTCACATTTATGAGTTTGCCACAGTTCTTGGCCAGTCCAGTTATTTTTACAAACTAGGGGAAACAGGGTGTTACAAATTCATAGAAATTCACCACAAATTTTGTGTTCAACCTCTCCTCTTGGTCCCTGATCTTGTAATATTTTTGGACCTCTGGCAGAAGAAAAACTCTGACACATCTTCCATTCTCATCGTTGATTAGGAACTTCATTGCGTATGTATGATTGATTATCCAACTCAGAGTCTCAATTCATGGAAAGACTAGAGTTTGGTAGGCTACCATATGCAAGCTTGATCATCGGATATTTGGAAAAATCTAGTGGTCGAGCACCCTTACATCCAGGTCATCGTGGGGGATAAACTTCGGGTAATCTTCCTGGTTAATTCTGTTGAACAAATCTACCCTTTTTGGGAGAATTATATTTGGTCCAGTGGTTTATTCTATATCTCCAAAATAAGGGGGTTAAGAAAATTTCTTCTTAGTCGATGTTTTGATGACTGGCTTCTCTATGGGAGAAAATTCTAACTGCCTCGCAACACCGAGAGAAGATCCTTCACCAATCTCAGCTTCCTTCAATTTTGGTGCCCTTGGTGAGCGTCTGGTCTTTGGATTCCTTGGAGGAATTTTTTCATGTAGATAGAAGAGTGTTAGACATCGTGTTTTATATAGGATGTAGATACATAAAAATGTGATCACCGAAATGATAAAAATTAACACATACCTCTTCTTCGCACTAGCTTAACCTGATTTTGAAATTCTGAGAATCAAACACAACTCTTGAGACACTCTCTTCACTTCTTCGGCTACTCTGGAAATGAAAACATTGTGTGTAGAATAAAGGTGTTCAAATCTATCTTAGTGGTTTAAATGGAGATAATACTTACCTTATCACATCAATTATTCAATTCGGGGTGTAGGTGCGGCTCTACAAAATCTATCGCCAAATCCGCATCATGCTCAAGATTAAATGCAGTCGTAAGTTGGTGGCACAGGTGTGGGCAATAATATGGTTCATTAATGATTCAAAATTCCCGTTGTTTGATCGACACACAAGGTAGCAACTTATGTGGATTGAGACATTAATTGGCCTATTAAATGGGAGAATCTAATCTTATTGTGTGCTGAAAATGTCCCATCATTATGCTAATTTAACAAGTGGATCAGGAGTTGATGCTTTTCTTTAGACAATGTTCATTGATATTTCTTGGAAAAAATTCTGATGACGATTCATCTTGCCATACAAAACTGATGTGGAAATGATGACTTGGAATTGTGACTAGGACACGGGGAAATCTAAGGTGACTTGGGATGAAACTAGACTGTACGAAATGCTTACATGACAAAGACACATGGCATTTGAGATTGGCATCTTCATTTCATCGTGTTATTCAAAATCAAGGATTTTCATTAGATAAGTGTTTTAACAAACATGTCTTTCCCTGACGATGCCGAAAAGGTCTCAAGGATTGGTGATCAACGATAAATTTAAAAAAGTGTTCCCGGATCAACCCCCTCGAAACTTGTCGATGTCAAAAATGCATCGAGGATCGGTGATCGGTGATGTGTCAATGCAAAAATTTTCCATGATTTAAATCTTTGAGATTTCACTGACCCCAAAAAAATGCATCAATAATCAGCTATCGAAGGTTCTTCATGGCCCATGTCAATGTTTAGCCTTCTCATATTTCACCAACACCAATGGGAAATCGACCATTATTGAATCGTCTTTGTGAAAAACCAACACAAATCTACTCCTTTTTTTACCGATGCTGATGATACATTGATGATCGGTGATTATTTTTACTATGTGGTCATTTTACTTGCTTGGATTTTGTCGACGTCGAAAATAAGCGTGTCGATCACAATTTTAGCTGCAGATTCTTAGTTAAAATGCCAAGTTCTTTTTAAACACAAAGGTTTCACTTTGACAGGTTCAAATAAATCCAACTTGATCGATGATGAGACATGAAAATGAAATTAGTGATTCCTCCACAATGGATTCAATTCAGAAAGCAGAACAAAAGAAAACAAGTGGTACCCAAAAGAGAAAAAAGTTTCATAAAAGCTTTTAGGGTGTGTTGAGTGCTCAACACTATGTTAATCTTATTCTCATCCTCTTCTCTGTTTTCCACAGCAATCCATTATACATTCTGATTATTCTGGTTTCTCTTGTCCTATATCTTTGTCAACGATGTTAGACAATATTTTGTTTCATGGTTTGTTGCGTGGAAATCCATATATGTCGTAGGTGGCTATGGAAATTCTCTGGCATAGTGCGATGTTTTCTGATAGTTGTGACAAACTATTGGTCCTTGACCTCCTCCAAAGCCTCTTCCTCCCTAACCTCCTCCTATGAAGCCTCCTTTCTTACCTTGATTATCTCTGCATGGTGTATTATACTAAGGTCCCTGATTGTACTATGACTTTGCATTATTGTACTATGGTGGTGTTGCGCACTGTTGTGCAGGATTATACTATGGTGGTCCTTGAAACTATTGTGCATTATTGTACTATGATTGTGCTGAAAATTGTTGTGGTTGTTGTGCATTTTGTCTTGTCATGTGTTTGGACTACACCCTTTATGTATATGAAATCCTCTCTTTCACCATCTCCAAGGTTCTACAGTCCTTGTCTTCATGTCCAATTGACTTACAAAAAATAAAAAATGTACTCTTCGATACTATTTGATACTTATGCATCATCGGAAAATGATACATATCATGCCCATGTGTTTTAGAAATCTCACACCATGTCCCCCCTAAGGATAAATGGTTTTTCATACCCACTCCTATGTACTGCGCAAACAACATGGACACTCATTCTTATGATTCCCTTCAGTTATGCATAACGTGCAATAAACATATTCCATTTTTTCTTTACCTTTACTCTAGTTTAATAGAAATGTTAAATTCTTCAGGTATTTTCTCAACTCTTCCACAGCTGTATGTGTCTGGTTATACTGGTTTTCCTCTAACTGTAGGGCTACTTGCAGAGCCTCAACCTGACTCTGTAATTTCTGTTGTCTCAAAGGGTACTTCAAGTGTGGAAATAAAGAGTTAACAAACAAATATCTATGTTGCATATCAACAATAGGGTACTTCAACTTACCTTTTATCCTTTTGAACTTTTGGTCCACCTCCCAGACTGAATCTCCTGGTTTCTTCTTATTCTCTATCATTTTATTCATGAATTGATCCTCTGAAATTGGTTTCTGAAATTCATTTATTAATTTCCTATTTACTTTTGCTACAGTTGTAGGTTCTCCCATTGGATTATTTAATGTGAGACACATGTACCAGTATAATTCGAAGTATCTGAACRTTATTTACAATTGTGCAACCTTTGTATMTTCATCTATAATATGCTTAGTTTCCCATTTCTTCTCACAGATAAACAAATTCTTTTCTGGGTCATCTAACTTGTCCCCTTGGAATTTTGGTAACCTAATAGTTGGATCTTGTCTTKCCATTATTAATATTGCTATACTACCACCTCCACARSRTGTAGATACATTACTGATACTTGATGAACTTACACTTTTTCTTGAGTTTCCATTGGACCCACGTCTTGTAAAAATTCTTCTACCACTAATCACTTGTTKGTTAATTGGTTTTTCTTCTTCAAAGGTCTTAGTTGCACATGGGGTTGTGGGTTCCACACTAATTCATATCTAGAATGGAGATCCTTATTCTGCAYTGGACCCCATACCTTTGATTTTCCTTTGATATGTGGTACACAATATTTCCTCAATATTCCCTATCAGAAAGATATCCTCTACCTCTTCCTCATCACTATCCAATCCCTCTCACTTGACTACTTCCCTCTTCTTACTATTGATCTTATATTGGTAGGGTCGTCTGCTATGCGTCACTCCTACTTTCCTTATTATATCCATTGTTTATTCCTCATCCATTATTATAGGGTCCATTGATTCCTTCTTCTAGCATCCATCCAGATCCTTCTCCATATCTCAGATCTTCCTTAGTGCTTCCCCTAGCTCCCCCATGGGCATATAGTGATATAGTTGTATGATTCCATGGTCATCACGCCTTTATCATGAAATAATATATTGATTTATGTGTAGAGAGACCTAATGTACCTCCCTATTGGTACCTTTAAGAAATCTTTCTCTGCAACAGTGTATGACTTTGTTTTGTCTACTGCAAATTCAATAATAAACCCCACAATAATTTTTTCTAACCAAAAATCCACTTTGCACGTGAATTTATTATTAACCCTTTCAAACCACACAATGTTCTCATTATTCCACTCTACTATTCTTATCTGATTAGTCAGATGAGTATCCTTCAACCTAAATACCCACTACTGTAATAACTCTGGAAAATAACAGAAATATGCCTCATGCAAATTAGTAAACACATAACTCTACAAATACTAGTGTGGTGTATATCTGGAACTTCTATTATCTTTCTTCACAAAATCAAGATGCTTTGTCTCCAACCATCATTCAATATATTTATTTGTAGGGTTCCATGGCCTAAACATTCCTTTCCATCACTGCATATTCTTCACCAAACCCCTTCCAAGTTGTTTTTCTGAGTTTTGTCCGACAACATAACCATTTGTTGGATGTATGGGTTGACCTGGGTTCTACCTTAGTTATCCAACAAAACCCTTTTCATCATCAGATCTTCTGGTAAAATAGAAGGCTACACTGTGCACAGAGTGCACAACATGGTCTCACCCGATATGGATTATGGGTGATTGCATGACCTAAGTGTCTGAAATTATGGACGTGATTGGGGTTGCTTATTTTTCTTCTACTTCTAATTTAACATGCATCATCTCATATACTTCATTATACCATCCATATATGTCTATCAATTAGTTTATTATACATTATTAGTATTGTGTTCTACAAGATACTATTCTAACCTTTTATCATTCATTCATAATTTCAGAAACAACAAAAAACCATTCAGAAACATTGCAACACAAGATTTTACTGTGGTTCACCCCCCTAGGCTATGTCCACAAAGATCTTCTACTTTATTCATTATTCATCAAAATAGTTTTGCACACATTACATAAAAGGTTTATGAATGGTGAGGCTGACCAATGTCACACCAAACTCCACAACTTGCCACCTGGCCCTCAGTTATACTCCATGAGTCTCCATTAGCTCCTCAACTATACAACCAAAACTGAACATATCAAAGACTCAAGACTCAAAAGTGTTCTCCAAAATAGGCTCTTCCCATAAGAGTTCTAAGATACCTCCTATATACCTCATACATCATATTTATATTACAAAATGGGTAAAAAATATTACATTATGACTCAAAAACCCTAATTCTATGTGGACTCCACTTTCCCACTTTTCAACTTTCTTCCGTGGATAGTCTTCGATCCAACCCTTTCTTTCTTGGAATCTATCCTAGTCTTCCATCATTTTTGGTGCATTACCTCCTTTTCCCTTATGTTGCACTGCTTTCCCTTCTTTTCTAGCGTGCACTACTCCCTTGGTCCATTCCTTATCTCTTATCCTCGTTTGTTGCGCTTAACCCCAAAATTTTCTGCTCCAACATCAGTCCACTTAAAAACCTCTATATCTTCACTTTTTCATCTTTGATAAATCCTACATACTTCAACAATCCCAAGAAACTCTTCTCATATTCTGTCATGGTCATACTTCTCAACCTTATATCAAAGAACTCTTGCATCTCATTTTCATAGAAGTGCTCTGAAAGGTACTCCTTTTGAAAATATTTCTTGAACTACTTCCAAGTGATCCTTCTCTCATTAATGTGCTCCACTTGCTTTAGCTTATCCCACCACATAACAAATTTCCCATGTAAATGGTATGTGGAAATTCTTTCTTCTATGTTTGAAGAGTAGTTATACAATTTAAAATACCTCTTGAGTCCAAGAATCCATGCTTCAACATCATATTCCCTTTCTCTTTCACCATCAAAGGATGTTGGCTTAAGTTTCCTCAACTCTCCTTGCAAACTTTCCAATTCATGCATTCTTGTTTGGTGCTTAACATGAGACACTTCTAGACTTCTTATGGAGTCTTTAGATGCATACAATTTCCTTTTTCAGTAAGGTTGTGAGTGATGTATATGAGTTTTGTTGGAAGTTCTTGAATCAACAAATCTTATGTAGTTACCTCTTCTTTCATGATATCTTTCTTATTCCTCCTGACTTAAGTCCAATCCATTTGTTGCTTGCCCATGCAACTGATTTAGGCTTTGCAATACTTGAGAATTTATATAGTTTTTTTCTCTCATCAACCTCTCATTGTCTTCTTTTTAACTCTGTAATTCTATTTTCAGGATTCTCACGGTCTCTATTAAGGTTTCTTATTCCCCTCTTCTCCTGTGCCTATTTTATTTTGTCTTGTCATTACCAACATTGATATTTTGACCTTTGGATTCTTTATCATGACTAAAGGCTCCCTCTCCTTCCTTCATTTCTTGAATATGCATTCTTATCTTGAACTGATATGGGTATACTCCCTAACTCTACAAAATATGTAAAACCCCAGTTTTGAGTACCCATATGAAATAATGTATTTTGTTTATTTGATGAAATTTCAGAGTGCCCAAACAATTAACAGGTCAATGTTCCTAGGAAATGTAATGCTATGATCCTTATTAATAATAAAATACATCATTGGATGAATGACAAACAAGGAAAAGAGTTATAGGGGGCTATGATTTCATGAGAGAGGAGGATTAAGGTGATAAATAATTTTATCATATTTTATTTACCCATAATTGTTTTAATGGAGAGAAGTGGTTACATGTGTTTCTTGGGGAAAGGCCATGGGGTTCTTGATTTTTAAGTAAATATTTAAACCCATCTTGTGGGTTGTTTGGGGGTTCTTCTTCACTCACTTTTTTCATTCATTATTCATTGTTCACACTCTACATTCTATTCACTTTTTCATTCATTCATCCTTGTTTTTGGAATGGGACCATGGGGGAGAATTATTGAGGAGGAATCCATGTTTTTTGGATGTAGCAGTGAATGGTGTTTTTCAAACATGAATTAATGCCTGCATGCCTTAAATGCATTGGCATGTACTAAATTTTATTCATAGCTGCGAGTCGTGAGAGTCCCAACATGGAGACTCTTGACCATATGCAGTAGAGCCCTGGAAGGAGTTGGACAGGTTGAAGGTCTGCATGGCAGAGAAGGGGGTCCATTCTATTGGGTTGTGCAGGCTAGAGAGAAGAGAGTTGGTGTACTTTGGATTGTTGTGTGTTGAGGTGGAGCATCCTTGATATGCAACTAGTTGGTGAACCAATTTGTTAGAGATAAGTGATCTCTATCATGTGTTTCTTTGCTGCATATTTATTTTTGTTGTGCATTAATTATTGTCTCTGTGATTCATATGTTATAACATGCATGCTTGTTTGTTATTGCTATGTGTGGCATGTTTACAAATTATTTATTTTGTAGAATGAATATTTATTCTTTCATGACTTGTTATCTTGTTTTTTTCATGCTTCTTTAATAATTAAATGGCATCAGAATTCGAAATCATATTTGAACAAAGTTTTTGAGGTAGCATGCCCAGCTTGCGGGTGGTGGGGTACGTTACATATTGGTATCAGATATTTTGGTTGAAACACCAGACTGGTATGGGCCAAAACTGTTGGAAATGGTATTATGGTGTTGAAATTGATGTAAAGAAGATCAATATGATATTGTCATTAAGAAAGAATATGTCTTTGAGATCGTAAAGCTTATGAGAGATAGTATATTAGGTTGCATGGAATCAGAGCGTGGATAGTTAAGACCTTTGGAAAGTTTGAAGGAAATCTCAAGAAAAGGAGCGCCTTAAGGAAGTGATATTGGGATCGAATTCACAACATATAAACTATAGAAACACCTTCATAAGGGTGAGGAAACTATGTTACAGTTGAGAGAAGGCAGATAAATGAGAGCCATTAGATCTAGTTGAAATTATTTGGGTATAACCAGAGCCATCAGATTGAACAATTAAAACCTCAACCATTTGACTTGGTTGATGAGTTATGTGGTCATTCAATGTTGACCATTCCGGGGATAAGTGAGTTAGAAATAGGTGGAATTCATGAAGTATGAAACCATGAATTAACATAGCCCGTTGGATCAAGGAGGAACTTCTGGTGAATTCTCGACCTTCCGATCACGTATAGTGGAAGGACATGGTAATCCACAATATCATGGAGTCCCAGAGTAACAAAATCACGTCGACCATCAATGTAATATCCCTTCGATAATTTTCTCAATTGTTAGATAAAGCAGTGGAAGGATGGAATAAGCACTTCAATAGGTATAACTCTGGGGGAGTTAAACAACTTGAGAGTTGTAATATCTTGAAGTCCCAGAGTGTTGAAGTCCCGAAATAAATAAGAACTGTCCATCTCAAAAATAGATTAAGTCATAACCGTTGGATTAACATACTGTAAGGATAGCATAAGAGGAGGTGTTAATCGACTGTAAGAGGTCATCATCACTTTATGACCACTTCAGTAGGTATAACTCAAAAATTGAAAAATTTGAGAGTTGTTATATCCTGAAGTCCTGAAGTGATGAAGTCCCAAAAAAAAAAGGACCGTTCATCTTAACACTTGATTAATCCATCATTGTTGATTTTTTTGAAACCTCCAGATGAGCCAGGATTGTCTAGTCAATGGGAGATTAAATCTCAACTGTCTAATCTAATACTAGAGATAATATAAGTACTTCAATGAAGTGTACTTCAAGAAGTATTACTCTGGAAGAATGCAAGAATGTCGAAGTTCGGAGGACCTGGTTCCAACACTTGTCTCATGATGAAGTAAAAAGGTTAATTAGAAGCACCAAGGGCCTATAAGTAAAAAATCCATGGACATTTTCGAACAAGGTCCTATGTGGGTGATAGCCTGGTTGGACCAATACTTCAATGGTTCCCCCTATTCCAAGAAGTTTCAATGCACTTCTAGTTTCAATAAGACTAAGGGTTGGGTCCATGGTCTAACAAATAGATCATTGGGCCAAGGCTTAGTTATTTATTTATATGACCACATGTTGTGACCCTGGTTTAAGCCCATGCTCAATCATGGTTGTAGATATTTCATTCCCTGTCACAATGAAAGGCCCAAATAGTCGCCCAATGAAAATAATGATCTGACAGTTGTGTTTTAATCAACCGTTGAGATCAATGTTCCATGCATCTCAACATGGTGGCATTTTAGTAGATTTTCCATTGCGTGTGTTAATATTGGGATGACACATCATCAAATAAACTAACTGTATAGATATAAACCGTATAACCTCAAGAAAATTAACGATCAAGCAACTTCAATTTGCACTATGGATATCCATGATTGGATATTATCTTCATCATGATCAATGGTGTTGGTTTCAATTTGTCCACCCAGTGAATGAAGAATAAGGGTCATTGACATAAATATGATCAATGATCATAGATCACGATAATTTGTCTGTTCATGTTGGAGTATGATCTGATGTTCTGATTTCTCCTCATGTTTGGATCTAACTATAGATATTCAATCCTCTATACAATATGATCCGAGGACCAAAACATTTTCATTCCATATCTA
>JZKD02S2052559.1:10821-22218 GCA_000966675.3 Picea glauca | reverse complement strand
CTTACCGAACTAATTCAAACTGCATGCCTGATTCGTAGGAGAAAGGTGCCCTTATATGCCTCAGATAGGTCCCTAGGTAAAAACCTCTCCATAAGGATACCCTCCTTGAAAAGCCCATCAAGAACTAGGAAAGAGAATGTGAAGGCGCAAGGCCTTTGTAACCTTGCACAGGGAGGAACTATCCTCTTAAAATCCTGAGATGGAAGCATAAGTATGAAGTATCGAATCGACGGATGAGATCCCATCGGGATATCTGTGGTCTCTTATGACCTTCAGATCGAAAGAAGAAGATGGAGTGTTAAGTGCCTTAACCCTAAATAGGTGTCGATCGATAGACGAGATTTCATCGAGAAACCTGTGGTCATGCACGACCATTAGATTGGCCGGAGTAAGTAGGGTCTTAGATGCCTTACCCCCTTTGTTTTATGTGTCTTCGTGAGTAGCAAAGAAATTGGGGCTGTATATCCCCAAGGCCCATGGGAGTATCTGGACCGTTGATTTTTCCACGTCCAGGAAGTCGTGGAAGGATGCATAGGTAGGAACCAAACTAAGCTTTCAAATCTCGGCTGGAAAAACCCAACAGTCGTTGGATCTGTCAGGAGTTATCTGAGGGTTAAACCCCTAGTGAATAGGGGCGAAGGCCTCAAAATAGATCTAGATTGTACAAACGACAAAGACCACGTGTCGTGAGATTACCCATTTTGGGAAATCGGGAATCGCGAACTCAGTCGTCTTGGTGATGAGAGTTTAGGACTTTCCATGGTGGAAACCCTAGGATAGATCTGGACCGCCCAATCTCGGGAGGCCATGTGTCATAAGACTACCCATTTTGGGATAATGATAATCGTGAAGTCGGTAGTCCTAGTGATGAGAGTTCGGGACTTTCCATGGTGGAAACCTCGGGATAGATATGGACCACCCGATATCGAGAGGCCACGTTTCATAAGACTACCCATTTCGGGAAATCAGGGATCGGGGATCCAGGAGTTCCGTTGACAAGAGGTCGGGCCCTCACCTTGATAAATCCTGACAAAAATAAAACTGTAGTCATATGAGAAGAGGTCATATCGACCAAGGCGTAGCCCAGGGGGGCTATATGCCAAATGAGGGCATGTTCGACACATCGGCACTTTGGTACTCGGGACACTGAAGGGCATGCTTCCCTGTGCCAAAAAATCCTGAAATTAAGACTTGCAAACCCCTTCCTGTTAGTATGAGGGTCAAGTATCGATCAACGGATGAGATCCTTTCGGAGGATCCAGGGTCTGGGATGACCATGAGATGTGAGGAAGAGATGTCACCTTTAATCTGGGGAATGAATGCGCATTAAGGTAAGTAACGAGCAGATCTAGATGACCAGAGTCCACCCACCCAGATCTACAGCTAAGGTTTCATTCTGGAACCCCCTTGCTATTCTTCCTTTATCGGTGGGGGGGGTGTCCGAAATTGGACGTGCAACTCTCGAACGGTTGAGATTAATTCAACTTGATCAACGGTGCTTAGGTGAATTCTGGACCCCCCTTGCCATTCTACCTTTAATGGGGGAGGGGGGGTCTGGAATAGTGTGGCGTGTGAAGTGGGACCCCCTCCTATCCTGTCAACTATCGTGTTGCATTTCCCCCCCTTTTCCACCTATACTCCACTTAACCATGCGACGGGGCCTCTTCTCATTGGCTTTTCTCTAGCCCTGTTAGGATTCGTCCCTATTTTCCAGTCGCTAGCCTTGTTAGGTTTCGACAGTTGCAGAGTTGAATGATTCGACACCCATGTAGCGCCAAGGAATGAAATACAAGGAGGCACCACGATTATTTGAACTATGATCATAACCCATGATCACATGGGAACAGAGAGAGAGAGAGAAAGAGATAACTTGCGCTAGGCCTCCGTAGGGAATTCGAGGGCTCTGATTCAGCCGAAATCAATGAAAATTTTTATTGAGGTAGTGGTTATGTGACAGAATTCCATGACATCAGTCGATTAATTACCTCCTTATGGAAGGAATACAAGAAATTTACAAACCGAAGCAACGACTGGTACGGGACAACAAATATGAGGGAGCCATATATCTACTTAATGGCTCTAATTTGTCGATTATACAAGGAAAAATATTGTGCTAAGTTCTCAAAGGCATGGATACCCCTGGAATACACTATAGCTATTTTCAAGAGTAGTTTCAACTGGGGAGAAATCATCTCCAAGCAATTAAGCACTGGTATATTTCAAGCCCATTCACCAAAGCAAGGAGAAGCACCCGCTTTTCACATGGCCTCATATCTGCTAGATGTTATATGCGCAAGGAATGTCTCCACCGGCATGAATTTGAGCTAGCACATCGCAAAAATTCCTGTACATGTCTACATCAACATCCTATGGGAAAACATGTACAAGAAATATTATGCTCTCATTTGCGATGAATTCATTTCTCATATTTATTTCATTATTTTAAAAAACGAATGCCCAAGACTTGTTGTAGCATCCAAGAAAATGATTTCAAAAGTAGGCCACTGGTACCTAGACGAAACCACAACTTATATCAGGATGTTCGAGGCCACCATCGCACCACATTTACTCCCCTCTCATGTCCCATACCGGATCGTCCTAGGCGAAATCTGTTACTAGACCATCCTGTAGGGCTATAACGCCACTTTGGTTAAGGACAAGAAACAAGCGTTCATACCCTATGGTTTCCATGTAAGATTTTTTATAGTGAAGGACACTACACAATCTAATAAAGAGGGTTTAAACCATATAGATTACATGTTCTCAACAAGCCAATTCCACAAACATGACCCTAAATTCCTAGTTCTCTAGCATGCATCACAAGTCTCTTCCTGTTGGTCATACGCACATGACAAGTTTGAAGATGAGATATTTACAAAATGTGCTCAGGATTGGGAGGAAGTACTATAAAGAAAATCTAACCCGAACATGACTAGGTTCAAAGCTATGAGTATGGATAAGTAATTTTAAATGATAGAACATATGGCTCAAGAAGCTCTCAGGATTAGAGAAGAAAATAGAGAAGCAGAAACCACAGAGTCCTAAAGGAGGGGGGTTTTGTTACTAGAAGGATCCCAAAGAATCATCCAGCAGCTAGATAATGATCCTCAACTAGTAGAAATGATGAGGATCACCCCAACTGACCCAAACAATGTCATAGAGGAGTCAAATGGATCAGAGTCAATCCCACTGGAAGAAACCGTTGGTCTGGAAAATTATAGAGTTCCATCACAAAAGGCCATATTGTTGGTGACCATTCCAACTCAACATGAGATTCCAATAACACGAGGTGAAACAAGTGTTCCTAATACCCTTTTTGATATAATAACTATCTATGATGATGAAGAGAGTTTGAAGGTCTTTCTTATAACTCTGATTCCAATTACAAAGGAGAAATAACTAGGGGGAACATCTTCTCCAAGTCCTGATGCATCAATTGCAAACCCTCTGCAAGGTGACCATGAGGTCGAAAGTATCTTAGAAACTGAGCTTCTTGACCTATCAGAGTTCCTGAAAGACAACTCTAGGGATGAGCTAGGTTCAAGTGGACAAAAAGATGAATTTCAATAGCGAAAGATCGACACCTCAACAACCGATCCCCAAGTAAGTATTGAGCATGACACTAACTCTTCAATTTTGGTAGAAACCTCACCATAAGGAGGTCAAGCCATTGGAACATATGGAAGTTTCCCCTGTCAAAGAAGTGCGAGAATTGGTCCTAGAGAAAATGCATATAGAAGGAATCTTGGGAAACACTTTGACCTGGGGAGAACACGAAATCCGTGAGCTTGTTGATGAGTTAGATGATATACAAGAGATATATTATGACATGAAGAGGAGATCCATCATGAGGAGGACCACCAAGAAAAGAATACGCATTTTTGATAGCTCCATTATCATCACCATGGAGGAGAAGTTGCTCATCACAGAACACGCAAAGAAATCTGAGATCATCAACACATGGATGGCTATCACTGATGCCATGTTGTATCAAGAAAAGAGAGATGAAAAGGAACTCTTCACCGCACTGGAGGATCTAGACCATCTGCACCACTTGGAAAAATATTACCAAGACTCAACGAAGGCCACAACTTTTCTGAAGAGTCAGTTCCAAGATGCATATGAAAAGTTCATGAGCGAAATACATACCTTCACTGCATATGTGGTTGATTATCAAGAATATACCCTTATGGAACTGGAAAACTATAAGGACGTGGAGTGATGGTATGAAAAGGCATACCAAGTTGTAGAACGAATTGACTACATCAACACAGTGCAGAAGGGTCGAGATGCAGAGGAGCGTGGAATTCGAGTGTTGATGGATATAAGCATCTCCTGGATTAGGAAAGAAATTGAATATTGGGTAAGTATGTACTAGGAACCTCAGGGAGAAATACAGAAGAGGCGGGCCAAGTGTGAAATAATATGAGAAAAGATCAATCAGGAGATGAAATACATTGGCCTCCCAGAGTTCAGCTCACCCGAAGACTTTGTCGACTTGCATGACATAGTCAAATTCCATGAAGAATAGGAATCAACATGGAGACTAGAGATCTCATAGGTGGAAATCATTACACCGGTTCAAATACAAAATTTTATGGAAAATCCGATCAAGGCTTGTGCAGTTTTGCAATGTTTAAGTGCCAAAGTCAAGAAATATAGAGAACGTGCAATAGAAGTGAAGGAAACCCTTTTCATCCCTAATGGACCAACATATATTCCTGTATGCTAACACATGTGAGGATATCTTCTTCAAGTAGTCATAATATGAGAAGATTCATCCACTCTAGTAGAACCACAAGATGATTTCCAGAGAACAAAGAGATCAAGCACCATGTGGAAATATTTTGTTTTACTTAACAAAAACTTGTGGCAGTTGTTTTTAGTTAGTGATTCTTTATAAATAGGGGTATTAACCTTTTAGAAAGGGTTTATGGTTTTTTGGAAAAGACCCTCTTTTTGAGAAATATAAAGAATTATTTATGAGCAAACTTAATTGGGAAGATGTGTTTAGAACCAGAGACAAAATTTTGTTTTTTATCAAAGGTGTTATGTGATTGGATTGAGGAGGAACTAGTTCCAACTTTGATTTCATTAGTTGATGTTGTAACGAGTAAGAGTTTCTGAATCTATTGATAAGCTATATGCTTCAATATTTTAACATTTCTTTTTTTCTAAATGATGAAAATCAAATCATTGTGTTAATGCATGATTGATGGTAGAGCTGAGGAAACTATTTTTATTGCACATGTATTTTATTTCAATAATTGTATCTCAGTCACTTTTGAAAAACCATCAAGTTATTGTATTATTACTAGACTTGTAATAGGTGTGAATTTCATTGTCTGCATTCTAGAGCACGAGGGTTTTCCCAGGCTCAACTTTCTTAAGTAGTTAAGAATCCACTCTATCAATTAATGTATACCACCACACCCCACTTTATCAGACTCATCTAATAAAATAAAATACAAAACATAGTGTTTAATATGAAGGAGGAAATTTCATAGAAAGATATCCTGTTAATCACTAAGTAAAGNGCTTGTTGATGAGTTAGATGATATACAGGAGATATATTATGACATGAAGAGGAGATCCATCATGAGGAGGACCACCAAGAAAAGAAGACGCATTTTGGATAGCTCCATTATCATCACCACGGAGGAGAAGTTTCTCATCACAGAACACGCAAAGAAATCTGAGATCATCAACACATGAATGGATATCACTGATGCCATGTTGTATCAAGAAAAGAGAGATGAAAAGGAACTCTTCACCACACTGGAGGATCTAGACCATCTGCACCACTTGGAAAAATATTACCAAGACTCAACGAAGGCCACAACTTTTCTGAAGAGTCAGTTCCAAGATGCATATGAAAAGTTCACGAGCGAAATACATACCTTCACTGCATATGTGGTTGATTATCAAGAATATACCCTTATGGAACTGGAAAACTATAAGGACGTGGAGTGATGGTATGAAAAGACATACCAAGTTGTAGAACAAATTGACTACATCAACACAGTGCATAAGGGTCGAGATGCAGAGGAGCGTGGAATTCGAGTGTTGATGGATATAAGCATCTTCTGGATTAGGAAAGAAATTGAATATTGGGTAAGTATGTACTAGGAACCTCAGGGAGAAATACAGAAGAGGCGGGCCAAGTGCGAAATAATACGAGAAAAGATCAATCAGGAGATGAAATACATTGGCCTCCCAGAGTTCAGCTCACCCGAAGACTTTGTCGACTTGCATGACATAGTCAAATGACATGAAGAATAGGAATCAACATGGAGACTAGAGATCTCATAGGTGGAAATCATTACACCGGTTCAAATACAAAATTTTATGGAAAATCCGATCAAGGCTTGTGCAGTTTTGCAATGTTTAAGTGCCAAAGTCAAGAAATATAGAGAACGTGCAATAGAAGTGAAGGAAACCCTTTTCATCCCTAATGGACCAACATATATTCCTGTATGCTAACACATGTGAGGATATCTTCTTCAAGTAGTCATAATATGAGAAGATTCATCCACTCTAGTAGAACCACAAGATGATTTCCAGAGAACAAAGAGATCAAGCACCATGTGGAAATATTTTGTTTTACTTAACAAAAACTTGTGGCAGTTGTTTTTAGTTAGTGATTCTTTATAAATAGGGGTATTAACCTTTTAGAAAGGGTTTATGGTTTTTTGGAAAAGACCCTCTTTTTGAGAAATATAAAGAATTATTTATGAGCAAACTTAATTGGGAAGATGTGTTTAGAACCAGAGACAAAATTTTGTTTTTTATCAAAGGTGTTATGTGATTGGATTGAGGAGGAACTAGTTCCAACTTTGATTTCATTAGTTGATGTTGTAACGAGTAAGAGTTTCTGAATCTATTGATAAGCTATATGCTTCAATATTTTAACATTTCTTTTTTTCTAAATGATGAAAATCAAATCATTGTGTTAATGCATGATTGATGGTAGAGCTGAGGAAACTATTTTTATTGCACATGTATTTTATTTCAATAATTGTATCTCAGTCACTTTTGAAAAACCATCAAGTTATTGTATTATTACTAGACTTGTAATAGGTGTGAATTTCATTGTCTGCATTCTAGAGCACGAGGGTTTTCCCAGGCTCAACTTTCTTAAGTAGTTAAGAATCCACTCTATCAATTAATGTATACCACCACACCCCACTTTATCAGACTCATCTAATAAAATAAAATACAAAACATAGTGTTTAATATGAAGGAGGAAATTTCATAGAAAGATATCCTGTTAATCACTAAGTAAAGMCCATCGATAAACTAGCTAGATCGAAATATCTAGAGAACCATTCCACCCATCAAACATTGCAGATTCTAATTGGGCCTATAAGGCAGGTTTGGMTCCTACTGTTGAGTCGAAGGGATMTTGGACCCATCAATAGAATTTKCACTAGAAGTAGGTCTTGAATGAATGAATGACTAACAATATTTTTGATAATATGTTTCGCATAGCCTGCARATTCAAAACAACCCACATGCATGTCTAATCATTCTCAAGACAACCCACATACAAAGAGTACTCCCAAAATGAGTAACTCACCCCAAAATGAGGAAGTAGAACACCTATTCCCTRAAATAACTTAATCTCTTCCCCACGAGGAGTTGAAGYAGTTCAGAAGAATCATAAGAGCCTATGCTTGGAAAATTGGATCATTTCCCTTAGCTTCGTTACTTCCTCATAGAAAAAAAGTAAGTAGACCAGTTGTTGAGACCCCTGACCAAGTTTGTTTTCACACAGTAGAATAGCTGATAGATTTTTCCCTCACCAAGATCAAAAATCCCCTTAATGTGATCCTCAAAACACTAGCTGGTAACTACTAGGAGCCTAACTATTTTGAATCTGACGAGGAAGGGTTCAACTCGAATCACTCATCTTCAAAATTTGACGACATGGAGGATAATAAAAATAATAATGAAGAAAGGGTAAATCCACCTCAAAATGATCAACCTTGGTTGGTCAAATATGATTTAGAAATCCTAGGATGGGTACATAACCTCCCTCACCACTCAGGAAAATTACTTCCGAAATTCGACCCTGAAACCTCCAGATTTCCTGAAGACCATATTAAAAAGCTCATACTAGCTATAAGATTGATGAACGTACAAGATGAGGATGTAGTGTGTAGGATTTTCCCCTATACCTTTGAGAATTCAACCTTGAATTGGTATTTTAACTTTCCTTTGGGGTCCATAAATAGTTGGATGAAGTTTCAAAAAGATTTCTTAGACAAATTTGTAGAAGAAACCACCACAGGAGCTTTAATGGCTAAATTGTTTTCCACCACCATGAGTTCAAAAGAGAAGGTTAAATACTTCAATCAATGTTTTACCACTATCTTGAACAAATTTCAACATGAAGATAAACCTACTTAGGAGTTGCAAATTGAGGTATATTCTAATGCTCTCCATCCTTCCATTTCCATTCTTGTGAAAAGGGCTGCCAAACATACCCTAACTAAAAATTTTGAGCAAGCCAAAATGATTGAATTCCAAATGAAGGGACGACATTAAGGCCGAGTCTCACTAGTTAAGAAGGAAGTTCAACCTCCACCTAGGAGAGGACTTTTTTTTTACTAGACCCCTGGGAAAACAAACAGAACAAGGTCACGAAAAGGGAAGTGGGGATATACAAGGCCTACAACGGATGATAAATAAATTGTTGACTAAAATTGTAGACATGAAAATAAGTGTTAGTGAAGGAAACCTAGGTCAAAGGCCCTATAAACCCTTTTTTAAAAGAAACCCACCTTTCAAAGTGATTGAACCTCCCCTATCCAACTTAAACATTGACATGGGTAATGTAGCATTCGACTCTTTTTGCATGTATCATCAAGAGAAACATTCTGAAATAGATTGTCCCCAATGGGTGCACTCTATGAATTTAATGGCCAATCGTTTCCTAGATGAAGTGTCTCTTACCAAAAAATCAAGTGGCTTAGTGGTGAACATCGCCAATTAGGAGGAAGTTGAGCCACTAGAAGAAACAACCATTTTGTTATGGTATATTGACTTTTCGATGCCTCTCGATGATGTATTTTAAGTTCAAAAACCACCCGTTAAGGTTTTGGCAGTGAAAACACGATGTAAAGGTCAACCGGTCTCAAACAACCTTATCACTGTCCAATCCTTGAGAGGAAAACAAACATCTGATCACTCAAAAGAACCTTGTGTATCCCAAAGAAATCCTATAAACATACATACACGAGAGTCACCCAAGATGGACTATAACATAGTAGAATACTTAAATAATTTGAAGGCTGATGTGGTGGTCATGGATATGTACAGAAATCCCTAGAAAAAGGATCTTTTGTTGCAGGCCTTAAAGTCAATAGAATCCCCTATAACAAGCATTGATCTAGTTGAAGTCCCACCTCCCAAATATTTAAAGAATAAACCAAATGTAAACGTTTGTTCTTTGGACAAGACAAGAAATCCTTTTGCCCCACCTTTCCTTTTAATGTTTGAAGTCTTCAACAAAAACCTGCATAATTGTTTAGTCGACTTAGGGGCATCCTCCAATGTCATGCCATTGTCAATATGAAAGAAATTGAAAGCAATTCTGCTCAAAATTGATAAACACATTATATAACTTAAAAAAAGTCAGGCAAAATTTGTTGGGGAACTTAAGGATGTCATGATCATAATGGATACCCACCTAAAATTTGTGCAAGTGATTGACATAATTGTAGTAGATATCCTGAAAGATTATGTACTATTTCTTAGTCAATATTGGTCTGAGAAATTGAATGTATAATTTAGCACAGACTGGGCTCACCTCTGGTTGCAACTAAAGGGACACACCAACATGATTAGGATTGATAGAGAAAGATATCTCAAACATATTGTCACCTATTTACAAGCCTTCAACGAACCATCTTCAACAAATTTCCCCATGCTAGGAAACTACTCATTTGATCTGATTTCAGAAATTCCGCTCCTCTCGTCTGATGTACCTCTCATTAAAAACTACGAAATGACTTTTCAAGTGAATCTACTGGAAGCGGCAAAAGAAACCATTTTCTGTCAAGAATTACAACAAGGTATATGTGTATGAGAAAACAAGCAGGCATGAAGAAGTTGTTAACTTTCTCTCACAAGTTTGGACATTGTTCTTTGATGGATCTAAATCACAAGAAGGGTCAAGAGCAGGATGTATCCTCCTTCACCCGAAAGGTAAGAATAATTTCTTGTCCTGAAGACTAGAATTTGAATGAACTAATAACACTTATGAGTATGAAGCTCTAGTTCAGAGACTGAATAAATCCATAGAATTAAACATTAAAGAACTAAAAAAATTTGGGGACTCTGAAATTATCGTTAGGCAAGTGAAGAACACTAGCCATTGAAATTCATCCCACTTGAGAAATTACCAACAAGAGGTGCATAAACTAATAGAAAATTTTGAGGCATTCAATATTACTATCATTCCCAGGACAAAGAATACTCTTGTTGATTCCCTAGCCACTGCAGCCTCGAGGTTATCCCCTTTAGAAGATTATGAAGCCTCCAGGTTCACTGTGGAACTACTCTACAAACCATTAGTACCCAACAATATTTATAATTGGAAGGTTTTTGAAGGAGATGAACATATTGTATATTTTCCAACTAATCAAGAGAATTTTAAATATCTGGCTATTGATGATGAGTTATTCCAAGAGAAACTGACAAAAATTGATTTCCACGAATAGAAGGGTGGAACAGATCACTCTAACAATAAACCAAGGTTTCACACGAAACCAAAATGGGTAGAAAATTTGGAGAACCTTTTTGACCTAAGGGAAATATTTAAAGGGTCAAAGAACACAAAGATAGGGATTTCATGTCCCATATACAAGACTATAAACCTAGGAACCCCAGAAAACCCTAAGAATGTAAATCTAGGTAAAACATTGTATAAAGAAGACAAGAAATATTATCTCAAACTTTTTATAGAATATCAAGAGGTTTTTGCATGGTCCTACCAATAATTGAAAACTTATGAGACTCACATTATCCAACACACAATCCCATTAAAATATGGAGTAAAACCATTCCAACAAAATCTCAATAAGTACCATCCATCTCTGGAACCCCTAATGTAGAGTTAAAGAAATTAGTATTTGCTAAGATTATCTTTCAGGTTAGACACTATACCTGGGTAGAAAATTTGGTTCCTGTCAGGAAAAATTCTAGGGATATCCTCCTATGTGTAGATTTCATAAACCTTAACAGAGAATCAAAAAATTATAACTACCCAGTCCCACCCATGGAACAACTCTTGCAAACTATGTCGGGTTCTGAAATTTTCTCCCTTCTAGATGGTTTCTCAAGTTATAACCAGGTTTTAGTTTCAGACGAAGATTGATTGAAAACTACCTT
>JZKD02S2052548.1:31012-44130 GCA_000966675.3 Picea glauca | reverse complement strand
GATAGAAGAAAAGAGTGTGTGAGAGTACATATAGATAAGTGTTTTGTTATACATAATCTAGGGCATGTCAAACACTGATTGCAAATAAATAATATTGAATCCACTAAAATATTATGCTTTTATTAAAATCGAAAAGCAGAATCAACGTACCATAATCATCATTAAACCATGTGAAATAATTAACTTAAATCGTACGTGAACGGTCATATCCATAAAATATCATTATTAAACAAGAAGTATAGGCATGTTTCACTTAGGGATTGGGTGTGGAGGGGGTTAAGGGTAGAGTATAGCCTATGCTTAGGCTTAGATGGAGCTAGGGGGGTCTAGGTCATGGTCTACGTCATCTTCATGTTCATATAATTACTCTTATAAGTACTCCATTGGAAGAAGAAGAATAAATTAACACTCACCTTAGAGGCGAGGCTACATTTCTCTGTTGCATATATCATCTATTCGCTATGATCCATGCCTCACCTTTAGATAGACGGAGAGAGATGGAGGTAGAACTAGGGGAATAGAGAAGGAGGGGGGGAGGGAGAGAGAGAAAGTGTAACACACCCGACGTCTAAGTACCCTTTCTAGGGATGGGGCATAAAAAAATTTCTTACTCTAATCGTCTCGAATCCTCTGTCCGAGGTATTCATCCTCTTCTACTCACCCATAGATTTCTAATGACTACTACAAGGCTAAAATCTGAGCTCTGGATTGCAAGTTATGGTTTCCCGAAGATCTTAGGAAACTAGTCGTGGAGGGCCATGTGGCACCCACATGGTTCCATCTCGCTCGTACCTTCTCAAAATACCTATGTCCACAGTGGTAATTCACCCACCGTTCAATCCAATGGCAGAACTTGATCCCAAGTTAACACATAAGCTAGAAGGAAGTTCGACGTTTGGCGCTGAACATCCCTTCTCCTTTCTACACACCTATCCTCTGAAGTCCCGAATTCCCGAACTCTTGAAGGAGCCCAAAATATCTCCATGTGGCTCCAGCCTTCAAGCCTTTCGGCTTGTCTACGAAACTACACCCTAAACCTCCAGATTTCAGAAGTCCCAAACTCCCGAAGTGTCCACCCTCGCACGTGGTAACGTATTTGGTGTCGCAACCCCTCCTCAACCCGCGGGTCGGAAGGTTACGTACACAGGATCTTTTCCCTTACACTGGCCCGAAGAGCTCTCGGAAATGGCTCTTCTATTTCCCTTTTGGGAAATCTGCACCCACACCTAACTTCGAGAAATCCCCCTTGTACTTTGGGAGATCGGACTTCGCGCTTCCGCGAATCTGGTGGTCAAGTGTCTTGTCTTTCAATCTCCGAAACCCAAAACAATCAACGCTTGACCTTTTCCTTGCTAATTTTCGGATTTCTCCTTATCGCGATTTCGGGAGTTGCAATGTCAAGCAACTCGTCCCCTCAACTTCCGAAACCTGATTTACCGAACCTTCGATGTACTCGCAAGGTTGACCCGTCAACAGCCTCTCACTCCGTCGGAACTTCGGACTTCGTGATTTCGTGATTCCTAATGAAAAGGTTTCGGGACTTCACCCCACAAAAACCCAAAATGGTCAACAGAATTTGACTTCCGTGTCGATAGGGTGCCACCTATCCACCCTGCCGATTCTTGTGGCCCACATGATCCTTTTGTCCCTTCGGGACTTCGCGTTTCATGATTTCGCTAGTCCCGTTGCATAGATTACGGGATTTCTACCTACGAATCCCCGAAATAGGAATCCGCTTGCAAATCCAATGACCCTTGTCGGCTTGGATCTACGGTTCTGCCTCTCCTGAGATTTAACCTTTGAAAGTATTCGTCATAACTCCCCTGCTCCTCCGTGAGATATGACGGCTCATGGGACTTTGTGAATCCTCCACGAAGAACTCCGACTATCCGTTTTCCCTTTCCTTCTCAAGGACTTCTAAAACTTCTGAACAGAGTATTCGTATGTGCGAAATTCGCCTCCTTGCAGTACAACGCCACTACGCCTTCCTTCAAAACTTTCAAGGTGCTTGGCCTCTTGCCTTCCTTCGACCCCTTTGAAGGTTCAAATCCTTCTGAGCTTTCCCACGACTTCAAGTCTTTCAGAAAACTCCTGCTCGCACTCCTTGCGACAGACCTTCAAACACTTTCAAGTGTTGAACTCTTTTCGACTCTGTGCACACCCTGCAGCAGCAGTCTCTCAATACTTTGCTCGAGTTCGCAACTCTGATACTTTACTCAGCCTACGCACTCCTTGCATGGCTCCAGTGCCTGACTGCACTTCTGAGTGAATGATAACAAAAGCTACCCTATCTAAGCTTTCAGAGACAAACCTCTGAACCCTTTTTCAACGCACTCCTTGTGGACAATTCGACTGCACTCCTTGCAGGAACTCTTGCTCAGATAGAGAAACAATTGAAATTCATTTCCCTTACTCTCTCTCTCTCTCAGATTTCAAACATTCAACAAGAAATCATTCATACATAGCATAAAAGAAAATGTATAGCAGAAAGAGTAAAATAACCATGAGCATAACATTTAGCATACATACACAAAGAACCAACACAAAGCCATGAATTTGAATCAAAGTTCTTTTCTTATTAATTCAAATCTCTGTACATGGGTGTCTTCAAATTACAGTTCTCCCTTCTCAGCTTTGTATGCTCTTGCTCATAATCTTCATGCTTATGTTACAATACACAATGAGGGTGTCTATATCCTGTTTCCCTCTTGCGCTCTAAAACTGTCTAATCTACACATTAAATTCTATCTATTCGTATTTACTATTATAAATGCCTTCTACCTATTAAGGACGAGAGCGGATCGCTCAAGGTAATTTTACATTTTACAAGTGCGCTCCTTCTTAATTATCTTATTTAAGATTGGCGCATTAACTTCAAGAGAATTTCAAAATTTGTGTTGGGCGCTTGTCCAGTTGTCTTTTGCCTCCGCGCTGGCTCGCTTGAGATGCTCCTGCATCATACTCCCTCACTTGAAAATTTTCATGGGCTCCTATCCATGAGCTCACACACTGTCTGTCCATGCTTCTGGATATCTGCTTCGTTCTCCCAGTTGGCATCTTCAACTGGGTGGTCCTTCCACTTGACCAGATATTCAAAGTATTGCTTTCGCCTTGTCTTCTTGCTGACCCTTTTGTCCAGTATGCGCTCCATCTGCGGCTTTTCTGCAACTGGCATCTGTTTTATCCATTGGATCACTGGCTATTCATTTCCTATCCCTGCTTCCTCAGCTTTATATGGGTACAAATCTGCGATATTGAATATTGGAGAAATTCCAATCCCATCGGGTAATTCAATCTCGCAAGCATTTTCCCCAAATTTCCTCAAAACCTTACATGGTCCGATTTTCTTCATTTTCAGTTTCTTATATGTTCCTCTCGGGAACCTTTCCTTTCTCAAATGTGCCAGAATCAAATCACGAACCTCAAATTGAAGTTGTCTCTGGTGTTGATCTTCTTTGCGCTTACATTCCTAGCTTGAACTCTGCAATCGCTCCTTCACTTGGCTGTGAAGTTCCCTCATCGCCTCTGCGAAATCTTTCGCACTAGCGCTCCTAGTCGCAATTTGTTCTGAATCTCTCAATTCAGAAATTCCTCTCGACTGCATGCCATAGACAATCTGAAATGGACTCTGTCCTATGCTTCTGTTTACTGCGTCGTTATAAGAAAATTCCACTTGTGGTAATATGTTGTCCCACTGGCTGTGGTGTTCTATCACCAGGCTTCTCGGCAAGTCTCCCAGACTCCTATTCACCAGTTCTGTTCATCCATTCGTCTGAGGATGATAAGCCGAACTAAACGATAAGTTAGTTCCCAGCTTCTTCCATAAGGTCCTCCAAAAGTGTCCTATGAACTTAGTGTCTCGATCCGAAACTATGCTCCTTGGAAAGCCGTGAAGTCGAATGACTTCTTTGAGAAACAGATTCACAATGTGAGTTGCGTCACTAGTTTTCTGACATGGAATGAAGTGTGCCATCTTGGAAAATCTATCCACCACCACAAATATTGAGTCAAACCCTCTCTGTGTTCTTGGCAACCCCAATACGAAATCCATGCTGATTGCATCCCACAGCTTCTCAAGTATGGGCAATGGTTGATAAAACCCGACATTTTGTCTCCTTCCTTTCGAATGCTGGCAAATTCTGCATCTGTCCATGAATCTCTTGACGTATGCTTGCATTCTCGGCCAAAAATATGAGTCATTCAACTTTTTGAACATCTTGTCGTGACCAAAATGCCCGACCAATCCTCCACTGTGTTTCTCCTTTAGAAATTTCTCCCTCACAGAGAATTTTGGAATACAAAGTTGATTACCTTTAAAAAACAATCCTTCTTGGATCATGTATTCTGTCCATTGGCTTTTATCTCTAAGAATTGGATTCTCAGTTGCTTCGTATGCCTCTTTAAAATATGGACCATTTCTGTACATGTACCTGAGATCATCAAAACCCAATGTTTTGACTCTGAACTCTTGCAATAGCAAACAGTTCCTGCTCAAAGCATCAACAACTTTGTTAGCAGCACCAGAAATATGTTAAATCACAAAAGTGAAATTTTGCATATATTCCACCCATTTTACATGTCTTTGATTCAACTTTTCCTGTTGAGTCACAAATTGCAGTGCATGATTGTCACTGTATAAGACAAACTCTTTCGGGATCAAGTGATGTCTCCATTTCTTCGATGCCTAAATGATAGCATAGAACTCCTTGTCATACGTGGAGTATTTTACTTTGGCTTCATTCAGCTTCTCATTGAAGTATGCTATCGGCCTGTCTTCTTGACTCAAGACCGCCCCTATTGCAAATCCACTTGCATCGCATTTCACTTGAAATGTCATCTGGAAATCAGGAAACACCAAAATTGGTTATTTCGTGATCTTCCTCTTCAACAAATTAAAACTCTTCTCGGCTTCTTATGTCTAGTGAAAAGATTTATGTCTCTTCTTCACCGTGTCCATCATCGGTGCACTAATTCCACTGAAATTTCTAATGAATTTTCGGTAGAAACTAGCCAATCCGTGAAAACTTCTCACCTCAAAGATATTCTTCGATGATGGCCAATTCTTAATCACTTCCACTTTATCTGGATCCATCCTCAATTTATCTATAGAAATAAAAAACCCCAGATAAATGAGCGCCATCTTCATGAATGAGGAATTCTTCATATTTATCAGCAGCTTCTCCTGTTGTAACCTCTTCATCACTGTAGCCAAATGTTTCAGATGCTCTGCCACTGTTTTACTGAAAATTAGTATGTCATCCAAATACACAATGACAAATTTTCGGATGAACTCCCTTAGGACTTCGTTCATCAACCTCATGAAGGTACTCGGTGCATTTGTTAAGCCAAATGGCATAACAAGCCATTCATACAACCCTTCGTTGGTTTTGAATGCTATCTTCCATTCATCACCTTCTCTCATGCGGATTTGGTGATAACCGCTCTTCAAATCAATCTTTGAAAAGAATTTTGCTCCACTCAAGCAATCCATCAGATCATCCATCCTTGGCAATGGAAATCTGTACCTGACGGTTATCTTGTTGATCGCCCTAGAGTCTGTACACATCCTCCAGCCTCTGTCTTTCTTTAGACTGAGTACTGTCGGAACAACACATGGACTCAAGCTTTCTTTGACCAAACCTTTGTCCAACAAATCCTGGACTTGTCTTTTGACCTCTTCATTCTCTTGCAGCGTCAATCTGTACGCGGCTTTGTTTGGCAAACTGGCTCCTGGTATGAGATCAATATGATGACTCACACTTCTGATCGGTGGCAACGAACGAGGTAGTTCATCCACTACTATGTCAGCGAACTCTTCCAATAGTTCCTGAATCTCTTCTGGTAAATCATCCACTCTTGTGCTGATCAAAACAATCTTCGGTTTCCTGACCACAATAAATTGCTGTTCTTCCTTCTTCTTGACCTCGGTAAGAAGTTCCTTCCCACTCATGAGAAGTACAGTGTTGCTTACTTTAGGTTTCACCTCCTTATCCTTGATTGGAAGCAACATGTGAGTTCTCCCATTCTTCTCTAGGGTGTATGTGTTCATTCTCCCATCATGAATCACATTCCTGTCATATTGCCACGGTCTACCCAGCAATAGATGACAAACATCCATAGGAATAACATCACATAATATCTTATCATTATATCCTCCTATCTTAAATTCAACTAAACACTGTTTAGTGACCGTTACCTGATGTCCTTTTTGTAGCCACGAAACTCTGTATGGGCTTGGATGATCAATCATCTCCAGCTCCAGCTTTTCTACCATCTCTGTAGAAACAAGATTATCTGTGCTACCACTATCCACAATGACCTTGCATACCCTGTCCTTGGTTTTGCAAGCAGTCCAGAAAAGTCTATTTTTTTGGACTGAACTCTCCACCTCCTTCTCTGGTGTCAAAAGATATTTTTGCATCATCAACGATCTTCTGCCTTCAGCATCTTCAGCCTCAACATTACGCCTCTGTGCTTTGGCGATGTGAGTCTCTCCTCCTTCTTTCTTTTTATCTGGACACTCATAAGACTTGTGCCCATTCTTTCCACATGTGAAGCATGTTATCACTCCACCTCTTCCTCTTCCTCTACCTCTGGTACGAGGAAAAACATTATTATCATCATAATCTCCTCTTTGTTCAGTATGCTGCCCTCGCTGTGAGGTTCCACCTCTCTCAGTTCGAGTCTGAGGTTTCTTCCAGTCCTCCTTGGGTTTCTGATTTTTATCTTGGGCAACTGATTTTCCTCTAGGCTTACTTCTTCCTCGGCCTCTTTGACCCTGCTTTCGGCTCAGCTTCTCTTCAGATTTTAGAGCCATCTAATAAGCATCTTCCACCATTCGGATGGTTATCATGCTCATCTCATCCTGAATGTTGTATCTCAGGCCATTCATGTATCTGGCAACCTTTTCATCATCGCTTTCCTGATGACCTGCCTTGATGTTCAGCCTGTAGAATTCTTCAGTGTATTCTTTCACTGTCATCAGCTTCTGTCTCAAGTTTTGCATTCTTCGAAACAGAGTAATCTGGTAATCCCTGGGGATGAATTTCGCCTTCATCTTTGCGATCATTCTGTCCCAGATTTTGATCTTCTGCTTTCCTTTGCAGCGTCTGTTAGCTTATAGTTCATCCCACCACAATGTTGCATGTCCTTTTAATCTTGTGACAACATGTTTGACCTTCTTGTCCTCTTTGACATCTTCATAGTCAAAATATGTGTCCAGAGCTCTAATCCAATCTAGAAGCTCCTCTCCATCCAAGTTTCCCTCATAAACTGGAATGTCAATTTTCTCTCTTGCACCCATTCTTGCAATAGCCCTAATCAAACGTTCGTTTGCTGCATCTTCGGATGCAACTTCTTCTCCTTCATGTTCAGCCTCAATTTCACTTTCGGAATCACTAAGATCCCCAACATTGACTGTGCACCTCTGTGCTATCTCCATGTCTTCGAGTCTGGCATGTAAGTCACGCATTTTCCTCTCCATGGTTGGATCAGTCATCTGCGTACCCTTTCTTCTCGGCATTTCCCTCTCCTCTGGTGGATTGGGTGTTTTCCTGTCCCTTCTTCTTAACGGCATGGTGAATTTTCCTTTTCCCTTCTACAGAAAGAAAAGAAACCTTTCTGCACTATGATACCAAACCTGGTGTCACAACCCCTCCTCAACTTGCGGGTCGAAAGGTTATGTACACAGGATCTTTTCCCTTACACTGGCCCGAAGAGCTCTCGAAAATGGCTCTTCTATTTCCCTTTCAGGAAATCTGCACCCACACTTAACTTCGAGAAATCCCCCTTATACTTTGGGAGATTGGACTTCGCTCTTCCGCGAATCCGATGGTCAAGTGTCTTGTCTTTCAATCTCCGAAACCCGAAACAATCAACGCTTGACCTTTTCGTTGCTAATTTTCGAATTTCTCCTTATCGCGATTTCGGGAGTTGCAATGTCAAGCAATTCGTCCCCTCGACTTTCGAAACCCGATTTACTGAGCCTTCGATGTACTCGCAAGGTTGACCCATCAACGGCCTCTCACTCTGCCAGAACTTCGGACTTCACGATTTCGCGATTCCTAATGCAAAGTTTTCGGGACTTCACCCCACGAAAACCCGAAATGGTCAATGAAATTTGACTTCCGTGTCGATAGGGTGCCACCTGTCCACCCTGCCGATTCCTGTGGCCCACACGATACTTTCTTCCCTTCGGGACTTCACGTTTCATAATTTCGCGAGTCCCGTTGCACAGATTACGGGAATTATACCTACGAATCCCCGAAATAGGAATCCGCTTGCAAATCCAACGACCCTTGTTGGCTTGGATCTACGGTTCTGCCTCTCCTGAGCTTGAACCTTTGAAAGTATTCGTCGTAACTCCCCTGCTCCTCCGTGAGATCTGACAGCTCATGGGACTTCGCGAATCCTCCATGGAGAACTCCAAATGTCCGTTTTCCCTTTCCTTCTCAAGGAATTCTAAAACTTATGAACAGAGTATTCCTATGCGTGGAATTTGTCTCCTTGCAGTACAACGTCACTACGCCTTCCTTCAAAACTTTCAAGGTGGTTGGCCTCTTGCCTTCCTTCGACCCCTTTGAAGGTTCAAATCCTTCTGAGCTTTCCCACGACTTTGAGTCTTTCAGAAAACTCCTGCTCGCACTCCTTGCGGCAGACCTTCAAACACTTTCAAGTGTTGAACTCTTTTTGACTCTGTGCACACCCTGCAGTAGCAGTCTCTCAATACTTCGCTCAGGTTCGCAACTCTAAAACTTTACTCGGCCTACGCACTCCTTGCACATCTCCAGTGCCTGACTGCACTTCTGAGTGAATGAGAACAAAAGCTACCCTATCTGAGCTTTCAGAGACAAACCTTTGAACCCTTTGTCAACGCACTCCTTGCGGACAATTCGACTGCACTCCTTGCAGGAACTCTTGCTCAGATAGAGAAACAATTGAAACTCGTTTCCCTTACTCTCTCTCTCTCAGATTTCAGACATTCAACAAGAAATCATTCATACATAGCATAAAAGCAAATGTACAGCAGAAAGAGTAAAATAACCATGAGCATAACATTTAGCATACATACACAGAGAACAAACACAACGCCATGAATTTGAATCAAAGTTCTTTTCTTATTAATTCAAATCTATGTACATGGGTGTCTTCAAATTAAAGTTCTCCCTTCTCAGCTCTTTATGCTCTTGCTCATAATCTTCATGCTTATGTTACAATACACAATGAGGGTGTCTATATCCTGTTTCCCTCTTGCGCTCTAAAACTGTCTAATCAACACATTAAATTCTATCTATTCGCATTTACTATTTTAAATGCCTTCTACCTACTAAGGATGAGAGTGGATTGCTCAAGGTCCTTTTACATTTTACAAGTGCGCTCCTTCTTAATTATCTTATTTAATATTGGCACATTAACTTCAAGAGAATTTCAAAATTTGCACTGGGTGCTTGTCTAGCTGTCTTTTTCCTCCGCGTTGGCTCGCTTGAGATGCTCTTGCATCAGTATTAAATGCGGAGGAAAGGAAAGGTGGGTCCTGAGCACTCCACCCGCAAGATGGAATAAGCAAGTATGTGCCAGGGGTGACACGCAGCAAGGAAGAGATAAAACATGGCCCCTACAGTGGGTGGCATGTGTCACGTTTTAATGGGCACATAGGGCCTATGAAACAGACGAATCAAGGTGACATGTGGCATGTCAATCGTGGGTCCACGTCACCCTAGGTGACATCAGTGTGCCACGTCACTCTGGACTAATAGCATTCCACCACCCTTAGATCTCACAGTCAATATTTATCCACGTAGACTCCTTGATCTACGACCTCTATTACTTTGTAACTTTGGCATTCGGGGGATCCGTTGTGTATTTTCCTACTTGATCCTAGAGTGGTGAATGCCAAGCTGACCACGGTTTAGATCTACAATCATGGGAGATCCTGAAGGGTCCCTAGATCTACAGTTCTTGTTACTTCGAAGCTCAGGCCTTCGGGGGTCTCGACGTTAAGGCACCTCTGCTCCCCCGAAGTAGGACTTCGTCAAAGTACTGTACATGAGTCCCTCAACAGGTTGATAGGATAGTTAAGAGGGGTTCTTAATGGACTCCCCATATCCACAGCTTATGTCAATTCGTGACTCAGACATTCAGGTAACTTGGTGCTATAACACCTTTTTTCTCCCGAAGTAGTCAACACTGGACTTACCTTGGCGTAGATCCAATGCCAAGGGGGAATCAAGAGTACCCTCGGCTCTATGACTCACATTAATTCATGATTGGTACATTAGTCAGGGTTTATCATTGGGATAGGTCTATCTTCCATGGTTAGGAAAACAATCAGATGTCGGTCAATTTCGTGGTTAACCATAACACAAATTGCCTTCGGCTAGTTTGCAAATGGTAAGGTCGTAATACCCCGGAGCTCCAAACTCCTGGAGTTATGAAGCTAGAAATTCTTAACTCCTTTTGGGCCTAGCATAGGGTCCCCATACGATGGTCATATGGGTCCTCCGAAAATTCTCGTGGGCTACACGCTAATCTCTTAGTCGTGAATTGGTTAAGGCCATGGACATGAGACCTCAGTCACACAGGTGAAGGGTTTGAAGGAGAGGCCCTCCTTTCCATCGATTTTGAACTTGGCATTCCCGCGATAGTAAATTAGAGAGGTCGACGGGACTTAAGCATTTCAATTAACCCTACCTTGACTCTCTTTTGGACCCACATCCCATAACTCTCTAGTTGTTAAGCTGAGGAAATCGGAAGACCATTCAAAATCATGGGTTCACAAAGAAACAATAAACATTTCTACCTTAACCATTCAATACAAGTTTTATTCATAAACATGTATATTCAAAAAATCATTTAAATTCCAGTACACAGAGTATGAAAATACTTATCAAAAACCATAATCGTGAAGCGACTGCTGAATGGGGTGCATGTTTCCACCCAACCATAGGCAAAACCACTCCTGAATGAATTTACTGCTGGCCACCCCTGAGCTAGACCATGATGCTTTAAGAGAAACTCTTTGTTCTTGCTTCGCTATAGTTAGGGACAAAGGTTACTCTCCTCCTCCAACAGGAACTTGATTTTCTTTGTACCAAGCAAGGGGGTCTACACGAGTACTTGCACAGTCACTCATTAGCACTATTTATCATATTGGATGGAAAATGTTTCCAGTAGCCTCTTGCACAAAAAATGAGCTTGTTTCTTAGTTCTCCTTCGAACGAGAGAGCTACAAGTGCTCTTCTCTCTTCTAGAGATTGGTCTCTCTACTCTGCTTCCTCACAGATCTGCCTCTGCCCACGAAATTACTTCCTTTCTTTCCTTCCTCAGCACGATTGCATGGGTCCAAATCCCCACCTTGTGGTCAGGTCTAGAAGTCTTGTGATGGAGGAGCATCGCTATCAAATCAAAACAAAGTGGACGTGGAAGCGAAGTCGACACATCAACGCATTGAAAGAGCCAAACCGACTCTTAACCATCTTGGTAGCGGTGTGGAGATTGTTTGAATCTCTCGTTAATTAATTAGATGTATGTAAAGTCGGGCCATCATTTTGAACTGACAAATCATTGTAAATCATTACACAACTGTAATATATTACAGGTGTAGGATATTAGCCCGTATTAGTCATTAGGTTGTATTAATTAAGTTGAGTAGGTAACCACTTGAGAAGAGTGTGATAGAATTTAGATAGGAAGAAGAAGAGCGAGGAAGCTCTAGGTCCTTAGACAAGTTTTCATTGTAGTTTTGCAAGAGACAGAAGTTGTAATCATGTATTTATTTTTGAAATGAATAGATCAGAGGAAATTTATCCAATTGTACAGTGTTGATATTGTTTTACGGTTTTACTGTTGTTATGTCTTTTGTGGATGTATGATGTTCATGGTGAAGGAATGAATTTATGAAGAATTGAATAAGTTTCAAGTGTTTTCTCTTCTGTAAGTTATGCAAGGAGTGCATACCAAACACAAGGAGTGTGTGTGATAGAGTCTTTTTCGACTCGAAGCTCAGAAGAGATAGCGTGGAACTTTTGTATGCAGAGTGTGCATATTAAGCGCAAGGAGTGCATATGTGAATTCTTTGACTTGGAGAAATAACTTGGGTTTTTCTTATAAGAAAGTGCAGAGGTCAGTTGCAAAGAGTTCACAGGACTAGAAATCGACTAAGTGTTAAAGAAATCCTTCAGAAGAAGAATTTGTGGATGTTGGACAAGACAAAGGGTTAAGATCTATCTAAGAGGAGCCAAATCATTTCAGACCATTGGATATAAGAAACGTGCATGAGCTTTAAACTCTGTGTACACCAAGGATTATAGATCGCCGAAGACCCAAAGTAAATCTGGACCGTCAGATCCAGAGGGACGTGTGGCGACAGATCGCGAACTTCGAATAACAATACTTTGGGAAGTTGAGAATTGAAATCTCTGAACCCCGAAGGTCCGAAGTAAATTATAACCGTTGATTTGAGGAGGACAAATGTCAATAGATCTTTTATTTCAAGAGATAGCCATTGTGGAGAAAGAAGGAGTTGATATTTGAAACTCCCGAAGCTCGAATCACAGAATAAATCACAGTCATTGATTTAGAAGGGTTAATTTTGATCCGTAGATTGGGAAAGGGAAGATCTGAACCGTCAGGTTCAGAAGTGTCATCAAGATCTTGAGATTGACGATCACGAAGGATTGCAGGGACGAGAAGTAATTGGATGTTAAAAATTTGATAGTGGGCCGCAATTGAAACCATGGTATTGCAAAAAGGATGTGTGGCGATTGGTAGTGAATTGCGAGGAGAAAAGTGGTTTGATCCCAAACCACTTTTGACCATGCCTGAAATCGTGTGTGGACATATCTTGAGGTCACATGCAGGAAGGAGTTAACGAATGAGGAGCTAGTTCCTGACTCGTTATCGTTCAGTAGTGAGAAGAAGAGATCGTGAGTGTTACATAACTTGCATCGAAAGACAAAAAAGGCATGTGGTTATTTACAAGCGAGACCATTAAGGTTTTAGAGAGATAATTGTAAATTCTAACCTTGTACAATATCTACTGCAAACTGATATTCAGAAAAGAACAGAAAAGATACAATGGCAAATACAAACATTACACAGAGATTTTTCACCTGGAAACC
>JZKD02S2052548.1:0-13318 GCA_000966675.3 Picea glauca | reverse complement strand
AGAAGCAGACTTGGTTTCCAATTTTTGGCAAGTCCCTTAGCCTGAGTGTACATTTTTTTAAATATAATAGAATACATGCTTTTTAGATTAAAAAAAATATCAACATGTTAAAAAAATAGTCTTCAAAAATATAAAAATATGTCTTCAAAATATAAAAATATAGTAAAATTAATATTATAAGTTACAAAATCATCATGACATTCTAAAAGTACAATAAAATTAATATTATAAAAACCATAAATTAAAAACAATAGTTTTCTATTTATAAAATATTAATTTGAAATGTTATAATAAAAATGATAAAACATGGTTATTACATCTTGATAAATAAATGGTTTTTTTATATTTATTTATAAATTATAGTTTGAAATATTATAATAATCAATTTTATTGTTGGATTTGTAGATTTGAGTGGTTAAATTTGTATAATCGAAGCTGAATCCATTTTTGCTTTCAAAAATGTAATTTAAACAACAAAAAAATATGATTCCGAAAAAAAAACCCTTAAAATAATTAAATAAGACCTTATAATAAATAAAACACAAATTATGACATATTTCTAAATGAATTGGTTTTCTTATATTTATTTGTGTTGGTTAAAATCAATTTTATTTTAAAATAATATTCTTATTTGATTTCCTATTTATAAATAGCGCTGTAAAAGCGCAATGAAGTTAGTGTTGCTTTTATGAAAAATGTAATTATGAAGATTCTCTTATGAGAGTCGTTTGAGAAATGAGTTCTTACACAGTTATTTGAAAAATCTAAGTTCTCTTTAAAATAGAGTTGGTGATTTGATAAAGACCAAACCGTGGATAGGGTGATGAGCGGATGAACTATTCAGCGTTGCTCTCTTCTTTGATGGTTTGAGATATAAAGTATTGCTGGTTTGAGATATAAAGTATTCGTTAAGACCAAAAAAGATTGAGAAGTTTGAACATAGTGGAAAGTTGGAAAGCAAGGGGTTTGTTTTCAAGTCATTAACAAATAAATGAACGAAACTAAGGTTTCGTATTCCCAAAAGTCGTTCCTGTGAAATTTGCATTATTTATTGTAACTAGAAAATTGGAAAGGAAAGTGTTTTCCTCAAGTCATTGAAAAATAAACGAACGAAAGTAAGGTTTCATATTCTCAAAAGTCTTCATGTGAAATTTGCATTATTTATTTCAACTTAGCGTTTGATTTACTCTTTAAATTACAATTTTGAATAGTTCCTCGTCAACTAAAAACCGCATTTTGTAGGTGAGATTTGTCATTTGTTGTAGACATCCAAGTCCACAAACAAAAAATGGCTCAGCTTGAATTTGTGCTTCTCAATATTACTTGCATGTACTTGTACTCACTTGCAAGAAGAAAGAAAAAGGAATTTCATCTCCGAATGTCCACGTTAAAAAAAAGGAATTTTATCTCCGAATATCCATATTAAAGAAAGTTGGAAAATAAGTGAACAAGTTGGAAACCCAAAAGGACAATTCTCTTCCCTTCTTGGATGTTCTTATGTTCCATCTTCCAGATGGTTCTCTTTCCCACCAAGTTTACAAGAAGAAGATCCACACTGACATATACCTCCACGCTAGTTCCCACCATCATCCGGCCCAAAAATCCACTATCCTCAAAACCCTAATTACTCGAGCCAACAACATTTCCACCCCTCAATTCCTCATGTAGGAGAAAGCTCACATTACCAAAGCCCTTTTGTCCAATGGATACTCTCTCTCTAAAATCAACAAAGCCTTTCGCTTAGCCAACCAACCTAAACCTAAATCACTCTCCTCATGGTCCAGGGGTTTACCAAATCCCTTGCTCATGTGGAAAATCCTACATAGGCCAAACCGATAAATCCTTCAAAGCTTGTCTTAAAGAACATATAGTTGATACCAGCCATAACCAAATCTTCAAATTAGCTATCGCAGAACACTCCTTCAATTCCAAACACCTCATTTGCTTTGACCAAACCAAATTTCTCGCCTCTGTCCTTCATTACTCCTCTAACTTTATTCGATAAGCCATCAAAATTGAAAAACATCATAATAATTTCAATCGCGAGGATAGCTACAAACTTAGCCAAACTTCCCTACCTTCCTTTGTTTTCTCATGACCTATGTAATTTAACTCTTGGATTTCATCATCATTCTTCCCCTATCTATTGATCACTTTTTTCTATTATTAAACAACTTTCACAGTTTCCTTAGTTTCAACATCTTTCTTTACTTTATTATCCTCAGCCTAATTATTTTTTATCTTTGTTGTTCATTTTTATCGGATCTTTTGATTAATAATTAATTTCTATTTTACCTTTATTATTAGCATATCTTCATTCTCCTACTTTTTAACATTCTTTTTCTACAACTTTATTAATCTCATTACCCATTTGTTTATTTATCTATCCTAACAGTTAACATTCATATCTTTTTATTTTCCATTTTAACACCTAATTTGTGAGCCTTCTTTATTTCCTCCTTTAAACATTATCTTCACTAAACCCAAACTATCTTTTTCATTATTTCATTTTATTATTATTTTTATCATTTATTACCAATATGTATCTAGATTATTCCATTTCCATTTAGTTATTAATAATTCTATTTTCTCTCAAACTGTAATTTCATCTTCCTCATTTTAATAATAATCAAGGGCAATGTCTAAATCCTTTCCTCAATAGTCACAACCCTATTTTTCTTTAAATACAAATTTCATCTTTAGTTTCTTACATGTTAAACTTCAAATGTTTTTGATGATGGATGGAGTGTCCACTCTAAAAATTAGACGTCTCAAAACATTCACACACAATGATTATCAAAGATTGCAAAATCCAGAAGGAAATGATGGGAGAAATGCATATTGGCACCATATTTCCCAGGGAATAATCCCTTTAGGTTCCTCTCGATGCACAGTGTTCGAAAATGGCCATCTAATCAAACTAATACAGGTTTGTTGTATTGCATCGGTGCCATATTTCCCACAGGATAATCCCCATGGGTTCCTCTCTGTGCACAGAGTGTTCCGATGGACATCTCATCAAACTATTACAGGTTCGTTCTATTGAAATAATATTGTCTTCTTGAAATATACCAACACAACGTTACTGAATATTGGAAATGAGAAATATTGCTTGGTATCAACCAAAATCTACATCTCGCAAGTCCCAAAAGAAATTATACATGAAGAACATCCTTGTAAATTGCAGGCTGCAGTATTATCGGGATGATTGCTAACATCAAAATATTCCCAACATGAAGTCCATTAATATACTTCATAAGATATCATAAACGACTTAGCATGGATATTAAACGGATCTTTCAATTTGTATTTGCAGAAAGTATTTGTCATTGATTGATCGTGTAATCTATTGTGTTGTTTGGTAGTATCTTCCCACCGAGCAGAGAGGTGAAGCAGTAAGCAGTACAGTATACAAAGCGAATGAAAGCCTTCGATATCCTGTTCATGTTTATGGAGGAGTAATCGACGATCTCCATAATAAAATAACAGAGCTCCAGTCCCAATTGGATTACATAAGAAAAACTGTATAATGGTAGTGTGCAGCATGCTAATCAAACAAGCGAAATTGTCTAACGTTATCCTGCAACATGCTAGTCTCTTAATCCTCATGAGTGCACTTCATGAAGAGTTGGGATTTTACACCGTGCCACTTCAAGAGAGCGAGGAAAGGGCTATTTTAGACCATGTAGATTTTATGTAGTGATGAGATCCACTCTAGTTATAAAGAAGGATCTATTAGCGATCAGTTCAGATGAGAAGGTGTATATGTAAATTTAAAGTGGCATATAGAGTAGATACAACATGCCCTATGCCAATTGGATGAGTTAATGAGATTTCCTTCTGCTTGGAATTCATCGGTAAAAACTCCAAAAATCACAATGATTTTGAACCATTTCAAGAGGAAAACTATCTGTGCACAGCTTGAATCTCTTATGCATCAAACTACTCCATTCCACAAAATTTGGGTTCTTGCATTTGGAAGCCCAAATGAAAATTCTTGAGAAACATTGAGGAGACTTACAAGGTTTGAAGGATCAATTTTGTGAGCTCGAGCTATAATTTCAAATATTATGGAAGGTTTTAGATGGCATTACAAGTAGACGAAGCTGATTTTGTATATAGTTTGGATGATGATATGATCCCTCGAAGAAAAATGTTACAAATATTAGGACAGGTTGCGGGAATTGAGAAGTATAAAAATGATGTAAAAATGTTACAAATATTAGGACACGTTGCGGGAACTAAGAAGTATAAAAATGATGTGTTGGGTAGTGTTGGAAGGATATTACCCTTCAGACAGAAGGATTTTACTTTTCCAGGATATAGGAAATATGGAGCCAAGGAAGCAGGCTTGTATTTACCTAATCCTGCTTATGAAATTATAGTAGAAAGGCTTTTGGTTTTTATCTCCTATCACCTTTATTACTTATCAAGACTTTATTCATTGAATCTCCTATCACCTTTGTGATAGGGGAAGATATTCATTTGAGGTATGTATTTGAAGAAAAATATCCCTCCAAATGAATTAGATTTATTACTTAGTATTGAAATTGAAAAATGAATAGAAAGGTCTTGATGTTATTATCTCATAGCACTTTGATGCTGGAAGCACGTCTTTGATCAAACTTGTTGAAGCCCTAGTACTCATGAATTTTATATTTTGGATGTGAAAGTCACCTTTATGGGTAAGGTCTCTATAGTTTGAAGTAGGAACCACAAATCACATATTGCTCACTTTTATCAAAAGCATTTTGTCTGCAAACAGTTAAGACATCGCATTGCCCACACATTCCAATACTTGGGTAGCCCGGGGCCTCATCACCTTCACCACAAACACCTTACCTTTTTGTACAAGTTACCTTGTCATCTTTCTGAGGAAAGAAAACCACTAAGTTCTAAATGTTGACATTTGAAATCTGTCCAACCTGATGAGAGTGCTTAGTTTTCATCACCTAGCCTATAGTTTGGAACCCTAAACTATCATCCATTCTAAAATTTGAGAAAATCTTATGTCCCACATACTGTAAAGAATCCACCATTCCAAGAGTCATCCAAGGATCTTCTCATGAGTTTCTTTGTAATTAAATTTCACATTATAAGGTGTGTTTGCATGTTAGATACCATTTCTTCCATAAATTCATGGAATCCATGTGGTGATAGTAATGCCAAGTCTCTACATATCCATTGAAAGTGTCCACACTTATAGGTTTAGACATGCACAAATTAGATTAGATGTGTTTAAGAAACTAAGTTTGAAATGCACCATTTGTTGTGGAAATGCACAGTTTGTTTCTAAATTGCTTTCTATAAAGAAATTCACACTTTGGAAATGTTCACTCCAATCAAATATGGGTATGTTGTTTTGAATAGAAAAAGATCAATTTTCATTATGGATTCAATTTTAATGGAAATGCAAAAATTATCTGCAATTTTCTCTCATGATAAAACTTTTTAGCTTGGGAGTGTTGTATAGTATGGAGTGAATTTTTTGTCAATGTTCAAAGTTTTTGGGTTATTAAGACATATTTCAAATTTAGTTGGGATCAAAAATGACAATTACTTTTCAAAATCATAATTTGTGATTAAATTGTATGAGTTAGGTCTCTAAGACCACATTTGATCCTACTTGTTCCATAGTTAAGATCAAAATTCCTCAATATTGGCATATTTTGTTTACCTTTGTTGTAGCTAACTACTCTAGAAGTATAGAAATGTTGGATCTTTTGTTCTTCCAACAGACCCAAAGGACAAAGAAACATGGGTAACCCTTTGTGGGTTGATTTCAAACTTGATTTGAAAGTGGGCCCCATTTCTTGGATCCCCTTTATCACTCCACTTAGGATCATTACTTTCCAAAGTGATTTTACTTATATGTCCTATGGGAACTGGTCGATCCTATTTGGTCAAAAGTCTAGAAGCAGACTCTTATGTTCCTTTAATCAAAATATCTCTTAACAAGTTCTTGTATGGTGAGTATTTCAATTACCTTGATAGTAGAATTATTAATATTGAATTTTTTAATTTGGTGATAGACAAAATGTGAAAAATCCATCTTACCTTGGAATTGGCAAAAACAATGTCTCCTTGAATAATATGGATTCCAAACATTCATGAACTTAATGTCAATGACTTAACTCACGCTTTCCTTGATTTTGACTTAAGTGTCTCTTTCCTTGGTTTATTAATGATTCATCTCTCTAGAGATTATGCGAGAGATTCTATTAGAAATATTCTTGTTATTGCTCCGACTCATATCCCCCCAAAAGTGGATCCAACCCCAATAGCTCCAAATCAGTTAGATAGATCGATCAATATTCAAATGCTTGTTATCCCACAATGAAAAAGAGAATTTCCTATTCTTTTATGTAGTAAAGGGTTGTACTCAGAAAACAGTTGTCATGTTTCCATGAATTTGGATCTAGAACCATAAGTTCTGATGCACGAGATCTAGTAGCACTAGCCAATGAAACCTTAATAATAAGTATTACCTGAAAGAAATCCATTATAGACAATAATACGATTCGATCAACTCTTTTTAAGCAAAATTGTAATTGGAAATCTATGGAGAATCATGTTGGATTTGGTCAAACTTATGAAAGACTTATCTACAAAGTAGGAAAGGATTTTATACAAAATACAGTTAGAAGGAATTCTCCCGTGAATCATCTATCTACCAAAAAGGAATTATGGAAGAAAAGTTTTTGTTATTTGTCCGAATGGTATTTAGAACCTTCGATTGTCGAAACAACTATGAAGGAATTGACCATACTTCCCCATATTTTGGGTTGCTTGGCTGGATCAGTGGCTTGAGATTCTTGGTCTATATCGAAACGAAATATCGATAATTGCATTACTCTCGATAGATCTGTTAAGCATGATCTCGATCTAGCTTCTAGTCTTTTAGAAAGTCTTCTGGTGGAATTTCCATGATTAGGAAGATTTCGGGGTACCTTCGATAAGGATCAGAGCACATTCGCTCCTCAACCCAAAATGAGAAATCATCTAGATATGATACGATTTCTTCAAGAATATGAATTAAAGTTTCTACAAGAAACTCTCGACGCAAAACAAACAAAAAAACGCTCGACGAAAAATAAAAAGAAACTCTCAACCCAAAACAAATGGATAGGGATATGGATGAAGAATTCATCAATAACATAGTTTGGGCTCTTAGGATCCGATGTCTTAGTTTTCTTTGTAGTAATAGATTCGATCGTATAAAAAGACCCATTTCATTTAGATCTTCGTATCAGTTCAAATCGTTTAAAAAAAGGCAGATGATAAGATCTAAATTTTCTATACAATATCTGAATCTGATGCAATATAAATCCTCTAAGAAACCCATGTTCTTTCTAGGAAGACAATTTCTTTGGGATCCCTTCCTATTTCAAGAACAGTGCCTTGTGTTTTCATGCCGAGAACTCTTCACAAATGAAGAACTGCTGAAAAGGATTTATATTACTTATGGTTCAATGAGAAGAACATTAGAATATGGTTTTTTCCCTAAAAAAAGTTACTACCATTTTTTCGTAGATATAATTCAAAATTCATTAACAATTCGTTTTTGTTCATGAATTCGTGGAAACAATTAGGAAAGGAACATTTTGAGGATTTTAAACGCATTCAAGCATTGAGTATCTGATCGGAATGTATGGAGCCATATTATCCTATATTTGCATATCAATGTTGGTTAATCGGAAATGCGAGAGAAAAGTTTTATCGCTTCAAATTTTTAATTCATCGCCAAAAATGGGTCGGAACCAATAGTTTATTATCTAATGAATATTTTATTTATAATACTCTATCCAATAGTTATCAATATTTATCAAATCAGTTCCTATCTAACAGAATGTTATTGGATCAAATGACAAGGACATTGTCAGAGAATCAATGTATTTTTCTGAATGAAATTGAACACTTAATTCATACAACAAGATTAAGATTTGATATCATCCATGATAATCTACAGTCATCGATGAAAGAGCAATGAAATATGAAATTAAGTAAAAAAAAATTGACCAGGCATTAGGGTCGTGGAAACCAATGAGAGGTTCTACATATGCTCTGATTTCAAATCCTATAATGAATCCTTTCCTGGTATTGTCCAAGAATCGTAAGTATGTTGGAGAAAAAAAAAAGACTTGATAGATCTTTAATTTGAAGATAGGTTCTTCACTCTGAGATATTGACCATGTAAGAGTAACCATAGTAAAGACAAGCCAAGCGGGTACAAGTTTAAAATTTAAACTTTAATTTTTGTTAAGTATACGAGGGTTAGTAGATGAAATTGGGGGTGGGATAGCAATGAAAAGGAATGTGATCCTGATAATTTCCAAGTCTAGAAATTAGGACCTTATTATACCTAAATATAGACTAGACTGTCGTACCCTTAACATTACACGGACCATGAACCAACATAGTCGAAGGTCGTCAAAGGGATTTTTTCTGTTAGCTTATGATAACTAGAAAGACTCTACAACGTCAATCAAACCTAGGGTAATTTCATTAAGGAAATAATAATCCCTACATATGTCATCACACCTAATACAAACTTCGAAGAGGATAAGTATCAAAATTACACAAGGAGCGTTATATAATATATATCATAGAATAGGACCCCACGTTTCTCACACTCAAATTCAGAGAGAGAGTAGAGTCAAAAAAATTTAAATAACATGTTTCTGATGGACAAGGGGACAGTGGAAATGGACCCCCACAAATGGAATCTTGCGCTAGTGCTCGCCACCGTAAATTTTTAACCTCGGTAACTGCTATCCTTTTTCTAGTGCTCCCCGTTGTGAAGAATGTTGAATGAGGAAATGAGTTTTAGGGTTTATGGTTAACCATTTACCCATTTTGTTGTTGCAATTTTATTTATATAAAATATATAGTCAACCAAATAGTCTTGTACCCTATTCTGAATTGGTGAATTAATGCGCAAACCGAATTGATGAATTTTTGAATTATTTTTACCAATTCGGCCAAATTTGGTAGCTATGGTTTCTATTCCTACTTTATTTTCGACTGAACATGCCTTCAAGATAGTATGTAATGTTGTCTCTTGTAAGGTAGTAATATAATCATGATTTCACTTTAAATCGTATCATAATTCTATTTTGAATGGTTGTTTGAAGAGGTTATGTGTCTTGCAAACAAACAAGGGATTTGATTTTATAGGTAATTTGGTGTAAAATATGGAAGGGGAGATGGGGTAGACATTCATTATGAATTTCATTAATGAGGTAGGGAGTGGAACACCTTTAGGAGAGAGAATCTTAGTTGATAGTCCCTTCATGGTGCAAAATGTGACTCATGACATGGCTAAGAAGGATGGGACCTCAACTGAGAATGATGCACCCTTGAAAAGGATTATTTTCGGAATGAAATGAAGCAGAGAAATTACAATGAAATACTCATGAAAATTGCCAGAAATAGAGAAATACAACAATACCTAATTTCTATTAATGAAATAATTGTAAAGAGGCTATAAAAATATAGAGTGCAAGACTCGTTAGAATGGTGGCATCTTTATCTCTGAGAAGAGATGTAACAACTACGCTCATTCGCTAGAAGATGATTACAATGAGGATCTGAAGGCCTTTTTATGATAAACATGAATGCCAAAACCCTAGACATCTAGAAACCTAACCCTATGAGATGAAACACCAAAATTCATGTGGGCCCCGTTTGGGTAAGTTGGTACATTAACTTCCTGGGGTCGTTATTTTTGCATACAATCTCCATTTTAGGCGCGTGATAGCCCGTTGGAAAGTCTTTTCGAGAACTAAGTGTTATGTCGTCAAACTTTGACTTTCTATACAGTTTGAATGTGGCATGCCACAAAACACTACTTATGGCCCCCAAATAGTCGTGGAAGTATAGAAATATGTGTTGACATGAAAACATACAAAATAATCCAGTTGGATTAGGTGGGGGGCCACCAGTATCCACCTGGAAGATGTGTAGGGCTTCAGACAACCCCATAAGTGTAGAACCCACAATTACAAAGAAGTACAGAAGAACATGTTGAACTAAAAACTCACAAGAGGAGCTAGTTGGAATAGGTGGGTGGCCACCAATATCCACCTCGATTAGTCCTCCCTGCTTAGGAAGCAAATGTCTCTATTGCGTTGAGTGACCAGGGAAGAGGGGAAACCATTTTCTGAATCTGAATCTTGGTGAGCTACGTGCCTTGTTGGAGAAGTTGTGTTTCTTGGTCTGTGGAAGATTGTCACAAACTTGTTGCTGGTGGGGTTGAATATGTTCCACCATCATGTTGTCTCTGGGTTTGACGGGGCATTGTGTAGGCACCATTGTAGGTGAAGAAACAATATCTTCTTTCTCTTCAACAATCTATTTTTGTTGGATAGAAGGTGTTGAGGCTGCTATGGTTGTAGCAGTGTTCTGTGTGTCCTTTGAACAAACTGTGAAGAGGATCAATTTTGCAGTATGAGAGATTACCTTGCGGAATTGTTTTGGTGGAGCAATAGTCAGAACTACCTATGGTATCCTATAGATTTGACCTCCTAGAGTAATAATGACACTATGAGGTCTAGACTCATAGACAACATGACGTTCCCATATATATGGTTGGCCCAAAACAACATCAAGAGGGGAAACATCACACACTACCTCATCCTTGAAGGGTTGAATGCCATAGGACATGCGACATTGTTGGTTGACATAAATATCTTGTCCCTTGTGAAGCCACCTGATGTTGTATGATTGCAGGTGTGGTGTTGTCGACAACCCCAACTGTTTGATGACCTTAGTTGAGATGAGGTTCTTATGGCTGTCGTTATCAACAATGAAATGCAATGGGGTCCCCTTCACCCACATCTTTGAATGGAATAGGTGTTCCCCCTCTTCAGGATCTACTGGTTTTTCTAGTTGAATTGTTTTGTTCGCGACAGTAGCAGTGGAGTCTACGTCGATGATCTATTTGTTTTCAATATTTTCTAGATCAGATTCTGAATCAGGGTTCGGTTTCATGTCTTTGACCTCGACCACCATTGACTATTTTGAGTGACATTCATCGATGTTGTGCCAAGGGCCTTTGTGGAAGTCACACCACTTCCCAGTGTCATTCTCTGTATTTCATTTACCCTTTTTGTCCTATGTCTTGGAATGGTTTTCTAGAGGCTATTGGTTAGGGTCACCTTTACCATGCTCTGGTTGTTGCATATTTGCAGACCTGAATTCCCATTTGTTCTGGTGCCTAAATTTTTGCTTGATTTTGACAGCATATTGATAGGCAGCTCGCAATGATGAGATGTTTAGGAAATCCATTTCAGTTTGGATGTACCTATGCAGAGCCCCACGATATTTTAGAACCAGATGTTGCTCATAGTCTTTAATACCCAACTTGGTGTGCAAGGTATGGAAAGTATTTGTGAACTCTGACACTGTTTGGCTCTTCTCTTGTTGCAGTGTGGTCCATCTCATTTACTAGTATTCATAGTTATCAACATGATAGTATTGTTCTTTGACCGCATCCACAAAAAAATCTCAAGCAGGCTTGGCCCCATATATTTCAGATTCCTCTGTGGAACTTTTCTCCTAGTAAGTTTCCCACCAATGTTTAACATGGGGGAGAGCCTTGAGGAATGTGAAGGTGATCTTTTCCTTGTTGGAAAATTTTTGAATAGAGAAATAACCTTCTAATAGATTTAACCATTATTCTAGGGAATCTGCATCTATTTGACCTTCAAATATGGGAATATACAAATTAACTTGTACCTTGAAGGGAGAGGTTCCTCCAAAATGGCCACTTGATGAAGACGCGCATGTTGTTATCGGCAGATGTTGAAGGATGTGTGCAAAATTCTCCATCATTTTGTCCCTTTGTCGCATGAGAGCTTTCTCAAGAAACAAGTTAATAGAATATTCTGCACCATTGTTTTTCTTTTCTTCCACCATCGATGGTTTCTTGGGCATGCGAGAGTTATTTTCCTCAAGAGAGACAAGCTTGAGACCCAATTGGCTATACGCAGACCTTGTCGGGGATTATAATGTCCCTTTCCAAATAGGAGCTCCAGATAAGAGGCTTAATGGTATAAACCACCCTGTTAGACTATAGTCAGGGCCAAAGAGGGGTAAACAGGGTTACTAGAGGTCACTCCAATCACAGGTGTTATATTCAAAAAGTGACATTGAGCTAAAAAGGGTTAAAAGCGCCTTTAAGTCATTATGAGATAAAAATAGAATTTAACAGTGAATTAGGGTTTCAACATGATTTAGAGTTTTGGAAAGATATAAAGGAAGGGTCAACGACCTAATTCAACATTATGTGGATTATGTCTTGTCATTGAGGAGAAGAGGCGCATATCAGGAGAGATAGTTTAGTGGATTCCAAGAGGAAGACACCAGTTGATTGATTTTGGTGTTGAGAGACACACCCTAGTCATTGGGAAGATCATTCAAGTCTTCCATCATTCTTCAACAACATTTACACAGTGTTCAACAACAAGGGCGCATTCATCCAGAGTGAGGGCGCAACTTCTGAGAGGGTTTTTAGTTGACTTATCCCATCCAGGGAGAATTCTGAGATTTCACTCCGACCCATTTGAGAGGAGGGAAAGGTGCATTTTTTGCCTGGTTCCTCATCAGATTCCAACGGAGGAATCAACTAGGACACATTTTCCAGACTTGGATGTGAGAGACTTTTGGCGGGCACATTTGGGGTTCCGGAGCGAGCATCAGACTAGATTCAGGGAAACCCGTCCGACCCATTTCCTAGTAGACCAAGGCGATCGTTTTCAGACATATCTCGTTCAATTCCAATGGTGGAATCACTAGGACGTATTTTGCTAGAAGAAGAGGGGTGCATTCCCCCAGGGGTATCCATTCGGGGTCCAGATTCATCAGCAGAGGGGTCCGACAGATACCAATACTGAGGACTAGAGCAGGGCACATCATTTGGGATAGTTTCCAGAACATTCTGAGAAGTATAGCTCCAAGGGAGAACTTTCCAGGCTTTTAGCAGTTACCATCAGAGCTGCCATAGTCCTAGCGCATCCATTGATTCCACAGTGCTCCCATATTCCGGGTATTATCTTTTAGTTGCTTATTTGTATTCCCTCTAAGATCCTTTGTCTATTGATCTAGTCAAGTATTGTTAGTTTATTCAGCCGCATTCAACCATTTTGTAATCCATAGAGATATCATAATACAAACTTTGCAGTCCTTTGTCGCATTTATTATTTGTATGATCATTTATAAACAATAGATCCTACATACACATTAACAATAGATCCTAAACAATAGTCGTTGTAAACAATAGATCCTACATACACATTAACAACATTTCCTAGACTAG
>JZKD02S2052537.1:37487-53405 GCA_000966675.3 Picea glauca | reverse complement strand
ATTATATCATGAATTGTGGGGAAAAGGGAGATATTCATAACTTTTTCATAACCCAACATACCCCCCAGCTTAACTTCTTGCATGTCCTCATGCAAGTTGAGATCTTACATGTAAAAACGTTATGTTGTAGGGAGGAGAAGCCGGTTCACCAAGTCTCCTAAAACCATTGTTTCTTTTGACAGAGTATAAATAAGAGGCAAGGCTCTCTCATTTTAATCACATTTAAAATGAGAGAGCCTTGCCTCTTATTTATACTTTTATGTAGCTTCCTCAAGGGGTTGCATTTTAACCAACTTAACCCACTTAGTAATTTCTCCATTAACTTTATTATTTAAATAATTTGTTTTTTATTCACTTTGAATTATAGTACACTCATCACTTCACTTTATTATTTACCTTCTAAAATCTCTTAAAGAACTTTGACTACTTTGACCTTTTGAGGCTTCTAGATGACTCATGAGTGTTATCCAACTTCAGATGGCCATAAATCTCTAACCGTGAGGAGTTATGTGACGTTCCATATACCACTGGAAATGGAATGAATGTAATATCCATCTAGAATAGTCTTACCTACAAATATATCAAAACGCATACCATTATCCATCAAACAAACTTGGGTCCATTACCCAAACCTTTCTTCTACCGAAATTTTCTATCAGAATTTCTTCAAGGGTTGACATCAATGACAACCAACCCAAATAATAAAAAATCTCCCCCTTTGGAATTGATGGCAACACTCAGATGCAATATTGAATTCATGTCACTCATGCTCCGCCTTGTAACCATCGCTCCCCCTGGAACCATGCCTCTGTGCTCTTTCTCTAAGCATGCATCTGATAAATCTCTCTCCCTTTGTCATTAATGGAAAAGGTATATTTCCATCTAGGGTTGCTCCCCCTAACTGAATTGTCTGTGGGGATATTCCCCCTGACTGAACTCTTTCTAAGATTGATCTCCCAACCTAAACTATCCTCTTTATGGTGTTTCCTCGTGTATATCTAAGACATATAAGATAAGCATTCAAACGCATTCATTTTGGAGTAGAAATTACTTTGAGTCTCTGGCGAAGATACTCAGGCTTCTCTTGGAAGTGGTTTTGTAAATATGTCTACCACTTATTCTTTTATTCTAGCATATTCAACTATGATGTTCTTCTCTGCAACTTGTTCCCGTAGCAAGCGATACTTTATTGGAATGTGCTTCATCTTGGAATGCATCACCGTGTTCTTTGAGATATTGATGGAGCTTGTATTATCACAATAGATTGGAATGGGATCATCATACTCAACCTGTATATCTGTTAGAGTTTGTTTCATCCATAGAACCTATGTACAACATGTTGTTCCTGCAATATACTCTTCCTCGGCTGTAGATAAGGATATTGGTGATTCTTTCTTACTTAACCATGATACTAAACACTTACCCAAGTAGAACGTTGCTCCACTGGTGCATCCTTGGTCATCAATACAACCTACCCAATAAGCATCTGTGTAGGAAATAAGTGATAGATCCTTTCCTTTTAGATACCATAATCCAAACTCTTTTGTTCCTTTGAGATATCTAAAAATCCTCTTCACTGCTAATACATGTGATTCCTTTGGTGCTGCTTGAAATCATGCGACTTGTCCAGTTGCCTACATTACATCTAGTCTGGATGATGTCACATATAGTAAGCTACCAATCATTGACCTGTATTTCCTCTGGTCTCTAGACTTTGAATCATCATCTTTGCTCAACTTGCCACTGGTTTGCACAGGAGTGGTAACTAGTTTGTAATATTCCATTCTGAACTTCTTTAGCATTTCTCTAATATACTTAATTTGAGAAATAAAAATTCCTTGGTTTCTTTGACACATATGAAGACCCAAAAAGAAGGATAGTTCTCCGAGTAATGACATTTCAAATTTATTCTGCATATCCTTTGAAAATTTATGGCTTAACCTGTCATCATTGCTTCCAAAAATAATATCATCAACATAAACTTCAATTAATAAAATACTATCTTGAGTTACCTTGATGTAGAGGTTGTTGTCTACACTTCCTTTTCTCAACCCTGCCTACTGTAGATATTTATCCAGTCTAGAGTACCATGCTCTCGGAGCCTGTTTTAGACCATACAAGGCCTTCTTCAATTTACACACATAATTTGTGTTCTCTTACAACTGAAATCTTTCTAGTTGTTCAAAGTAGACTTCTTCTTCAAGTTCATCGTTCAGAAAAGTTGATTTCACGTCCATATGATACACTTTAATATTCTCGGAGAATGCATAAGCTAGGAGAAATCAGATTGCTTCCATTCTAGAAATTGGAGAAAATGTCTCTTCAAAGTCAATTCCTTCAATCTTTGTGTATTATTTGCATACCAATCTAGATTTGTCCTTGTAACATGTTCATCTTCATTCAATTTATTTCTGAATACCCACTTTGTGCCAATCACATTCTTATTCTTTGGTATTGGAACCAATTCCCAAGTCTCATTCTTCTCGATTTGATCCAATTCTTTATCCATGGATTTATTCCAAAATTCATCCTTGTTGGCCTCTTCAAAACTGTTTGGTTCAATCATAGATGAGAGTGCTAGGTATGTTTGTTCAGGTGAATGGATTCTTCTTCTAGTCTCAACTTATGCATCTTTGTTTTCGATAATCTGATTTGAAGGATGATTCTTCTGTATTCGTTTTCTAGCTGTCTTCGAAGGAACTTGTTGAACTTTCTCTTCTACTTATGTATGATCCTCTTAGTATTTTTATAACCCTAAATTGCTCTAGACATGCATACATGGCCTTGGCTCTCTTACTTTCATTTTTTTCCAAAGCACTCCTGAGTTGATCTTCTTAAAAAAACAATTTTTAGAAGATGTACATGCCCTGCACCATTACTGCATGCGTACATATGCTTGCTACACCACTACAGCTCATGTACACACACATGTTGCACCATTACAACCCGCATATACTTGCAAAAGTTGAAAAAAATAAAAAGTTGCAAGGAATTTGTTGATATTACAGGCTATTGGTACTTTCCCAACTAATCCACCTACTATAGCCTATCACCCAACTGAATAACCATCATATTGTCATATAAAAGGAGGTTTTTGGGTCTCATTTCAAATCTAAGCATAATAATAGTGAAACTCTGCCCAATTTCACTTCCCCTCCTTGCCAAAGATATTGCTTCCTTTTGTGAGAAATTGCCTCAACGTTCCCTTATTAGCCCCTTCTCCCTACATTTAACCAATTCACTTAACAAAAAGAGATCATAAGTTTGAGAGGAGAAGTTCATACAAGGTGCCCTTGGAGCTTGATGAAAAGGAGCCTGGACCAGGTTCGTGGAATGGTGGCCGACTTAGATTGTAAAGGTATAGTCTTCGTGTTATTAATAAAAGAATTACATTTTCCTATCCCAAATGTTGGTGTCTTGAATACTTTTATTTATTTATGCTTGACATTCTAACATCTAACCCTAACTTATATATGGAATATCATGCTTTCATTTTTCTATTTTTCAATCTTTGGATGTAGGTCAACCCTAGGAGGAGGTGTGTAGTCAATGGAATTTCCAAGCATGAGGAGGTCATCACCAGACATGGGATTAGAGGTATAATTACCTGATATCCTTTTTCCTTGCTTTCTTCATATGAGTTTTGTTATGTTTGTGGTAGTATAGAGAATTAATTGACATTTAGATGGTTAATCGATCTGCCTACATTATGAACCCTGGTGTAGTCAAAGGGGGTTTTTATCACTAGAAACATTCACAACCATACTGGGGAAGCCTCTAGGGTTTTTAGGGGATTTTGGGTTGTTTGATTGGTTTGTTTGCCTTTGAAGTTTTTGTCCAGTTTTTTGAGTTTGTCAAGGGATTCTAGTCACCTTTAGGTGGTCACCTTAGGGTAAGTCTATTTGATGTTTTATTTTTTGGAAAGATACAGAGGTGTACACGCTCTGTCTTGAGTCAGCCCATGTACATACACGCTATGCTCAGTAAACAGCCCGTGTACATACGCAAGTTGCGGATGCAACAACTCACGTCTTTGTTTCAAGAATTGTTTTGTAAAAGAGGGAGTTGGCCTCTTTCCTGATTGAATTTTACACTTCTCAGGGTTTTCTTGGATCAGTCAAGAGTCTCTTTTTATAGCCATATCCTGGGTATAGGTTTCAATTTACTTGTTCTTTAATCTTCTTTTGTTTCCTAGCATTTTTAGCTTATTTTTATCTTGAATTTTAAGAAAAATGAGTTGCATTTTGAAAAACAATTCCCCTTCATGGCTGGGGGGGGCATGAATCGTGTATTCATCAGTTTCTTTTAGCATCTTTTATTAGTTTTTATTTGATTAGAAGAAAATATAAAAAAAACCTTAGTTTGTTAGGTGTCTTTCTTTCTTTGCATTTGCCTTGCATTTTTATTTGAAAAAGAAAAATAAATTAGCGTAGTGTTGTGTTTTCTTCTCATCTTGAAAGCATTTCAAAAGAAAAGTAAGAAAGATAATCCTTCTTTGTCGGTGTTCTTATAAGTTTCATTTTTTTCAAGAGTCTTAACAACATCAGGTTCACTATCGTACCTTGTGAGTAAATCAAGCCTTTAAAAATAATGCTTAATCTAAAATAAACTAGACTTTTTATGTTTGTAGGGTCAACCAACTAGTTTAGTGTTAGGGCCTTGAATGAGGTTGGAGAGGAAACTCTTCAAAGCCGTTAAATCAAACATTGGAGTTTGAGTTAGGGAGTGCTTGAGTCCAGTGTTATAAAATTTATCCAAGACCCCCATCTAACACATGGGATAAACATGAGGTCATGTGAGGAAAGGCAACGAAGATAACCCCTCTAATGTCGGACTAAACGTAGTGGGGAACGCATATTGAGGATCTATCATGGGAGTATTACCAACTGCATTTCCCTATGGATCTTTGTGGACCTTGAATCCATTCGAAATCCTTTTTTATCTTCTGGACCACTTTCTCATGATACCCTTGATAGGTTTCGGACTTGTTATCCAGCTCATTGCAATCTGCCCGAGCGTCGACTGTACCCACCTAGTGATTGACTGCGAGTTGGAAACTTAGTTGCCCATATTCTAGGGACTTACACGGGTGACTGCGAGGGCATATTGCAGTACCTGGAGCAGACGTCAGGTCACTCTTCACAGAGTATACCCGGAGAGTGCTTCTGTGTTCGAGTTTCACTTGCACCGGTTAGTTGCTCTAATTTTGACTGGTGTAACTTTTCTTCCTACTTGATAGTCATCTGCATGATTTTCCTTTAGGAGATTTTAGTGTGTGCTCTGTGCTCCTTAGTTATCCATAGTGATTTAGTCAGTCATTTCTTTGGGTCTCTGACCTAATTTCATAGACCACCCACTTCGCTAGTCATGAGAAATTTTTTGCCTTCCACTTATAAACGTGGAGCCGCCTCTTTATAGGCATTGTCTTTTATAACATTGGTTCACCTGAGTTAGTGTGTGAGACTTTTACGGACTTGAATGATCCTGAAAGGGGAGAACCCATGCATAATATATTCATGGATAAAGTTATTGACAATACCAACCACAGAACCCCTTCTCAAGGGGATTCTTGTTCTTTTCCTTTCTTAAGAAACGTTGGTGTAGCCTTGGTGGCCAGTTTGTACATTCCTAGGTTGAATGTGGGACTACCGGTTTGGTTGGGTACCATTCTAAATGTCTCGAATGCTCTTGAAGCTTCTCAGTTAAGAACCTCATGTCATGGGAACCATGTTGATGTTCCTTCATCAACAAAGTCTCCTCCTCCTTCTCCCATCCCTAGTGAAAGTACAATTACTAGTAACCAGAAGTCTAAACAAAATAAAAAGAGGAAGAATAAGAAGAAGATATCACCAACCTCTACGATTCATGTTGGAGATGGGTCCTCAACCTCTCCTAGTCATGTTGAAGACCAGCACCCAACCTTTGCAAGTCATGTTTGGGGCATGAACCTAGTCCCTGCAAGTCATACTGGAATTCAATCACCAACCTCTATGAGTCATGTTGGATATGAGTCATCAACCTATGCTAGTCATGTTGAAGACCACCACCCATCCTCTGTAAGTCGTGTTGGGGGAAAAATTTCAGTCACTGTTAGTCATACCGACGATAGGTATGTAGCTTCTGCGACTCATTTTATCAACCAATCACCAACCTCTGCAAGTCATGTTAGTGATATGTCAACAACCTTTGCTAGACATGTTGGGCACAAACAACCAGCCACTGCCAGTCATGCTAGGGGCATTGATTTAGTTCAAAAACCTAGACATATAGGATGTAAGCCTAATATCCCTTGAAATATTTTCAAGGGAGATCACCTTACTCATATGTTCCCTAACATTCTAGAGATACGAAGATTGTGGTCCCTATTTGCAAGATCTTCTCATTCTGAGTATTCTGAGGTTTCCTCACAGTCTATTCAACCTCTGGTTGATAACATGGTCATGTTGATGCAATATTTGGTCGCTCCCACTCCTATTTTGGGGGGTGAGGTTATGTTAGACCATGTAGTCTCACATCTTATTCAACAAGTGGTTGAGAAAGTGGTCACATCGATGTAGTCTTTGGATGATCCCTCTCTTCTCATGGAGAGTGTCAAGTTTACCAAATTGGTCATGCTGATGCAATGTTTGGTTGATCCCACTCTTCTATTGGGGAGTGATGTATCTACCAACTATGTTTTTAGCATTTCCAGTTAAGTACATTCAAAACATGGGGGCATTATTCTAACTTCAAGCACACTGACTCCAATCCCTAGGATGGTTTCCTTTTATTGGAATGACCTTGTTGATTATCGCCTTCCTTCTTCTGCACCTTTTCAAATAAGGGTTGAATTTAATTCAACAAACATTTATTGATGTATTGTAGATGAAGGATCCTTCGCAATTATTTTATCCTCCTCAGTTTTGCAAGCCTTGGGATCTCCCAACCTTGTGTCTGCTTCGCATGAGCTGTTGGATTTTGACAGACATCCTAGTGAATATTTGGGGGTTCTTCCTCAGTTTCCTATCTCGTTAGGTGGGAAGACTATCCTTTTCGATGTTATAGTGGTGCAAGGCTCATTAGATTTCAATATTCTTCTCAGGCATGATTATGTATATGTTATGAATGATGTGGTGTCTACGCTCTTAAGGGTGATACATTTCCCTCATAATGGAAGCATTGTCAGTGTTGACTAGATGGAATCGGATAATCACCATCCTAATTCGGCGTTACTTCAGGATGCCCCTTTATATGTTCCTAGTGTTTGTGTAGACTCAACCCCAAGGGACTCCCTCATGAGTACGCTTTGTTGTCTTTCAAACTCGCTTTAAATTATGAAAGCAACATTCGACGTGACTGTATTTATGCTTTTTGATCTCGTCTGGACTAAATGTGAAAATTAGACCCCTGGAGTCTTCTTTAATCCCTTTTCAGACTCTCTAAACATGAAAAGATTGTCGAGCGATCTTGTTTCCCTTCACGCTCGCCAAACTCAATTTGAAGGTGCGTTTGTCCGATGGTAGTTTACCCATTTTTTGGTCTAGACGGTCAATTTCATGAATAAAGGTATTCTCTAGGAACTTCGGTTCGCTATAAGAGTATTCTCAGGCATAATTTTAACCCTTCTTCGGGCCTGAGGGACTAAATTTTCGAAAAACGAACATTCTCCTTGGTTTTGGTTTATCACCTTTTTCAGGCCTTGGAGATTACTTACGAAAAAGGAACCCCCATGGATTCCATAGTTAAGCTCTTTTAAGACTCCCTAAAATTGAAAAGACCGTCTAGTGACCTTGTTCCTTCACACTCGTTAAATTGGTCCAGAAGAATATCTATTGGCATGAGTTTACCCCTTTTTCCAGCTTGTAGATTATAGCGGAAAATGGTATGCCTCTAGAGATTTGTCTCATCGGGAGAGTTCTCCTCAGTAACATTTATACTTTTTTGAGCTAAGTGGACTAAATTCATAAAAAGGTTGTGAGTCCATAGTTAAGCCCTTTTCAGACTCTTTAAAATTGAAAATATTGCCTAGTGATCTTGTCTTTGTCACACTCGTTAAAATTGTTTTGAATAGACATCTTTTCAGTAAAAGTTTAACCCTTTTTCGAACCGACTAGACTATCTCCGAAAAAGGTACTCCCTAGATTCTTCTTTTACATTTTTTTCAAACTCTCTAAACATGAAAAAACTACCGAGATTACCATCTCTAGGCTCATCAAAATTACATTGAAGGGGGTTTCATTGTGTCTTGCTAATCGATTTTTCATCTCTATGTCTTTGGCCTAATGATGACTCCATGTTCCTCTCAAATGAACTTTTGAAGCATGCCTTATACGCAATCCTTGTATCACTTTGCCTCTACGACTTGACACCTTGACCCATGGAGGAATTTTCCCTGAGTGTCCTTTTCCTGCACATGTCTCCTTGCTCTGAGCATTAGTGTGTTCCTTGCACTTGGAACTAGTATGCTTGCTTGCGATACTCATTCCTCCTATGTAATGTAGCATTATTTTATTCTTTTTCAAGCTCTTTAAAAAAATGAAAAAGACAAAAAAATCAAATATCTCAAAAAGAGAGGACGGGAAATATGTATTCTTTTTTTAGATGTAGATCCATTGTGTATTTCTCATGGATACACTTTAAATAGTTATATTACATGGATCTGCAGTGTATTTTATTGTCAACTATGATTTATTTGATCTCGAGCATGGGTATTCCTGCCTCAAAGAAACAATTTTTATTTTGCAGAGGGCACCTCCTAAACTATGGTCCTGGGCTCACTCGATTTCATACATTAATGAAGATATTGTAATTTATTTAGGCTGTCATATGCTCTTATGGCCTCACACATTAGGGGGCATCTGTTATAACCCTATATTTCTCTACACATGCATACATGGCCTTGGCCCTCTTACTTGCATTTTTTTCCAAAGCACTGCTGAGTTGCTCTTCTTAAAAAACCAATTTTTAGAATATGTACATGCCTTGCACTATTAATACCCACCTACATACGGTTTATGCTTCACTACAACTCATGTGCATACGCATGTTGGACCATTACAACCCACATATACTTGCAAAAGTTGAAAAAAACAAAAAGTTGCAAGGAATGCATTGAGATTACGGGCTATTGGTAGTTTCCCAACTAATCCACCTTCTATAGCCCGTCACCCAACCAAATAACCATCCTCTTTTCATATAAAAGGAGGTTTTGGGGTCTCGTTTCAAATCTAAGAATAAGAACAGTGAAATGCTCTTGATTTCACTTCCCCTCCTTGCCCAAGATATTGTTTCCTTTTGTGAGAAATTGCCTCAGCATTCCCTCATTATCCCCTTCTCCATACATTTAACCCATCCACTTCCCAAGAAGATATCATAAGGTTGAGAGGAGAAGTTCATACAAGGTTCCCTTGGAGATTTGTGAAGAGGATCCCGAAGCAGGTTCGTAGAACGATGATTGACTTATATTGTAAAGGTATAATATTCGTGTTATTAATAAAAGAATTACATTTTGGTGTCCCAAATGATGGTGTCTTGAATACTTTTATTTATTTATGATTGAAATTTTAACATCTAACCCTAACTTATATATGGAATAACATGCTTGTAGTTTTATGTTTGTTAATATTTGGATGCAGGTCAGCCCTAGGAGGAGGTGTGTAGTTAGTGGAACTTCCAAGTGCGAGGAGGTCATCACCAGACGTGGGATTAGAGGTATAGTTACCCGATCTCCTTTTTCCTTGATTTATTCAAATGCGTTTTGGTATGTTTGGGTTAGTATAGAGAATCAATTGAATTTTAGACAGTTAATCGATCTTCCTACATTCTGAACCCTGGTATAGTGAAAGGGGGGGGTTTCCCACTATCACATCTTCCGTTTCTACTTCTTCTTCATTGTAACGTCCCCCGTCGTTACGACTACATGCGACGCAAAGAAAGTGCAATTTTTTTTTTTTTTTAAAGCGGGAAAGTAACAACAACAACACTTAATCAAAATGAATTGATGATGAACACCACTTATGTAGAGTTTGTCTGAGGACTAGCAAGAATGCTCTAAATTTTTGTATTTAATAGTTTCTTTATAGCCACGATGCAGGTGGTAATTATGTTGGTAAATTTCGCCTTGTCTGTGGTGGTTTCCGTTTGGATTCGGATGTAATGGATTATTCACTATGTAATCTGGCGCAATGTTGACAGTGCTCATTACACAACCATCAACCCATTCAAGTTGTTTTTTTTTCAGTCTTTTAACTTTTGGATCAATAATTAATTGTTTTTATATACTAATTGTTTTATAGATTATCCCTTAACCTTCGCAACAATAAATCATTTTTTTTATATAGCGATTGTTTAATTATCAATCTTATAAATCAATTTTTAACTTTTCCACAATAGATTAATTGCTTAAATGGTAATAGTTGCAATGATAATGGATTAGTTGCTTATTTGCAATGATATTAGATTAATTCATTAATTGCAATGGTAATGGTTCCCACATGTGCACTTAGTCATAATGGTTTAACAACTAATGGTTTATGGTTTATTGTGTAATAGTTTAATGGCTTGCGCAATATTATTGGTTGAGGGTTTAATGGTTTTATTAGCTAAATTGTTTTATAGTTAAACAGTCAATTGGTTACTGTGCGCCTTGTTCCTTAGTTGAACTGTAAATGGTGGTTGGTCATGGTTGTTACACCACATATGATTGCCTTGTAGGAAAACAAGAATTCCTTCGGTTAGTTGTGCATTTTAATTTCAAATGATGTCACCTTGTGTCTTGTTGACTTGCGATTGGGTGCATGGGTATAGTCTTCATGTATTTATTCACAGATAATTCAGTCTCCTAGTGCATGGAATTTTGCTTGGGTAAGTTCTAGATATGTTGTATTGCGCCATGGTTACTATCACTCCTATCGTCTTGTGACGACATGATTCCTGATGAGGGGATCATTGCGCATCCGATTGATAATGTGAATGATAACCTGGCCATAGTCTTGTGCTTCCCATTGTGGGTGTTTTGTTCGTGGTTGTCTGTTGCCTAAATTGCATAAGTGGTGTTCGTCGTCAAGACTTGTTGATTAATTGTTGTTGTCGTTACTTTCCTTCTTTAAAAAAATAAAAATATTTACACTTTCTTTGCATCGCATGTAGTCGTAATGACGGGGGACGTTACATTCATCTTCTACTTCTTCTTCGTAAAGTTGTTCCATTGATTCATTTTCTTCTTCATTTAATTCTCATCCACCTGTTTCATCAATTGTTACATTGATGCTTTCCACAACTTTGTTCAACCTCAGATTGTAACACTTGTATTCTTTCCTTGTACTTGAGTAACCAACAAGTACACCTTTTTCCACATGAGAGTCAAACTTTCCCATTCTTCCATTTTCTCTTTTGATGTAGCATTTTCTTCCAAATACACTGAAGTGATTCACATTTTTTGGTCTTCCTTTCCATAGCTCGTAGGGAGTTTTGTCAGTGTTTTTTATGAGCATTACTTTGTTTTGAATGTGAATCATTGTATGCACTGCATGTGTCCAAAAGATATATATCAATTTGGAATCCATTAACAATGTTCTATCCATTTCTTGTATTGTCCTTTTCTTTCTTTCAATAACTCTAGTCTGTTGAGGTGTCCTAGCAACGGAGAATTGCATTTTTATTCCATTCTTGCTTCAGTAGCCGATATATTCCTTTGAAGTGAATTCTCCTCCATTTCCAGATCTCAAACAATTTTTTTTTGAATCCATTTCATTTTCAACCAATTCCTTGTAGACCTTGAAGTTTTCAAAAACTTCTGAGTTATTCCTGAGAAAGAAAACTGTAGTCATTCTTGTATAATCACCAACTAATAACATAAAGTATTTCTAAATTCTCACCTTTTAAACCCTTCATTGTATTCGGTCCAACTTGTTACGAGGAAAATATCTCTATGGCTAGGGGAAAACCACAACAAACAGAAATGACTACAGAAATCAACTCTATTCTCAAGTATTCTATATAAACAAATATGCTAGCAAGACAAGATAAAAGGCCTACCTCATCCAGACGTTCAATGAAGTCCACTGTTGACCACTTGACCCAAATAAATATACCTGCAACTAGTCCTCATCAACCAAGAAAAGAAATCATATGGTGATAATATATGATGTCAGCATAATCCATTAATATTCATAACAAATACGCCCATGGAATAATAATTCAAATATTTGAAATACATCAATTGGACGAGAAATGAGTATTTCTATTAATATATGATCAACAAAAGTGAAAACGTTACAGACTTATGTGTCGTCATTGTTCGAAACTGAGAAACTCAGTTCCTTCCAGTTAGGCCTCCACCACTTCAATCCTCCACCAAAGGCAAGCTCATAGAAGAGAGACAATGAAGTTCTCAATCAATAAGGGGAGAGCTTGGGGGATGAACATTGTGTTCAGACTTAAAGGATAAAGGGATTCACACTCAATGTGAAGTGAATAATTTCTCTAGAGTAACTTTTCTCTCAACCTTGAATTCTTTCTCCTCTTTTCCATAGCTCGGAATTGGCTGATTTATAGCCTTCAAGTGGAAATGAAGGGCCGAGTTGGAACGTTTCCAGTATATGGAAGGCCAAGGATCATTGATCTCCTATCATGACATGGAAAACCGACACCATTTTTCATTTATGGGCACATTTCCCAATGTAAGTGGGTTGTAGTGGTGCAACCTACGTATACACATGCTCTATAGTAGGCAAGGTGCGTACATCTAGAGAAAATGTATTTTTAGCTCTGGGATTTGCATAAAGGGATGAAAATTCTGCATACGGAAATGGAAAAAGGCCCTCTGTGAAAGATTTCATAGGGTGAGAAAAATATTTCTATAACAGAAGCCCCCTAATGTTTGAGGTTGGAGGAGTATTTGCGATGGCCGGAATACATGATGAAAACCCAGAAGTGGAGTGATGGTGAACTAGATGGAAGAACTAGTTGATCATTACATACTTGATCTAGATTTTATGAGCAGAACGAAATGAATATAGATTATTAACAGGTGCTTAACACAAAATAACATAGATATAGTAAAATTGGTTTTCTATTCAATAACGAAATAAGATGAAACTGTAAAATGTAGCGGAAACAAGCTTGTTGGAATGATGGCAGCTTATCTCTGAGAAGAGATGTGACGGTAGCGTGCATATTCAAGAAGAAGGTTACAATGAGGCTCTGAAGGTATTTTTACAATAATAAAGAATGCCAAAAACCCTAGAAATCCAAAAACCTAACCCTAGGAGATGAAGCACCAAAAATCATGTGGGCCCCGTTTGGGTAAGTTAGTACATCAACTTCCCGGGGTCATAACTTTTGCATACGATCAACGTTTTACGCGTGTGATAGCCTCTTGGAAAGGTATTGTCAAGGACATTAATTTTTGGGGCTCAATCATGCCTTTAGCTATAATTTAGGATCTATATCCTGAAAAACCTTTATTTAGGCCCTCAAAATGGCCCCAGAGGATAAAACTGCTAAAAATAGTAAATTGCCAAAATTGTCAGGAAACTATTTTGAGCCAGTTGGAAAAGGTGGGTGGCCACCGATATCCATATGGATAAATCCTTCCTCCTTAGGAATTAATGGTCTCGATTTCATTGAGGTCCTCCATCAGATGAGGAAAGTTTTGTTGAATTTGGCCTCGGGTGAGCCACTTTCCTTGGTGCAGGAGTTGCCCTGCTTTGACAACTCAATAAAGTTGGATCCTTTGTTGTCGAGTGCCATTGATCTGTCTGTCCACAGTCTAATCATTGGATGCCTATTGTAGTCAGTCAGGGTTTATCTCTATTGGTGTCAGTTGTTCTGCTACTTCTAAGGTGTCCAATAATGGTGGGAAATAAGGGCGAAGGAGATCCACGTTGAACACTAGGTGCAGACCAAGGAAAGGAGGAATGTTAAGCTCAAAAGAATTATCCCCCATGGCCTTGGTGATAGTGTATGGCCCATAATAGAGTGGGCAAAGGTTCCGATGGGGTCCTGTAAGGCGTTCTTTCTGCAAGTGAAACCAAACTTTGTCGCCCACCTGAAACTTATGGGGCACCCGATGTTGATCATGGCGTTGTTTGTACTTGTCATTGGAATTCTGTAGGATATCATAAACTTGTTGGTTGATGTGTTGGATCCGCTCAATGAATCGGGTGGCTTTGTTAGCTTCAATTGGATTAGGAGATGATTTAGTAGAGGTGACCGCAAGGGGAAGTGCAACATCTATGGGTCTTAGTGGTTGGAGTCTCAATTCCACTTGAAAGGGGTTGTGGCTAGTTGAGCTATGCAGGGCTCGGTTGTAGCTATGTTGGACATAGGGAAGGCTCTTATCCCATGTGTGAGGGTGCTTTGAATTATAAATGTGAAGGATATGCACAATCATTCGATTTACAACCTTGGTTTGGCCATCTGTGTGGGGGTGGAAGGTCGTGGATTTGGTGAGCTTAGTGTCCAGCAGTGACCAGAGGCTCGACCAGAATATGCTAAGAAATCAACTATCCCGATCTGAGACAATGGTTTTTGGGATTCCAAAATGTACCCAGACTCCTTCAAGGAAGATCTTAGCAGTGACCTCTACTGTGATGCTCTTCTTGCAGGCAACCAGAATCGCCATCTTAGAAAAGTGATCAACAACCACAAAAACATAGTCATTTCCCCGCTTGGTGGACAGGAGGCCTGACATGTAGTCCATTGAGATGGATTCCCATGGCTTTTCAGGAGTAGGAAGAGGGGTGTACAAGCCCTGTTTCTTAGTGGTTGGTTTGGTAATAGCGCAGGTAGTGCAGGACCTGATATACTTGCTGACATATTGTCGAAGTTTTGGCTAGTAGAAATGTTTCTGTAGCATCGCCACTCTCTTTTCAACACCGAAGTGTCCTGCGACCCAACTGTAGTGGGCTTCCCAGATCAGCGTCGCTCACTCACTTGATGGAACACATATATGGCCCAGACGACACAACAACCAATCCTGAAGATGGAAATTATCAACAACTGCGTTTGCACCCAAAATTTGGTAGGTGGTGGCGAAGACAAGGTCTGTCTCATAAATTTGGGGCCATCCATATGTCTCATGGACGCAAGAGTCTAGCACCGTGGTGTGTGTCACGACTGGTGGTCTGCTAAGGCAATCAACGACGTGATTGGTGCATCATGTTTTATACTTTATGTTGAGGTGGAATTGTTGCAAGTATGTGGAGCACTTTTGATGGCAATCATTCTACAATTTTTCCTGTGTCTGTATGAACTGCAGTGGCTTATGATCAGTGTGGATGACTGTCTCCTTCCCAAGAATGTAATGTCTCCACTGGCGACATGATTTCACAATGGAGTACATTTCTTTGTTGTAAGTAGGGTACTTATGGACATTATCTGAAAGTGTCTCACTATGATAGGCCACGGGGTGGCCGTGCTGAGTGAGAACGGTGCCCACAACATATTCTGAAGCATCTGTCTCGATCTCAAAAGGATGTTGCAGGTCTGGTAGTGAAAGTACTAGGGCTGAGCATAAGCGCTACTTCAAATCATCGAACGCTTGTTGTTGGGACCAACCCCACGCAAATTTTTCCTTACCACCACCCCTGTTTATTTGGCTGAGGGCCCATGCAATATGGGAGAAACCCAACACAAACCTGCGGTAAAAATTGGCAAGGCCCAAGAAGCTCTGAATATCAGTAAGTGTTGTTGGGGTTGGCCAGTCACGGATGACTTGGATCTTGGCTAGATCCACATGTATGCCATGTTGATCAATGATGTAGCCTAGGTAATGGACCCTGTTCGTGCCGAAGGAGCATTTTTCCAAGTTGGCGTATAGCTTGTGCTGTCGCAGGGTGTGAAGAACCTACTGAATATGCTGCAAGTGTTCGGCCCAAGTCTTGTTGTAAATTAGAATGTCATCTAGATACACCACTACAAAAGTATTGGTGAATT
>JZKD02S2052537.1:7093-36368 GCA_000966675.3 Picea glauca | reverse complement strand
ATACATCTGTCTGTTCTATCGGGACCTGGTGGTAGCCAGACTTCAGATCAATCTTACTGAAGTATTTGGCCCCCATGAGTTGATCAAGGAGGTCATCGATTTGGGGAATCAGGTATTGATTTATGACTGTGATTTTATTCAGAGCCCTGTAATCAATACAGAGTCACTAGGTTCCATATTTCTTCTGTACCATCATGATTGGGCTCCCGCAAGGTGACGAGCTGGGGTGGATGTGCTCCTTGTGGAGCAGTTCTTGGATCTGTCACTTGATCTCCTCATTCTCTAACAAAGAGCGATGATAGACTGGCCCATTGGGTAGTGGTGCGTTGGGCGTCAGATCAATGGGGTCCTTGACCTAGAAGTGCAGCGGTACCCCTATAGTTGAGGGGAAGATATCCGAGTATTCTTCCATGACCTTATCTACTTGCTTCTACTGTGTGGAGAGGTCGGCCGCAGATACCCTGGATGTGGCTATGATCTTTCGCTTATTCTGAGAGTGAATCACGAAGAATACAAACTTCCCCGTCTGAGAGATGACCTTCCTGCATTTCTTAGCAGAGATCAAGGAAATAACACTAGGTGGGACTGCCTCGAGTATCCTGTACAATTTCCTGTTCAAAGTAATAATAACACTATGATGCCTAGACTCATATACATCATGACATTTCCATAAATAAGGTTGTCCCAAAAGAACATCAAAAACTTCGAGAGGAGAAACATCACACAATACCTCGTCTTTGAAGGGCTTGATGTCGTACGACAGTCGACACTGTTGGCTGACGTGAAGATCACTTCCTTGGTGGAGCCATCCAATGGTGTACAGTTGTGGCTGCATCATTGTTGGTAGGGATAGTCGCTTGATGACCTCCACTGAGATGAGGTTCTTCTGGCTACCGCTATCAACGATGAAGTGCAGTGGGGTGCCTTTTACCCACATCTGTTAATGGAAGAGGCGCTCTCCTTCTTCTGGCTCGTCTGGTTCACCAGGATGGAGCTTGGTGGTAGCAACGGTGGCACTGGTTTCCGTGTCAATGAACCATATTCCACTTTTTGGTTCTGGCTCAGAGTCATAATATTCATCTGATTCAGAGGCTTTCACTTTGGCCACTAGCAACTACTTTGAATGACAGTCAGCAGTGTTATGCCAAGGGCTCTTATGGAAGTCGCACCACTTCCCGGTATCTTTCTTTGTCTTTCCAGTGTCCTTCTTTTCTTTCGGCTTAGACTGGTTGTCCTAATACTGTCTATATTTACTCTGTCTTTTGTTCAGTGGGTTGGGGCCACCCTTTCCTAGCTTTTGTTGTGAGGGGTTCCTAGGCCCAAATTGCCGCGTCTTTTGTTTGAGCTTCTGCTCGATTTTGACGGCATATCGGTAGGCCGCGCCCAAGGATGAGATGTCCAGAAATTCAATTTCAGTATGGATGTATCTATGCAGAGAACCGCTACACTTGATCACTAGATGTCACTCTGAATCTTTGATTCCCAACTTGGTGCATAAGGTATGGAAGATATTTGTGAAATCTGGCACTGCTTGGTCTCTTTCTTGCCGCAATGTGGTCCATTTGGTATATAGGTTGTCATAACTTCAAACAGGGTAGTATTGTTCCTTAATAGAATACCTAAAGGATTCCCAGGTGGTCATGACTGAAAATAATGAGGTTTCCTCTATTTCCTTTTTCTCACAGAAAGTTTCCCACCAATCTTTGACATGAGGAACGACTTTGAGGAGCGCAAAAGTAATCTTTTCTTTATTCGAAAAGTTATGGATAGAAAAATACCCTTCTAGTATATTCGACCACTTTTATACAACATCTTTGTATATCTGACCTTCAAATATAGGAATATCAAAGTTTATTTGTACCTTGAAGGGGGCGGCACCTCCATTTCAAGAAGATGCATCTCTTGTTGATAGTCGCAGAAGGATTTGTGCGAAACTATCCATCATCTCGTTCCTCTGTTACGTGAGGGCTTCCTCAATCAACAGTTTGAAAGGATCTCCTGTCCTGTCATCTTTATTTTCTCTTTCCATGGGAGGTCACTTGGGCGTGCGATAGCTTCTTTCCTCAAGAGAAACAAGCTCAAGACCCAACTCTTTATACTCTGACCCCGTTGGGGACATCCATTAAGACGACAAGGAGTAGACTGCTCTGATACCACTGATCCAGATTTTATGAGAAAAATGAAATGAATACAAATTATTAACAGGTGCTTAACACAAAATAATAGAGATACAGTAAAACTTGTTTTCTATTCAATAACAAAATAAGTTGAAACTGTAAAATGCAATGGAAACAAGCTTGTTGGAATGGTGGTGGCTTATCTCTGAGAAGAGATGTGACGGCAGCGCGCATTCTCAAGAATAAGGTTAGAATGAGGCTCTAAAGCCCTTTTTACAGTAAGCAAGAATTCCAAAAACCCTAGACATCCAAAAACCTAACCCTAGGAGATGAAGCACCAAAAGTCATGTGGGCCCCGTTTGGGTAAGTTGGTACATCAACTTCTCGGGGTCATAACTTTTGCATATGATCTTCGTTTTAGGCGTGTGATAGCCCATTGGAAAGGTATCATCGAGGAGATTCATTTTGGGGGCTCAATCATGCCTTCAACTAACATTTAGGAGATCGATCCCAAAAAACCCTCATTTAGGCCCTCAAAATGGCCCTAGAAGTTAAAACTGCTAAAAATAGTACATTGCCAAAATTGTCAGGAAACTATTTTGAGCCAGTTGGAAAAGGTCGGTGGCCATCGATATCCATATGGATCAATACTACACTGACTTTGCATACATGGCTTCCAATTTGAATTACACTGCAGATCCATGTGAAAATATACCAAACAACTATATGTGGCAATGAATAGGAAAATACAAATGTAGTTACATGCCAAAGGATTTCATAGTCACGAACAAGGCCAAGTAGAACCAGTCTCAAAATCAATTTGACGATATCTATACATAATGGAGTACAATATGATCTCCCATGATTACTGAAGTCATATAGATACTGGTCCAATGAAAAGGAAGAATCAACTCAGGAAAGATGTGGCCAAATACTGATGTCTTCAAGTCTTCTACACAATCCGCCAAAGGTGCAAGTCTACATCATGTGAATAAAGGAGTTGAGGTCGAACATAATCAAACATCATTTGATTACCGATCATTGAGTTATATCGTTAACAAACACGAGACAACCTATAGATGATGAAAGTAGGTATCAAGGCACTGAGTACATTCTTACAAGTGTGAATAAAGGAGTCGGGGTCGAACACTTGAAGAATCCATCGATCAGGAGACATTGATGTATTCCCAATTGTCAATGGAGAGAGAACCTGCCACTAATGGCTGCAAGCCTCAAGGTACTCATAGGAATCTAGGTCTCGTTTCAAGAATAGATGAGAAAAATTTGATGGAAGGAAACCCACTAAAAGGAGAGCATTAAGTCATCTCTCATCATTCAGCACGAGGTACAAAGTAGGAGCTTAATGATTTGGAGGAAATTGGATGAGGAACATGTTCATGAACCAATGACCATGTGCATCTTTCGCATGTGCCAAGTGCAAGAGGTACACGAAAAAGACCCTCTGAATAGCAGTTAGTAAGGAAAACTACTAACAAAGGTGAGGAAACCACCAATAAGGATAATGGCATCCAATACACTACACGAATCTCAATTTGTGAATAGATGTCTTGTCGTCGAACACAAGGGAAACCACCCAGTCAACAACTAATGATGGAACGTCCACTGGTGAGTTCAAGGTTACCTAACAATGATGAAAGTAGGACCAAGGTGCGTGATAAGACTACAACATCATGTGATTCTGAGACAAACCGAGGGTATGGCCAACATCAAAAGTAAAGAGTTTTGAGGAATGGTTGACACAAGTTGATAGACATCCTTTGAACAATAGCATGAGACATATGGAAGACTCTGGCAGCATAAAATCAATGATGAAACCATGAGATGTAGGAGGCATCAATGAAATTCTCCATAGGGACTGAAAGAGTAACCAGTCGGGGGAGAACACTCTCTGTAACGAGCTCAGCTTCCTAAGGCCATGCTAAACCCAAAATTATGATGACAGGTGGACTCAATAACTTTTTTCTCTATTCAAAGGAAACACAACTACTGCCAATATAATATAATACTCCCTTCCCACCCGTATTTTTTTGGTTTTTCATAGTCAAATGAATGCTATGATACAGAGGAGGAAATGAGTGTCGCAAGTAAGAAAAACTAGTTCCAATAGTGGAACATACCTATACTCAATGCAAGGAGATGCATGCGAGAAGTGGACACTCGGGGGAATGTTCCCTCCTGGGTATAGGGTGTCAAATTATGAAGGGTATAAATGAGGCTATGCTTGGTTGAGGATGCAAAAATACTTGGGAAAACAGTTTATAACGCAAAGCGAGAACCGACTATAGGCTCAATACTGCAAGCAAGTGCATGAGATGCAATCACAACGTAACACCAAAATATGTCCTTTTTCATAATCTTATTCTACATGGTTTGAAAAAGGGTTAAACTTGTACCAAATCGACTTCCTTTCAAATCCAATTTACGAGTTTGAAAGAGACAAGTTCACTCGACAATATTTTCTCTTTTTGAAAATGAGACAGAAAATATCTTAAATAAAACTCGATTGGGAGTCCTCTAGGTATAGGTTAGCATGTTTATGAGTGAGAAGTGAGGCTCAGTATAAAGTCATGTATTAGCTATAATGGACTCTCGGTCCTACAGAAAAAATATCGGCATGGGCACCAAATGGAGCATATGATCTAAATAGGGTACCCATGTTTGGTAAGTCTCTACCACTTGATAACGACATGTCTTGTAGCAAATGGAAGGTTTTGTGTCACAACAAATGGGTTCGTACCTAAGGCATATGAGTGACAGTTATAGGACAATACAAATTTTCATGGTGGGATGGATACCTATCCTATATGTTGGGTAGCGAAAATACCTACCCATGGTTACGAACGGTCAACATAACGTTGAAATCCGTAAGAATTCTTGGTGAAAACTACAAAACCAACTGTATCCATTGTTGTATTAGTCCATTAGGAGAAAAAATGATTCAAAACTATAGAACATGGGTAAAAACTTCTATAAATGGTAACAAAATCAAAATTTACTATATCATTTTGAATTTTTACCCAAATAGTGAAAATTGGACCAAATTACCTTTGATCTTAAACTAGTGATTGCAGGAGCATTGGGTGACGAAATCAAAAAACGTCTAGACCAGGTAATTCCTCTTCCCCTCCTCTTCCTTTCAAGTGGATTACATTTTTAATTTAGGTTTCAAAATTTGAATTAATTAAGGCACAAATTAGTTATTTCGGTGTATGTGGGCTACCATTCATCAGATCGTGTATACGTGAGGATATACGTGACTGTGTAAAATAAAGGATGCATGTACTCAACCCTATATGCGACTGTGAATGTTTCATCACACGTACAAGTCCATAAACAAGGTTTTCTATGGTTTCTAGCTCAAAAATTGATGTTTCTCTCGAGGATGGCGCTAGAATGTAGGGAAAGGGAACATGAGAAGGTAGATGTTGTTGTGGAAAGAGATTTGGGGGGCCAAATGGCCTTGAAAAGATGTAGGTTGTACATATTTTGGGCACTCAAAGGGATGAGGGCCCAGGTGAGGTTGCTTGAGTTGTTTGTGGATTACTGGGATCCTGACAGTAAGAGCTTCAACCTCGATGGGAAACCATTGAGGATTGAAGTTGAGGATATATATTTTTTGACTAGGTTATCGTGTCAGGGTGAGGTGGTGAACCTCAAATCCCAGGGAGCTCGCAGCAGTATGAGTATAGAGGAGTATATAGACGCTTATTGTGTAGCAGGGACCGAGAAGGTCGGGAGTCAACTCCCCATCCAAGCGATAAATAATCTCAGCCTCAAGATTGTTTTCCTCATTTTTACCATGATCACGAGATCGTCTTCGTTGCACTAGGCATCGAGGCCGCTCATTTTATTTTCTGAAGAGTGATTGAGACCTCCAGTGTACAATTGGTACACCTCACTACTAGTTAATATGAAGATCCAATTTATAGAGTGCAAACAGGGTGACAAGAGGAACTTTGGGTTTTCCTCTATCTTGTGTATATTTTTCTTCAAGCGAGTTCTAGGTTTGGGACCTAGAGTTGAGATCATTCCTAGAGGACCTTGCAATCCATCTATGGTATGGTGGATCGACGTAATGAGACAAAAGGGGGGATGTAGGGTGACCACACCCTACAACAATGATTTATTTTAATAGTGGAGGCAACAGGTCATTTCTCTTGATGACTACCCCTATGCAGGGATCCACTTTAGAGGGGAACCTGACATGCCACTACCACCAGGGACCACCTACAGGGATATAGGTATGTCAATGTTTTTAAATATTTCAATTTTTTGTATTTTTGTATAGTAAAACAAAACTATTTTTTGATGATGCTTAAGTACTAACTAGACACTTTGTGTGATGTTGACGCAGGTCTGGGACAGACGGACGGGCTTCCATGACATCGTCGGAGGCACCGGGGAGATAAGGGGCTAGGAGGAGAAGTAGAGAGAATCCTTTAAAACGTGTAGGGAAACCTATCTCGTTTGACACATAGGATTACGATGGTTCAGGTAGAGGATCTATCGGAGGCCATGCAGCGGCAAGTAGTTGGTGTGCTCAGAGCTTGGGTGCGACTCTTTTGGCATCTCTCAAACACCATAGTTTGTTATCATGACACACATCTGACACCACAGGCATACATGTCGTGGATCTTGTATTATCGGCTGTATATGTGTATTGAGGGTTTTGGCCACAATTTTTGTACTATAAACACCATATTTTTTGAAATATATATAAAACATGGATCTTCGAATTTACTTATATTACAATGTGTACATTGATGAGATGGTTTTCTTTTCTTTAGTTATGTGACAAATTACAATCTAAAACGAAATTAGCATAAGCATCAAATACATAATTAGAACTCCTAGGTATGTGATGATAAGTAATAAAATCAAACTGTCACTCTAAAAGACGTAACTATAGGAATCATCGGAGTAAAGTAGGATTACGCACGAGGTAACTTTTGTTCAACTGACATACTACTAACTGGGAATCTAGGTGAACCTCTAAAGATCAAATACCATGTGAGATAGAATCATGCAAACGTTCTATAACGACGATATATTTCGACACATTTGTTGGGGATGGCCCTAAGCATACTCCACCTGAAGACACCAAAAGACCCTCGGCTGAGTAAACCACCCAAGCAGTGGAAGCCAAGTTATCTTTATGATGACTGGCTCCGTCTATGAATCCTAAGTACATTGAAGACTCTGTTGACATCTGCCAACCAAGGGAACAATCGATAAGCAAGTTGAAGACAAAAAGTAAAGGGAAAGGATAGATACACTAAATTACATTAGTACAAAGATTTACACCCAATCTTGGGGCTCAAGCGTAATATCTTTGCAAGTACAGCCCATTCCTAGGCTTAGCCAATGTATTCCCTTCATAATATTCTAACTCATAGGCTCATTTTTCTACGACATGTCGTACGATATAGGAGCCGTGCCACATGGGTTTGAATTTCCCTTCCCCCAGCAGTTATTTGGCTTGTTCATATAAAAGGACTAAGTCACCCTCAGTGTACAACTGAGGATACATAGACTTATCGTACTGGACCTTGACATGTCTTTTATTCTCCTCGATAGTTGTAGAGGTGTCTCGATGTTGCTCGTCAAGACTCTCTAGGTGTACAAGGTGTCATTTGAGATTGGAAGTGACAAGGAGGAGCATGATTGCGAACTTAAGAGAAGGGATTTTGCATTCAATAGGTAGTGTCGAATCCACACCATGAACTAACTGGAAAAAAGAAAATATGGTAGTAGTCTTGACCGACATTTGGTATGCCCAGAGTGTGGGATAAAGCATAATATGCCAGTCAGATTTTCTCTGGCTGACAGTTTTCTACAAAATGGTCTTGAGAGACTTGTTGATGGCCTCTACCTGTCCATTTTCTCGGGGGTAGTAAGGAGATGAATGACCATGCTTAAACCCCATATTGGATGTTATCTCTTCCATCATTTCATTCTGAAAGAGACTGTCATGATCAGTGATAATCTCACTCGGGATACTGAATCTGGCCAGAATTTGATTGAATATGAAGAAGGTGGCAGTATTCCTGTCATATTTAATTGTAGGCATGGCCTTGACCCACTTATTAAAGTATTCTACAACCATGATAATTTTTTGATTCCCCCCAGATGAAATTGGGTTGCAATCCACGAAGTCCACCCCCCACTTAGTGAAGGCACTGATGGTAATTACTAGGTGAAGAGGAGCTAGATGCGAGCGCATTTTTCGAGTGAACACCTGGCAGGGGTGATAATTCTTAACCGCTTCGACACAATATTTATAGAAGGCCATAAATAACTAGCTCTCAAAATTGTCTGGGTTGTCGCAAGCCCGGATAGATGACCACCACAAGCCCCACTATGGAAATCATTTAGAATTTACTCGGCCTCTTTGTGAGTTAAACAACGATGCATGATATTGTCTATTCTAAGTCGTCGATACAAAGTGTCATCAACGATAGTGTAATTCTTAGCTTGGTATTATACATGTCGCCAGTCATATCGCGAGAGATGCTGAGGGAATTTCAAATTTTGAATATAGAGAACAATGTCTCCATACCATGGGTCAGACGATGAGACAAGGAAAAAAATTCTATCTGCAAACGAATCAACATGGATAACATCCTCATCCAATCATGGGAACTCGGATATTAAATACGAAAATACTAGTGATTTATTGGATTTTGCATAAGCGAAATCAAGATCAAATTCTTGTAAAATGACAATCCATTTATTATATTTTCCCCCTATGATACTCCTGGTAAGGACATATTGAAATGGATTGACATTAGAAACCACAATAGTCTTGCAAATAAATATATAATGGCATAAACGTTGGACTGTGTGAACAACAACCAAAGCTATCTTTTCAACGTGAGAATAATTGAGCTCAGGACCGACTAAGTTTTGACTAAGATAGTAGATGACGTTCTCGTGGATCTCATCATCCTCCTGAACCAAAACGATACCAATCGTCTCCTCGGACGCTGCGACATAAAGAAATTTATCCCTACCATAGTTAGGAGACTTCAGCAGAGGCATCAATACCAAGGCTTTCTTCAAAGCATTGAACAACTCCTGGACTCACTCGTCCTAGATAAAATGGGTATCCTTCTTCAAAAGACGCATGAAACCCTTAGCGATATTGGTGTAGTTTAATATAAAACGACGTAAAAAGTTAGCTTTCCCTTGTAAACCTTGAATTTTTCGAATAGTGCGCAGGGGCGGCAATCGAAGTATTGCCTCAACCTTTAATGGATCTACCATGATCTCAGTCTTAGAAACTAGAAATCCCAAGAGACATACAAACCTAATGCAAAATATGCACTTATGAGGGTTCAACCAGATTCTATAATGATGACATATTTCAAAAACTAGCCGAAGGTGCTTGGAGTGATCCACTCTCTTACGAGAGTGAGCAGCAAGATCGTCAAGATAAGCTTTGACTATATGCTTAAGATCATGGAATGAGAAGGTCATAGTAGGTTGGAAGGTTTCTCCGAAATTTTTAAGGCTGAAAGGCATCTTTCGGTATGCGAAAGTACCCCAAGGACAAATAAATGTTGTCTTCTATTGATCCTCGAGTTTAATTTAATTTGTTTATACCCTGATAATCCGTCAATGAAAGAAAACACTTTGCTTCCAGCACACTCATCGAGACTATGATCGATGAAAGGTGTCAGGAAGTTGTCTTTAGGACAGGATTTATTCAGGTCACGAAAGTCCATGCATACACGGATGGTTCCTTTCTTCTTATTCACAGGAACGAGATTGGATACCCATTCAGTCAAAGGAACTGGGTAGATAAATCCAACATTAAATAGTTTCTCTACCTCTGCCTTAATAGCAGGGGCCTTCCAAGGGTTGACATCTCTAAGACATTGTCGAACAGGCTTAGCATCCGGGTAAGTTTTAATATCATGCTCAACAATACGAGGGTATATTATTGGAATCTCTTCATATTACCAAGCAAATACATCTCGAAATTCCTTGAAGAATTCTATGTAGATCAGGATTTCTCCTGGCGAACAATCTGCACTGATATGTACATTTTCAATCTTTCTAGGGGTACGAGAGATATCAATCGTGACGATAGGAGAGATAGTCACTATATTTCCTTTGTCATAAATTTCATGCATATCAAGTGGAACTACGATGTGACCGAATATCTCGCTCAAAGTAGATCGAAAGTCATCTTGTTCGATTCTAGCAAGCTCTGGGAGAAAATAAGAGCGATGATGCATATCATCCCAAGGTTTGTCAGAACCATTCATGGATTCAATGATGGATTCATCCTAGGGAAACGTCTCATTGAGGAAGTCACGTGAGAAACAAAACTAAGTGGCCCACACGGGCTGAAGAACAGGATCCTCCTCATCAGTCGGCGAGGTAATAGGATTGGGATCAACAGAAGAGTCAACAACAACTTGATATGCAATCTCCACTACCAATAGTGGCATGGCCATTCTAGCATGATACTTACATTCACAAGAGGAATTTAATGAAGGTAGGGTCCAATGATCATTAAATTAGGAAGTGCAAAAAGGAATAGATCTCTCTGATGAAATGGGCCTACTGGACATGGTGTAAACATGGTAAATCAGCACCATGAAGTCGAAGGTACCCATAAGGGATGAATACATTCAGACACAGACAATCTCAGTTGTCAATTTAGAATTTTTTACCACAAGGATCGATGGTCCAACAAATTCATTGGGCCTAGCATACGCAAAGGATAATTGGTTGATCGTCATGATCTTCCCATCGTGAGGAAAACAAAGAGTACAGAATATGGATGATACGACGATAGTCATAGCATAGTTCCAATTGCATCCTAGTAACAGGTTATAATCAAGGGGTGCATCAACCACCTTGACATCCACCTCTACCTTCTTCCCACCTAATTGGACCAGAAAGGTAGGAAGAATGCCATTAGGGTGGAATTAACGACCATCAAACGCAGTCAACATGGTCAACGATTGAGAAAGAGTCGAAGAGTTGAGAGCTTTCCAACAGATCAGGGATATCACACATATAGCAATGCCTTCATCAACAACCACATGTTTGATGTATAATTTGAGTACCCCATGTGGATTTGGAATGGGACATGGTAAGGCAAGTGAGGCTTCATATCTGTGACGTCAAACATGATAACTTTCGAGCCACTGGGGTCTATAGTTCCTAACACAGATAGCAAGGAATTGTTTTGTGAAGGACACGTCTGGAGTACCTCCAGAGCAAACATCGCACAAGGGGTTTGACCCAGGTCCTCAACAATAGAGTAATTATGGGAGGATCTGGAATTTGGATTGTGGGTAGAGTGCTCGAGTAATCCTTTCGAAATACAAGGCAATGGCCCTAGTTTTTCTATCTGTAAAATCGTCTCCAAAAGAGGAGGAGATTCTAGACCAGGTACAGTCTGTAAGGAACTATAATCACGAGACCGGGTGACTACATTAACCTAAGAATTGACCATACTGATACACAAATGGTCACCATCTTGTGATGGTTGGTTTTGACTCCCACCCATCACATTTTTGGCATTAAAGGATCTCGAGGCCATGTGTTGGTTATCTGGGAAAGGATTTGTTAGCACGATAGGCGGTAGAGATAAGAGCCTCACATCTTCCACAAGTTTGGGGAATAAATGAGCAAGATGATTGTTTGTATAAAGCTTATAGGGAAATTTCATCTTACACCTTTCTTTCTTGTCCTCTCTAGCATTATTATTCGTCTTCTCATTATTACCATTTTCCTTGGGTTTATTATTATTCCTTCCACACTTACAATTATTATTACGTCCTTTATTCTTATTCCCTCATGGTTGTGGGTTACCATTTGGGTCGGTCAACGATTGCACAGAATTTACATATACCGACTGAGTGGGATTGGAAGAAACAGATGAATATGGTCCTCCTACAGACTAGTTTAGAGACAACTCTTTCAAATGGCTTGTCACCAAGTCTATTGATTTCACATTGGCCGAGCCTACAATTCCATTGGCATGAGGTCTGGGATTTTTTCTAGGGCCATATGTTTACATAGGTGCATCTGGAAGAATGTAGTATAACATCCCAGACTGAGCGTATATAAGATATAACTATTGGGATTTTAATATTTCTTCTTCCTTGTAGAAATTTCGATACAAATTAATGTATTCCTGCGATTCTCCTGATCTAACAATTTTCGCCACTTGTTAAATACAGAATCACTTCTACTATTATTATTGCGGAAGCAATTAAACCACAATCACAACCACAATGCACAAAGTGAAATATCAATAACACACAACACAAAAGTTTTACCGGGAAAGCGTAAAGCTAAAAACCCCACTATCATATATTATGTATATCATGAATCATGAAACAATCTCATACAAAACTCTAATCCAAGAGCTCTAAGTACAATACAATCATCTCACACTATCATACACAAATTAGCAAATACATGTGCCAATTTCCATGTCCAGACAACCTGCCTCCTCTGCACAATCTCTGCAATCTGAATTCTCACAATGAATCGAATGAATCCAATTGCCTCGTTTGCACATGCTCATAAGCATATTCACTGCATGTGTGAACAAATCACAACTGATAGCCAAATTGTCCCTTTCACCTATTATCTCAACTGGATCCCCATTGGAACTGCATGCATGTAGTTAACCGTGACTAATCTTCAGTTGCATGTGAGTTAACTGATTAACTTAACTCTCACTAGTGCATGTTTCGTTACAACTAGTACAACTGATCTTAACTCACTTAACTACACCTATAATTCTGTTACAATTCCAAATCACTCAGTTATGAATGAGATAATAGATTAATATTTATTGTCTAATTTAATTAAGGGAAAAGTAAATTAGACACATGTTTCTTGTTGACTTTTCAACACTCCCTCTCAACAAGAAAGGGATTATCCTTCACCCCAATCCTGTCTCTATGATATTCGAATTTGCTCCTGGTGAGCGCCTTCGTCAGAATGTTCGCATCATGATCTTTCGTAGGAATGTATTGAAGCAACATGATCTTTTGCTGCACACAATCTCTGAGATGATGATACTGAATATCTATATGCTTAGATCTGTCATGAAACACAGGATTAATCGAGAGTTTAATGCAACTCTGATTATCACAATAAATCACTGTCGGATCTAAATGAGAACCAAACAAACCAACCAAGATCTTCCTCATCCAGATAGCCTCACATGCAGCTTGGCTCACTGCCATGTATTCTGCTTCTGCTAAACTAAGTGCCACAGATATTTGTTTCCTGTTGTACCAAGAAACAACTGCAGATCCGATACTAAAGATCCCCCCTGATGTGATCTTTCTGTCCGTTGGGTTGCCCGCCCAATATGCATCTGTGAAGCCATGTAACTTCACCTCATCTGTCTGTCTGTACCATAATCCATACTCAGATGTGCCCTTCAGATATCTCAGGACATGCTTACCCGCCTTCCAAAAGATTTTGGTAAGCTTAACCATCGCTTGACTTAGTTGGTTAACCACATTGCAAATGTCCAGTCTCATGTTCACTAAATACATTAGCAAACCCACTAACTATCAATAGACAGTAGCATCCACTCCCTCTCCATAAGTAGCATCCTCTTTCCTCCAGTTTCCTGGAAGAGGAGTATCCATGGGTTTGCAGCCCTCCATGTGAAACTTACCAAGTATCTCTCTTGTATACTTTCCTTGAGACACAAAAAGTTCACCATCTCGCTGCCATATTTCCAATCCAAGGAAATAATGAATAAGGCCCAAATCCTTCATCTCAAACACCTTTGCAAGGTCCTCCTTGCATGAGTGTATCAGCTGCTCATCACCAGTAAGTATTAAATCATCAACATAAAGAACAATGATCAAAATCTTACCCTCCACCAAAATTTGGTATAGGTTTGCATTCTCTTCACTTTTGGTGAAGCCCAATCCGGTGAAATAGCTATCTATCCAAGTGTACCAAGCACGGGGTGCTTGCTTCAGCGCATACAGTGCTCTCTTGAGTCTGCACACATGCGACTCTCTGTCAAAGGTATCAAAACCTTTTGGCTATTCAATGTGCACTTCTTCCTCAATGATCCCATTGAGCAACGCAGTTTTTACATCCATCTGATGAATGCGCCAGCCCATCTGCACTGAGAGTGCAAGGATGGATCTTATGGAAGAGTACCTTGCGACAGGTGAAAAGGTCTCACCATAATCTATCCCCTCGATCTGTGAGAATCCCCGGTCCAAAAACCTGGCCTTGTATTTCTCCACACTCCCATCAGCAGCTTGCTTTACCTTGTAGATCCATCTCGAACCTACAATTGATTTATCAATCGGTCTTGGGACAATTTCCCATACACTGTTTTTGAAAATGGAGTCATACTCCTCTACCATAGCATCAACCCAAGTGGGGTCCTGCACTGCTTCTTGAAAGGAATATGGTTCAGTCACAATACATTTTCTCATGAGAGCCATGTATCCAACAAGTTGATCAGGAGACTGTCTCTGTTTGCGTTGTGAAATAGGGGCTCCTATATTTTGTGCAGCATCTAGTCTCAATCTGTCAGCTTCCGTGGTGTGCTTTCTGTCATTTCTGATGGATGGATCTTCTTGAGTGGTTTCCTCCACTCCATGAACCTCCTCATGTGGCTGATCCACATTTTGAGACTCATCCTTAGGAACCAACAGTTCCTTTTCTGCATGCAATTCTAGCTCCCTCTCAAGCGACAACCGCATGGCGTTCCCCTCATCGAATTTTATATCCCGTCACATAATAGTCATCTTACTATTCAGAAAATACACATGATAATTATGGGGTGTTTCTATGTACCCCACAAATATCCCAACTTCAACAGTCGGTTCTAGCTTCTTCCTGGCATCCTTGTTCACATGCACAAAAACAGATGAGCCAAAAAAATTTAAATGCGAAACATCAGGTTTCTTACCAGTAAAAGATTCTTCAGGTGTACTCATGCCAAGTACTCTATGAGGAAAATGGTTCTACACATAAACCACAGTATTGCATTCTTCTACCCACAAATGTAATGGTAGGCCTTGATCATGCAACATCGCTCGTGCTGCACCCACGATCGTTCTGTTCTTTCTCTCTGTGACCCCATTTTGTTGTGGGTTATGAGGCGCTACGAGTTCTCTTCAAATTCCTTCTCTGCTGCAGAATTCTTTGAATTCGTTAGAGATGTATTCTCCACCATTATCGCTCCTTAGAGACTTCACTTGCTTCCCCGACTCTTTCTCCACCAATGCTTTAAACTCACAGAACTTTGAGAATGTTTGATCCTTCTTCTGCATGAAGAATATCTAGCATTTACGAGAAAAGTCATCAACAAAAAACACATAATACCTATGTTTTTCTGTTGAAGCAACCGAGAATGGTCCACACACATCCGTGTGAATTCTCTCCAGGATCACCGAAGAACGGTTCTCCTTTTCATGAAAGGTGGACTTTACATACTTCCCAGGGTGCACCCCTTGCACTGATCTGACTGAGCAAGTGTTCCCCTTGGAAGTCCAGTAGATATTTGCTGCATGATCTTCAAGGCTCCATGATGAATATGGCCTAATCTCTTGTGCCATAATTCACCCTCATCCTGGCTCACCACTGTTTCTGCCTTGCCTATCATGGCACCATATCCATCTACCTGCAGCATGTAGATATTCTTAACTCAAATCCCTATCTTCTTGACTTGACCTGTTGCTTTATGTCACAGGTAAGCTATACCACTGCTAAAAACAACATCATAGCCTCTGTCCTCCAACATTGCGACTGAGACCAAGTTTTTCTTCAGACCTGGAACATGCATAACATTTTTCAATTGAAATGGTTTACCTGACTCCCTCTGAAAGGTAATGGTACCAATACCAATCACATTGTATCATCCATCATCACCCATCTCTATATGCATTCTGAGATCTTTCTCCTCCAAGTCAATGAAAGACTCTCTATCTTCCGTCATGTGGAAGGAAGCGCCACTATCCAAATACCACACTGATCCTGATGCACTTGATGCCATGCATGTGATCAAAGCAAAGTCAAGCTCAAATCGTGAGACAAGAGCCTCACCAGTTGCAACTCCAGCAATCATCTTGTTCTTCTTCTTCTGCGGACAGTTAGTAGCGAGATGCCCACGTTCGTGACAGTGAAAACACTTCACTTTGGACAAATCTAGCTTCTTGACTTTAGACTCGGAATTTGATTGGGATTTCTTCCCTTTCCCTTTCCTTGCCTTGGCAGTCAAAGCACAATCCTCTTCATCATCACGCTTTGATGAAGATCCATCTCTGGTGTTCCGCCTGAACTCCTCTTGCGCCCGATCCAACCATAGTCGTTCCCAATATGGAAATTTTTCCCTTCCATTGATAGATTCTTGAGAACTGTGCCAACTCTTGGGAAGCCCTTGGAGCGCCAAGCTCACCAAATCATCAACAGCGACTGTTATTCCCACACTTCCAAGCTCATCCTGACATTGGACAAACTTCATGAGATATTTTGGAATAGTGTCGCCTTTCTCCATCTTGATCTTCCTGAGTTTATCTTTGAGCGCCAATTTCCTGTGGTCACTGCTATTTTGGAACATACCTGTCAAAAACTTCCACATTGCATATGGTGTGGTTTTCCCATGGAGACTTGAGACAATGTGGTCTCGTACTCCCTCCAACAGAATCCTCCTCATCTTCGCCACTTTCTTTTTCCATCCATCAAGATTTGCAGTATCTATCGCATCCTGCTTAGGAACATCTGCATCAATGTAACCCTTCAAGCCATTGTCTTCGAGCACTGCCTCCATCCTATCCTTCCAAGCAATGTAGTTAGAGCTTCCCTCAAGTGCATACTCCAAACTCAAGCCATTCAAAGACATTTCGATCTTGAATCAAGTGTCGCACCAAAAAAATCTTGCAAATTTGACGTATGTCCAACCCACCACCACACCCCATAACGTGCCCCTGGCCCTCGGAGGTTCTCACCCCACCTGAGAGAACCCTGAGGGAAGTTCTCACCCTGCCTGTGTATAGCCTGCGAACTTGCCTGTCAAGTTCGCACCCTTCTCCACTATAGCCTGCAAGAATGCCCTTGAAGTTCGCACCTTGATTCACTGTTAGGGTGAGGGAAGTTCGCACCCTGCTTTTGTATTTTCCTGCAAGAATACCAATGAAGTTCGCACCTTGCCTTTGTCTAGGGTGCGAGAATTTTTGTTCTTGAAAACACCGGAAGTTTTCAGTACTACAGTTTGCACCCAGCTATAGGCGGGACCTACGAGAATGAAATTATGTTCGCACCTCACTTCCGTGACTCAGTGGCCTCCGTGGCTCTGATACCATGTGGAAATTTCGATACAAATTAATGTATTCCTGCGATTCTCCTAATATAACAATTTCCGCCACTTGTTAAATACAAAATTGCTTCTACTATTATTATTGCGGAAGCAATTAAACCATGATCACAACCACAATGCACAAAGTGAAATATCATTAACACACAACACAGAAGTTTTACCTGGAAAGCGTAAAGCTAAAAACCCTACTATCATATATTATGTATATCATGAATCATGAAACAATCTCATACAAAAATCTAATCCAAGAGCTCTCAGTACAATACAATCGTCTCACACTGTCATACACAAATTAGCAAATACATGTGCCAATTTTTGTGTCCAGACAGCCTGCCTCCTCTGCACAATCTCTGCAATCCGAATTCTCACAATGAATTGAATGAATACAATTGCCTCGTTTGCACATGCTCATAAGCATATTCACTGCATGTGTGAACAAATCACAACTGATAGCCAAACTGTCCATTTCACCTATTATCTCAACTGGATCTCCTTTGGAACTACATGCATGTAGTTAACCGTGACGAATCTTCAATTGCATGTGAGTTAACTGATTAACTGAACTCTCACTAGTGCATGTTTAGTTAAAACTAGTACAACTGATCTTAACTCACTTAACTACACTTATAATTCTATTACAATTCCAAATCACTCAGTTATGAATGAGATAATAGATTAATATTTATTGTCTAATTTAACTAAGGGAAAAGTAAATTAGACACATGTTTCTTGTTGACTGTTCAACATTCCTCAGATGTAACCCCGGATGTAGCAACATCCTTTGAGCTAGGAGGCTGAAAAGACTTAAGGAACTACTCTAAAACAAAGTCTCGTTGTATGCAGGTGTTAATCAACCTCTTTTTTCTATGCCACTCCTGGATGTGATCCGAGATATGAGTGGTTTTTTCCTAGTGTAAAGTCTACAAAATTTCTAGGCCAACATCGTAATGAACCAACAATTGGAAGTCGTTAAGGAAAACAAGCACCATCTGACTAAAGGTCCCATATTACCTGCTAGGTAGCTCGATATACCATTTCACAACAACCCCAATGAGGGTGCGTTGAAGTAATTTTAACCAAATGGAATCGTAATTAAGGGAATTTGAAGAGCACCATAGGTGAAAGGTGGTGACGTGATCACCAAGATCCTCGTCGTTCTTACCCTCGAACTTCGAAATGTCTGAAGGAATTTTGGTGGGGACAGAGGGGCCATGTAGGATCATGACACATAGGTTTCTTCATCAACTTAGATAAGTATGGCAGATCAAGTGTGGCCAGAAAAGGGAGATGGGATTGCGACATCTTGCCCCAAGCTGCCCGAAAAGATTGTGTTTGGGGAACTACAGCCCATCTAGAGTTCTGATAACCACCATGGCCCTGTCCAGGATTATAATACCCTCCTCTAGGATTATTCATAAGATTTTGGTTGGGCATCATTCCAGTAGGAATTTTCTTATGGGGTTTATAAAAATTTCCCCCAACTAGAGTAGCTCCGAGTTGGGGGTTTCCCAAGGTGTGAAACTGACCTCCTCCAGGTGTGAATCCGGAGGATAGAGGTGGATTCATCATGCCAAATGTGTTGGTTGGAATTGGCACTGAGGAGGTGATGGTATAGCATGGAACTTGAGAAAAATCTTGTTTTTCGGGTTGGTTGCTCCACCCAGAAGCAAGAGTATTAGACCTAGGGTTAAAACAGGGAATGCCTCTCATAGTACGAGTCATTTGAGGGATCTGAGAGCCACCAAACGATATTGGAGTATAAGTAGGAGTTATTCCCCCAAGTCCAATGCTAGCATCAAGGCCAGTAGTTGGGATGGAGTTTAAAAAATGCGAAGTAAAATTATTCATACCATAGGAAAAATGACTAGAGGCCATAGGGATGGACTGAACATTATAGCCCGATGAGTAAACAATATACCCAAATGGGTTCGTGGAAATAGATTGAGAATTCACTATAGGACGGGAAGTAGTGATGATAGGTGCCTCCAACACTACAACCATTATGGTTGTAGGAGTCAAAGGGGTACCATTAACTATAGTAGGTGCGAGATTCGAAGGGATCCTAGTATTTTGATGACTTAGTTCAATACTCATCCTTGTAGAATCACAAGTATGAACAATGGAGGTGTGTGTACCACATTTAATAACTTTATGCATTTTAGAAAGCAAAGACTCGAAATTTGGTGGTAACTGTAACAAGTGGCAGGACCGACGGGGAGGCTGGCCCGACTCCACAATGACTTAAGACTCAATATAAAAAAATAAAGCCTAATGAAATCTAGCAATCAAAGAGCACACCAAAAATAATCAAATGGCTAATATGCACACAAACAGGATAAAGTGGCTGAAAGGGGCCTCCCTCCCTAAAGAAGGTATGTCTCGCCCAAGAGGGACTTGAGACTCCCTGCTAAATATCAGAGGTAACACAATCAGTTATAAGGTCCCTCATGGGCTTAACAACTAGTCAGTCAAATCCCCCAGAGAGGTAATCCTCCATACAGGTTGTGTGTTGTCTAACCCTTATTTGACCCAGGGTACCTGCAGAATAACCCCTACAAGTAACCTATGTGGCACCTAAGTCAAGCAACTAATAAACCATTGTATAACCAATGCACAGGAAAGAAGTCATAAGTCAGGCCCACCGTATGAGCAGGGTAGCAAAGCCTGAAACCTTGAAAGTACCACCTCTCATGGAGGTAAGGGCACTAGTAAGATCCCTAGATACAAATAGATCCACAGAAATATCTCTAACACTAAGAAGGTATCAGGGGGACATCCCTTCAACCGACCTCGTGTGACCTCATGATTAACTTCGATGTAAGAGAAGCCTCCTGATATTACCGATTATACAATGGATTTCTCCACTCCCTTAGTCAGACACATATATTGATTTAATAGCCTTGGAGAATTTTACTCACAAAATCCTATTCCAAGGCACTAAATCCTAAGCTAGTTTGTGCACCCTAGAAAATAAAATCGATACAAATCAATTTTAAATTATAGCGTTAATTTTAATGGTTGTGCTTACTCAAAAGGTACGGTGGTGAAACTAGTGATGTTATGACTCAACAAGTAAAGTAAATATGAATACAATGAAAACTCCTAGGTTCAATTTTCAATGAATGATATGCTTCTTAAAACAATGCAATTTTCAATTTCAACTCTGCAATTCTAAATAAAAATGCAATATTTCTTTACATGCACTAAGATATATCACAAAGAATCAAAAGATCAAAATGCCAATCAATCTAAAATGCCTAATATTTTTGTATTTTCAATATAAGAAAAATGAAAATGCATGGAGTGAACAACAACTTGATATATAGACTCTACTATGTATAGAAAGAGACAACTCAAGTAGGATACCAAGGAGAAAAACACCTAACCCAATGTACAAGGAAAATCAAAATGAAAATATGATGAGAAAGGCTCCACCCAAAAATTCAACCAAAGACAGGTTTCTTGTCATCCCACAGACACTTAACAGTCACTAAAGAGACCTAAGAAAACTCAGCAATCATCAAAACCTACCCAGCAACCACCAAACCTAGAAAAAAAGAAAAAGAGGTTGATGTACGCGACTGTTCAAGGAAACAACACGTATGTATGCAGCTTGCAGAAGGACAACACACATATATACACAATTGTCAAGCAAAAACCTATGTATATGTTTCAAAAACACAACTAGGCAAAAGAGAAGGCTGAAATACTCATACCCAGAGTGAACAGAGGCTATCAAGCAATGATACAACAAGAAACACAATATGAACAAGAGAAATATGAGGAGGAAAACACTCCAAACCCCAAGAAAGAATATTCAATCCCTAGTATGGTCGCTAATTATGTTCTGAGAAAAATATCTCAATGGCTAGGGGAAAACCACAACAAATGTAAATGACTGTAGAAATAAACTCTATTCTCAATTATGCTATATAAATGAATATTCTAGAAAGACAAGATAAAAGGACTACCTCATCCAGACGTTCGATGAAGTCCACCATTGAGCACTTGACCCAAAGCAATATACCTGCAACTAGTCCTCAACAACCAAGCACAGAAAGCATATGGTGATAATATATGATTTAGCACATTCAATAGAATAATCCATTAATATTCATAACAAATACGCCCATGGAATAATAATTCAAATATTTTCAAGATATCAATTGGATGAGAAAAGAGTATTTCTATTAATATATGATTAGCAGAAGTGAAAAATTTACAGACTTATGTGTCAGCACGGTTCGGAACCGAGAAAGTAAGTTCCTTCTAGTTGGGCCTCCACCAAATGCAACCTCATAGAATATAGAGAATGAAGTTCTCAATCAATAAGGGAAGAGCTTGGGGGTTGAACATTGTGTTCCAACTTAAAGCACAAAGGGATGCAGACTCAATGTGAAGTGAATATTTTCTCTAGATTAACTTTGCTCTCAAATTTGAATTATTTCTCCTCTTTTTTATAGCTCAAAATTGGCCCATTTATATCCATCAAGTGGAACAAAAGGGTCGAGTTAGAACGTTTTAAGCATATGGAAGGCCAAGGATCATTGATCTCTTGTCGTGACATGGAAACCCGACACCATTTTTCATTTCTGGGAACATTTCCCAATGTACATGGGATGTAGTGGTGCAACCTACATATGCACATGTTGTATAGTAGGCAAGGTGCATATCTGTGGAAAAATTGTATTTTTAGCTGTGCGATTTGCAAAAAGGGATGAAAAGTCTGCATAGGGAAATGGAAAAAGGCCCTCTATGCAAGATTTCATAGGGTGAGGAAAATATTGCTATAACAAAACTAGATCAGTATGCACAATTTCCAGTGGTCTTGTCGTTGAATATTCTTTTGATTTAAACCTGGTCTTTGTTTTCTTTCCTTATTGACATTGCTTGCATAAAGTGTTGGTTGATTTCATAATCTAGGGCATTTCTCTAACTGCTTCCTTTTTGTTGACTTTGAGAAGGTTATCAAAGTGTATGTGACTCATTATTTTGTGCCATAGCCAACTTTCATCTTCCTTTCCTAGACAACACTTTTCATTTCCAATTTCACTTAGTATATATATGTTTCTTGAAGTTCTTGTAGTTGTTGCAATCAATTTTCCTAAACCTTCTTTTCTTATCTCGCACTTTTTTGAATCGAATGTAACTTTATGAACTTGGTCACACATTTGACTCACACTTAGAAGATTATGCTTCATATCTTCTACTAATAGAACATTTTCTACCTTGGTATTCTTGTTTCTTATTCTAACTATGCATTTTCCAATGATTTTAGTTGAATCATCATTTCTGAAGGAGACTGGTCCATATATTTCCTTTCTTAATGTAAGAAACCTATCTTTATCACCTTTCATGTGTTTTGAACAACCACTGTCAACTTACCAACCATGTTTCTTCTTCTTATCTTGTAGAGCGAGTGTGCATTCTTCATTGTTATATTGATTCTAGTTTCTTTGTAATGATCCCAAGACAAATTTTTCTCTTGGAATCACTAACTACTACTGATTTGTTGGTGTGCAGATGTTATTGAGTTATTAAATGCAATTATACCATATTCATCCAACACATGAAGATCATAACACATTCAAGTTACAAAATCTAAGCATAAATCTGACCTTTATTATAGAATCATGAATCAGATACAATAGAATGAGAAGATCTGGAATAATCTTCAGATGGCTCCAAGGCAAGACAAGTATGAGCTGCTATAAAATGATCCATTCATACAGAAAAGCCTCCCAAAGGCTGAATAAGATATGAAGATCAATACAGATAGAAATGAATGCCAATTTTCCCAGCTGAAGAATGCCACGCTCCATTAGGTGGCTGATACCCTTAGTAAATTGGCCCAACTGAAGGAAGGCACCAAATGAGCTCCAACTCGAAAAAGCGTTAGATCAGGATGATAGGATTCCCCTCCTAAAGTCTCAAGCTCAACGTCTAAGGCAAACCCCTCCAAACTCCGAATCTTCTACTGAAACTACGCCCTCCTGGATGGATGAAACCCTAGGTGATTCGACCCTAATGAAAAAATCCTCCAAATGCTCTGAAACTCTCTCGAAATGTATATCAGGCCAAGATAACCCTGTGGGTGACATTTCAGACCCGGATCTCAAGCAGATCTCTCTAGATCTGAGAAATACACAACGATGGGATGTCCTCCTTACCTCCAAATTGACCCAATCTGAATCTAAATGTCTGGAAGGTGATAACTCTCCAGAAAAGCCCTCAAAATGATGGTGGAGCACCTACAAGTAAAACCAAATTGATGAAATGCCCAACGCTCCTCCCAATTGGCTAGCTCGAACCCTTCTCTTCACAATGGTGCGCCCTTGCTGAAACTCCTCTAAACAGTATGGCCATGTTATCTTCAGAAGCACTAGGGAGAAATATGTTGAGAATAGAATGGTGTGGAGGAATATTTCATCCCCGAGACCAACCTGTGGAACAAGGTGAGTGGATATTTCACCACTGAGTTTCTCACAAGGGTTTGTACAGCAAAACCCCCAAACTAACTTCTCAAGAGCAATAACAAGCAATATGCCAAATCCAGAATGACTAATAGGTGCGTCCTAGCCTCTTACTTATACTTTTCCTTCTAATCCTCTGTTGAGTTAAGTTAACTCCCAGGGTTAACTTCAATTCTTCTTTTGAGTTGTCTTTTCCTCCTTTTATCCTTTCTCTTTCTCAATTCAACTTAAAAAATATAACTTTAATCTAATTGACCTCCCCCCTCAGTGTGAGACTATGACCTAATGGGGGTGCCCAGGCCACTGAGTCTCCTCATCACCTCCCTAAGAGGTGGGGGACATTACAGTATCCCCTACTTGAAATTGCTTGTCCTCAATCAATTCCAAACCTGCATCTCGTACCACCTGTTCATTTTCCCAAGTGGCATCCTCAATGGGCAAGTCTTTCCACCTGATCATATACTCCTTGATGCTTCTCCTCCGGAGCTTCTTTTCTCAAACTTCCAATATCTCTTCCGGAATCAACACCAACTAAACTTCTTCATCCATGGGAGGTAGTTCCTCAATGGGGCGTATGTGTTGGCCGATGGTCTTCTTCAGGTAGGATACATGAAAGACATTGTGTATCCGGCTACCTGGTGGAAGCTCCAACTCATAAGCCACGACCCCTATCTTCCTATTGATTCTGTAGGGCCCAAAGAAACGTGGTTGTAATTTTTCTGCTCCGCTCCTTTTAATGGAGGCCTGCCAATAAGGTTGGAGCCTCAAATAAACCAAGTCACCTACTTCAAAAGTGTGCTCCATTCTGTGCTTGTCCACCTAAACCTTATGTTGATTATGTGCCCTCTGTAAATGATCCTTTAACTCCCGGATAATGTCCTGGCTCTGTTGTACCCAATCCTGCACCATGGGTGCCCTGCTGTCCCTAAAGGAAATCTCCACAAAGGAAAGGGGATCATAGCTATATAAATCTCTGAAGGGTTTCATGTCGATGGATACATGATGGGTGGTGTTGTAGCAATATTCTCCCAAGTGAAACCATCTGACCCATTCTTTCTGTTGTCTTGCTACGTAATTTATGAGGTAGCCTTCCACCCATTTGTTGACTATTTCAGTCTAACTATCTGTCTAAGGATGATAGCTAGTACTAGGATTCAATGTCGTACCTACTAATCTGAAAAACTCCTGCCAAAACATACTCATGAATCTGCTATCCCTGTCACTGATAATGGTCTTGGGTAAGCCGTGTAGTCTGAACACCTCTCTAAAAAATAATTCAGCCACCTGTGTTGCGCTGAAGTCTGTGGCTATGGAAAAGAAGTGTGCAAACTTTGTCAATCTATCTACCACCACAAAAATGCAATCCTTCCCCTGTGCTTTGGGCAAACCGGTGATGAAATCCATGGATATACTTTCCCACTTGTGCTCTGGAATGGGTAGAGGTTGCAACAGTCCTGCAGGGTGCGTGTGTTCATCCTTGTTTTCTTGGCATGTGGTACACTCTTTGACATGCTTAATCACATCCTCCTTGAGGCCTTTCCATGCAAACCTCTCTCTCACCTGCCTATATGTCTTACTGATGCCCTGATGTCTTGCTACTGGTGAGTTATGACACGCATGCAACATCTTATCTTTGAGAGCTGATCCAAGAACTAAGAAGATTTCGCCTTTGTAATAAATGAGGTCCTTCATGACCCTAAATTTGTCGTCCTATATTTGTTCGTCCAATATTTGACAAACGAACTGATCCTTTGCATATTCCACTATCAAGTGATCCTTCCAGTCAACTGACATACCGAACATGGAAAAAATGGATGGCCTCCTGGCTAATGCATCAGCTACTGCATTGTTCTTCCCCTTGACGAATTCAATGTCAAAGTCGTAGGCTTGTATTTTGCTTACCCATTTCTATTGTATTTCATTCAAATCCTTCTTCTCCAGTAGATATTTAAGACTATTATGGTCTGATTTGACCACAAACCTTTCACCTACCAAATATTACCTAAATTTGGCTAGTGCATGTATGATAGCCAACATTTCTTTGATGTTGTAAAGTAGTTTAGGACCCTTGAGTTTTCGACTTTCATAGGCAAGGGGGTGCCTATTCTGCATCAACACAGCCCCTATACCTTCCCTCGATGCATCACACTCCAAGGTGAAGGGTATGCCAAAATCTGGAAGAGCTAGAACTGGACAGGTGCTCATGACTTCTTTCATTTTCTCCATCATGTATTGGGCCTCGTCACTCCATTTGAAGAACCCCTTTTTGGTCAGGTCAGTCAAGGGTGCACACAGTTGAGAGAACCCTTTGACAAATTTCCTGTAGTATGTGCATAGGCCCAGGAATCTCCTCAGTTCTGTGAGTGTCTTCGGAGTAGGCTATTCCCTAATGGATTTTATTTTCTCCTAGTGTACCTGTACCCCTTTTGCCTCTATGATGTGTCCCAAGTAGAGCACCTCTGTCATCCCAAAGTCACACTTGGATTCCTTGGCGTATAGTGATTTTTCTTCCATGATTGGCAGGATTTGGTTCACATGTCGAAGGTGTTCCTCCTGGGTCTTGTTGTAAATGAGCAAGTCATCAAAGAATACCAACAAGTGTTTCCTTAGTTGTTTCTTGAACACATGGTTCATGCAGGACTGGAATGTGGCTGGGGCGTTGGTTAACCCAAAGGGAACTACCAAAAACTCGTAATGGCCGTAGTGACACCTAAAGGTTGTTTTTTAGATGTCCTCCTCCCTCATCTTTATTTGATGGTAGCCCGAATGGAGGTCAATTTTTGTGAAATAGATAGATCCATGCAGCTCATCCAGCAACTCATCAATCCTAGATATGGGGTACATGTTTTTGATAGTCTTTTTATTCAAAGCTCGAAAGTCAATGCACATTCTCATCATTCCATCCTTTTTCTTAACCAATACTACTGAAGAAGTGAACATGCTTGAACTCGGCCTAATGTGTCCCATGTATAGAAGCTCTTTGATGGCCTTCTCTATCTCGTCTTTATACTTATTTGGATTCCTATAGGGTGTGGTGATAATTGGTTTAGCCCCTGCTTCTAGCTCAATAATGTGCTCGAACCCCCTGTCTGGTGGCACACCCGGAGGAATTGGCCCAAACACCTTATGGTGCCTGTCAAGGATCTTTTTAATCTTCAGATCATAGTGCACCTTTCCCTTCTCATCCACCCGTGTTGAGACTTTACATTCTGTTGCGTATACAATTTATTCCCTTCTGAAGATGGCTTCCATCCTCTTAGTCGTGACCACTGTGGCGGAGTTACCTGTCATGCCTCTGAGTACAACCTTTCGTCCTCCTTCCTCTACAAAGGACATTTCCATGGTCTTGTAATTGGTGGTGATGGGACCTAAAGTGCTAAGCCACTGCACCCCTAGGATGATGTTGGTATCGGGAAGATCCATCACATACACATCTTGAATTAACTCATGCCTTCCTAAGGTGAGTTTCATACCTGGTATGTATCTGTCATAGGGAATAGTACTCATGCCTGCTACCTCCACTTTGAATCCTTCAAACTCTATTGTAGGTATGTGCCTCCTCTTCAGTAATGCCGCATCAATGAAATTATGGGAAGCTCCTCCATCAATCAGAACCGAGACTCTCTGTCCCTGTAAGACCCCTCTCATTCTGAAGGTGTTGAACTTGGGTACCCCATTGATAGATGACAAGGTAGCCATCTCTCCAACCGCACAGTCAAGTTCCAAAACCTCCTCTTCTCCTGTCTATGTAGTTTCGGCCTCAATGTTTTGTATCTGACCATACTCTTCCTCCTCTTCATTGTCCGAGGTAACTTCTATATAGTGAACCTGGCCACGTCCCATGCACTTATGTGATGGATTCCATGGTTCTTTGCAAGTGAAGCAGAGTTGCTTTCTCCTCAGTTCCCTTCTGACGTTGTCATCTATCCTACCATGACCCCTGTCAAATCCCTTTGGGTCACGTTCCCCTTGATTCATTGGAGGTCTTTGATCTCTTCCTCCACTGTTAAGAGGTGGTCTGGGTATGAATCTAGGCTTCACAGCTAGCCCCAAATCCCTCCCCTTCCAAATGGCCTCCTGTAGGTTGTGGGGTTTAAAGGCCTTTAACCAACCCTTCAAGGATTCCATCAACCCTTCTGTGAAAAGCATCATGAGCCTGGTTGGGGACATATCCTGTACCATAATTGCCAATCTCTGAAATTCATCAATATATACTTCAACCGTACCTGTTTGTTTGAGTTGGGTGAGCTCCCGGAAATGTAGCTCAGGATCTCCTTGATCAAATCTATCAATGAGCCTCTGAGTGAACTCTATATAGGATACAATCTGATTGTGGCTGAGTGTGGTGATTTCGTGATACCACCAGTCATGAGCCTTTCCATTCAGGTACATAGTGGTGAATTTGATGGCCTCCATCTCCCTCATGGGGTTGAGTTGTATGTAAGTATCCAACTTTTGTACCCAATATTGAGTTGTCATCTTGGCTATACCATCAAAGTATGGAATTTCTATTTTTCCCGCTCTTCGTTCAAACTCAAAGCTGCCCCTGTTGTTCTTCCTGGGTTAATTTCTGAACTTGAGTTGACAATACTGGTCTAGGGACATCTGTTTTTGGATCTTCATATCCAAAATGTAGTATTCATTGGTACTCCTCACCAATTGTCCCACAAAATATTCAACTAATTCATGTTGCCCTAGCTCATCTGTGAATGTGGGCATATACAGTCTTGGGTTGGCTCTGCCACTCATATGTCGACCAATCTGTTCATCTGTGAATGTGGGTATGTATCTCCTCGAATTGATCCCACTACCCATTTGACCATGGAGCGTGTCTCCTTCCAAACTCCCTTCAGATCTGGAAGCTTTCTCTGGATTATGTCTGATCTCCTCATGGATCCCACCAGATCCACCAGCCTCCTTATGCCCATAAGTATCAAGGTCTTTCCCCTTATGTGCCATTTCCATTAGAAATGAATTTATCTTGGATTGGTTCAGGTTCATTAACTGCAGGTTCTCATCAACTTTCTTCAATGTTTCAGAAATCTTAGTCTGTCCCTTCCTATTGGTTTCATGGTATTCGTCCAAATATCGGACCAATGTGCTTTCTGTGCAGTTGACAGATTGTTGGAACTTGTTAAATTCCGCTGCTACGAGAGTCAAGACTATAGCTTCACGGTCATCTCCTGATCCTTCCATCTTGGCCTCTGTTTCACTACTGGGTTTCTTCCTTCGACCCATAAAGATACCGTTGTACCTTTGCATGCGCCGATCCTTCCACAGGTTTGGAGGATCGAAGCTCTGATACCACTGTAATGATCCCAAGCAAA